>CM032232.1:109912500-110512500 GCA_019009955.1 Riptortus pedestris
GTTTTGATGAATGTTCAAATGTCCATCGATCCTACCTTGTTGGATACTTTTATTAGTTTTCGGATTGCCGAAAGAAAAAAGAATTGGTTATTTGTCTTTGTGTAGAACTAATTAGCTTTTTTTTTGGTTTTTACAAAATAAGTCAAATTACTCTTTTTAATCTCTCAAGTTGCTATCATTTGTCAATATTATTTGCAAAATGTTCAATGTTCATAAGGACACAGAATTATATTCTTGATATTATGAATGATGTGTTTAACTTCAAGCGGAGTAAATCCACCCACACAGCCCCAGTCATTGACATTTCAATGAGCTGTAGAATTTACTCTATATCTCCATTTGGAAACTTGGTACAGCCTGTATTTATCACTAATTTACACTTTGTTTCAGTTATTCATGATTAAAAGAGAATCCTAATGCCTGGGATGGTGTGGAGGAAAGTTACTCTGGAGCATTGTACATAATGTGCTTTCGAACGTATAATTTCTCGCTTAGTATTAAGATCCAACTCTTTCCCATTCTGAGCTAAAACTGTCTTCTAACTGAAGTAGGTACTCAACAATTTGTAACTAGTTTATTGCATTGTCAATGATAAATAACTATGAATAAACTCAAGTCATTCAGAAGAACCGTATCATTTTATAAATAATGAAAATGTTTTGAAGCGGAACAGATTATTCCTTATTTTTTAGTGTTAGCGTTTCGAATCTCCATGCTGCTCAGGCATTTGATATATGGTGCACCAGAAACTAGGAAGAGAACTATATCCAAGAAATTTTGACGACGGATACATTCATTCGTCCTGATTTTCTGTAATTCTCGAAGGACAATCACTAATGTGCAGTACTATTTATATAGCTGAAATATTTGTATATTTGATTATAGACTTAAATGTTATTAAGCCTATTCTTCTTATTTATTTTAGATTTAGCAATATTTATTATGTACTTTTCCAGCCAATATAAGACCCATTGACAAGAACGTTCTTGGTTTTTTAAGTATAAATAGACATTTTAAAAAAAAATAAAAGTGATCTTGCTGTAATTCAGAAATGAAATAAAACAGTAAAATCTATAAGAGGAAATACCAGAGACGGAAGACTAACCTACCTGACTGACCTATGCAAATATCGTTCATAGGAGGACAGCGCCCTCTGGACCAAAGAGAATCAAACGATGAATGGAAGGGTTGGAATCAATTTCATCTATTGTCTCACCTGAAGCTGGCGGGGTGAAATAGCTCCTAGCTGTCATTCAATGGGATCGTTCAATACAGCCATTCATATAGTCGCCTCATTCTTCAATACATAAATAGCCTTTGATTTAATGAATATATATAAAAAAGACTTTTTTGCTCGTATTTTTTCATTTATATTCAAAGGAAGTATTTAAACGTACAATGTGGATGGAAACGCGTAAATAATTCTATTACTCCATTCCAGGAGCTCAGGTTAGCTATGTGAGTTAAAGCGTTGTTCTTAATTTCACGTCAATCCTAGAGTGGGGAGTTCGTTTCCTGCCTAGGCAATAGGAATTTTTTTAGTGACGAACACATGAAATAAAATCCTGAATTCTGTCTAGAAAAGGGTGGTAATCGGTAAATACCCAGTCCAAATTAGCAATAGCAGCAAAAACGTGGACGTTAATAAATAATAATAATACTATAACGTTCTAAATAATGTAAGTGCATTAGTGAATATACCAATTTGAGGTTTCATTTTTTGAGGTGCTGGATGGTGAAGGAATTATTTTCTCAGGTAAGAAAAGAAAGGCATCTTTCCTTCACAGTAGTTTATTATATGTGACAGAGCGCTTTCAGCATAAGCTGCATCATCTGTGCCCTCTTCACAAAAATGGGACTGGAACCGAGGATTCCCTGTGACTGTGAATTTGGAAATTGTTTATTTATATATTTGTGAGGACAATTACACACTTTATCTAAAGCAATCAATACGACCCAGGAGAAACACAACCAAAACGTACAAACTGAAAAGAACGGCATAAACATGCAAAAAATAAATTAACAAAAGATATAGTCCACCATATTTTGTGTCCTTAATTTCTTCCTTCTTGAGCTTAACTTCGGTCTCGTTAGATATAGGGTATTGGACACTTTCTGATATATCAGGAATAAAAATGGAACTTATGCCATTATTTTTCAGAGGTTGTCACCATTCCTTAAGATGGTAGAGTAACCTGCCTGGAGGAAGGTCGAAGATCACTTGGGTAGATAGAGTGGAGAAGGACCCATTTCCACTCTATAGTGGGATAGAGAAACGTAAAACAGTCCGTCACACATTCGCTGAGTTAACTTAGCAGATTTCCCACGTGCTTCACGTATTTGCATTTATCTCAAAACGTATAAGTTTAATGAGAACAATATTTGGCATCTAAGCTTCAAATAAAGTGTTTCATAATATAACAGTTTATTATTAATATGAGATGATTAGGAGTCATATACATATATACATATAATGAAGATGAAAAAAACGACATAACTACATTTCTAGAACATTACATTTGTAATAAGATTGGTTCTATACAGTTTTTCAACACGACGCACAATAGCCGAGATACTAAGAATTTACAAACCGGACCTTAACAAACTTGATCATTAGTTTTACACAGAACGATTAAATATCGTGTTTGGTAGCGATCAAACAAAAGTTGTGACCACTGGAACGTTAACAGACAAATATACATACAGTTTTGAACGGTCCTCATCTTTGCCATCTCCAGGGTAAGATCGATGGAAATTCGAGGAAATTTTTCGAAAACGCGTCATGAGTACGATCTCAATAGCTAATTTTCCTTAATGGAAAGCCGCTCAAAGGCTGGTATTGGTGGCTAAAGATCTTTACTGCATGTAAAGACAACCGAAAAGCCTACAGAACATTAATTTTTTCAATATTTTGATTTCTGAGTACTCTCATACTCCAGATGGGAAAATCAGAATCCGCTATATTCTATGTTTACAGGCGAGTAGTGAGTATTTGTCACAAATGTGAAAGTTATTTGAAATCGTTGTTAGCCTATATTTCGATGGACGATGGTGAATAGAGATGGACACATTCTTATAATAACTAGTAGAATGATTAGACCTACAACTGGACTGTGTTTCCAATTTCAATTAGATTAAATCAATATTAACAAAAAAATGTTTTCCGCGCCATATTTAAATAGAATTACGTCAGAATATTTTCGTGTATATATTCCAAAACATTTCGTTTAACCCAATGCCTGAAATATTAATTTCACTTAAAAGAGGGGAGATATTTGATTTTCCGAAATTCCACAGATCCAATTATTTTAAGATAAAAACCCAACAATATCGTTCGCCCAACCTGACAACGTGGGCTGCTCTTATATCGTATTACGTTTAAATAAGCCTGGCATCAACACCATCAGACAGGTGGAATTTGTAATAAAGTCTGTGGATTATTCCGTGAAAGCTGATACAATGTTATTTCTTGTTGATATAAAATATTTACTCCGAAAATGGTTTACTCTTTGTTGTAAAATTCCACTAAAAAGTTTGAGGAAGGGAAATCCAGCACTCCTATATAGTGTGTTTAATGTGTAATCCGCCTTTTGACGTCATGACTAGTGAAGGTAGAACGTAATATAAATACGTAACGTGGGTGGATTATATCGGGCATGAGTCCATTATGCAACATTTTATCCAATTTTCCTTATTGTCTATTTATTCATTAAGGAATAAACTCCGTAGCTATTGTTGATTAGCATAACACGTACAAAGTAAACAAACTGGTATTATATACATTTGTGTCCTGGAAGCCAAGGTAATGTGATATGCCTGTTATAAGTATGAATGTTGTTGTTATGTTTCTCTTTTACTTGATAGACTGTTGGAAGTAAGGTGTATACGACCAGTATTGATTGTAATGAGCTCTTAAAGCCAGTGAATATGGTAATGTATACAGGACAAGTTCCACAGGGCTAAAACCATCTCGAATAGCTCAGCTTATAATGTACCGTAATGATTTTCTATATACCGAACCCCTTTATCACAGCTGTTTAAGCGAACTGACTCCATTTCTACAGTTAAATCCGTCGGTGCAGTGTTATAATTTTGTGCACATATAATGGACTCTGGGAAATATTGTTTATAAATTAAGTTTGAAGTTAAATATATCTTATATTTGAACAATGAATGATTTATATCAACATTAATATTCCATAAAGGGTTTACTGAGGTGATTCATAAAATATCTGTTCACATTATTTTATGGCAATAGGCATGAACTAGAAGCTTCTTCCTATCTCCCAATGAATATTGTACAGCCTTCACATAGAGAGTACTAGTGGGAATTGACGGGAAAGCACCTATTCCTAAAAGAAGGCTTTGTATTACTGATAGGGTTCAGTATGTTTAGTGTACTGGGTTTCGCAGGCTGGTTTGCTATGCATCATAATCTAGAATAGACCTGCGCCCCATTTCGCACGAGATGGTGTAAGGATTTTTCTTTCACAGAATGTGATAAGTTTTTAAAAAATTTTCTAAATACATTTCCAGTGGCCATTGAAACCCCACCCCTCCCCCTTAGCGGATGTCCATCAAACGAGGACGTACACTACTAGAATATAGACCAGTCCTAAATATGTAATTTTTAAATTATTAGTCAAATCGTTGTTGAGTTGTGTGAGATACGTATGTCCATACTTACAAAGAGAGCTTTTGTCAAAACTATTAAAAATTAGTTGTGGGGAAAAGGGACAAAATTTGTTAAAAATATCGAGATTATAATCCTTCTTTTAATTCGTACAAGGAAATGAAAACAGTACAAGTATTAACCATCACTTCTGTTCTTGTGCTTGAAGAAGCTTCCCCGCAAATCACACAAGGGTTCAAGCATAAGCAATATACAACGGGATTCTTCCTGGCACGAAGGACTGCTGCACAAACTTAGGATTGCAAACATTCCAGCATACTTCTAAAGTATTTTTGCATCCTTCTTACAAGGAAGAACATTCCAAGTGATAATAAATTACATTCTCAGCAGCATCGGGGATCAGAGCTGGCGTATCGCAAGGATCCCTTCTTAGTTCTTTGCTTTACATCGTCTACTGTAGTGACATCCCGCAGGTAGAAAATTCTGTATTATCTACATTCGCAGACGACACACTCCTCCTCACTCAAGATGAAACTCTAATCTCTTCCATACTCCATCTCCAAACAGCAGCCTATCAGGTCTCAAGATGGTTTAACCCTCCGTTAGTCGCGGCGTCCTGACAGGTGCATCTTTGAGGTGTTTTTCTAATAACTTCCGATTGAATAAACCTAACGACTTCCGCCTCCACCAGCAATGCTTCTAGCTTCCCTTCCTCCTCAAAACAGTATAGGTTTGACCTTCGAAGTTTGTACACAGTGCGTTCCTTGTGTTAAAATCACCCCACAGGTGCATCGCGACCAAAGTTGTAAGTTTTTCAATTTCTTTTATTTCTATATTTAATCTATCTACCTTAGACATATTCATCATTTGAAGTTTGTAGTGCCTTGAGTGTTTTTGAATAGTTAAAAATACCTACAAAATAGGGAATTTACCTCTGAGGTGACCGCGACTAACAATGCATTTTTAAAACATTTTTCAGAAAAAATGGACCAGGAAATACGTATTTTTTGACTTGTGTAATCAAAATGATATTGCTAGACTCCACCACCCATTAATGGATCCTCTAGAAGAAGACGATAACATACAGAACGACTCAGATTCGGAATTTGAAGACGGCTTGGAAGAACGGGGTATAGACTCAGAGACTGAACAAATCGGAAAGTGATGGGGAGGATGAGCAGTCACACGAAAAATATATTGCATTGAGAAGTGTGAACAAAAAGATTGTTGACCGTTATGAGTGGAGGAAAACCCCTTTTCCTTTGCGTACAATAGGAAAACAAAAAGTATTGACACACCTTCCAGGAGTGAAAAGGGCGCGGCAAAGGAGGTTACTAATGAACTTGACTGCTTTTTCTGGCTCTTTGATAAGACGATTATTAGTAGTATTGTGATTCGACGTGAAACATTTTAATTTCCTTTTTTATCATAAATGTTTTCTTGTATTTGCTATTCCTGCAGTAATGAAATGAATAAGTAGTTCTCAACTATTCTTATTGCACTTTATTTATATATGTTTTCTAGTAGCTAAGTAAGTAGCGAATTCATAGTTCATAAATAGCTTCATGTTACCTGAAATGAATTCATATTTTTGATAGTTGTAAGATATATTTATGTGTTACTTCGCTAAGTTTTAAAATAAAATAGGTCTACTATTTGTTCAGATAAGTATTTATATTTGTTTAACTCTATTTAAGCCCTAAGAAACAGTTTTACCAACATATTTCTTCATCGTCACCTCATAGGTGACCCGCGCCTAGAGTCGTTTGGAAATGACCCGCGCCTAACGGAGGGTTAAGAAGTGGATGTTCTCGTTAAACCCCGATAAAAGGCAGGCCAAGATTTTTGCTCTTCGTCGTATAAAGAACGACGATCTTCCTGACTGATAATTAAACATCACTCGATTCCTTGGACACCGAAGGACCAGAGCATCCGCTATCTCGCAGTACATTTAGACACACGACTTACATGGCGGCATCATATCCACATTAAATTGCAACAAGCACACACACGGCTTGCACAACTGCACCCTTTAATAAACAGAAATACACCACTGAAACTTACTTGCGCAACACTATTTTACAAATCACTGATACTCCCTATATTAACATACGCCCAGTCTGACTGGGCATCAGCAACACACAAAAAAATAATTTACAGTCCTTCCAGAGCAAAGTACTTCGGATAGCGGCAAATGCTCCTTGGTTTGTTAGGAACAGCCAAATCCACAGGGAATTGGAGGTTGCTCCTATTTCAGTTCACATTCAACAACTTGTAAGGAAATATCATGCCTGCCTTCCGATGTCAAGTGGAGCCTCCTATTATAATTTAGGTTCAGCCACTGAAGAAGGACTGCGTCCAAGGTTATATATAATAATTTCTTCTATAACTCAATAAGTCACTTCAAAAATCTATTGTTCAAAATTTCAGGTTGTAATTTGAAACCAATTATGTACATTTTTTATGTACGATGACAATTTAAGGTGTGCTAACTTGACGTAAGGAGTAAAAGAAGGAATTGCTAATTTAGGAAGTTTCAAAAATTCCATGGTTATTATCCAGGTTTCTGTTTTAGTTACATTTTGCTGTGTAATTTTAGTTTTACTTTTTATTGTTCTCTTTGAGTAAAACCCTGGGGGAACGATTCCTTTGTGCTTTTGTACGGTAGAAGTTTTAGAACCAACCAAAACAAAAAACCCTCGGTCAAACGTTTTTCTACATGTATTGCTCTTGAGTAAAAAAAATCTAGATCAAAAGAAGATAAAGTTGAGTACACTAGGAAGGATTACTAGAAGAAAAGTGGGTTTTTCATTTAAGAACTGTAATGAGAATTTGGACTGTGAACTAAAATCGTCAGAAGTTCTAGGATGGAAGGCATATTATTGAGTTTAGATATCTTAAGGTATTTACTATAAATAATCATCACGACATTTCTTTTTGTCATTAAAAATGAAATTATGTTCAAGATGCAAACAATAACTCGCGAATGGACAACTAAATCAATACCTCCCAAAATGCATGTTTAGTAACACTGTAAAGAACATTTAATTGGTAGATTTACCTTGAGATCTCGGTTCAATAAACAAGTAATTTTGGTTTGAATAACAATAACACGTGTGACTGACTGTGATAATTAAATTGAACATGTTTTTGACCACATAATATACGCTTGTAAACATTATGAAAGACAACGGTGGGAATTAATAAAAAAAAACATAATTTTTCAGAACGGCATTAAGACAACCCCTAAACAGGAATTATTGTTTGACAACGAAGTATGACTTTATGATCATTTTAAAATCTTTGGAATTGAGCAGATCTGAGGTCTACATACGTCTTCTAATTGTCCTTTTTATTTCCCCATTATTTTTTCCCATGTATCATTATTTCCATTTATTGTAACAAATTGTTCATTTTATGTATCAATTTTTTTATCTTTTACAATCATTAAATGTAATTTACAGTATGATGTTACAATAATAAAGAAGTCCGTCACGCAGGGGCTGCGTAAGCTAAGCAGATTTCCCACGTGAAGTTTTACAATAGAGAAATTTCACGAGAGCCGAGAAGTTAATGAAACGGCCGACCTAGCTTTTGGCGGGAGTCACTTCGTCCGTTAGCCGCCCAGATTTAATAAAATTGCAAATATCTCGGTTAATATTCAAGATAGAGAATAAATGTATAGAACAATATTTATAGTAAATGTAATTTGTAATAAGATTGATTTTGTACAGTTTTTTGAGCTGACGAATAGTAACGGAGATATTTCGAATTACGAAAATCCTCCCCTCTAAACCCCCCTCCCACTGGTTCGATTTCAGCCGTTAACGAACATGATCTTTCTTTTTACATGAAACGACTAAATATCGAGTCTGGTAACGATCAAACAAAAATTGCGATCGCTAGAGCGGTAACAGACTAATATATATATATATATATATATATATATATATATATACAGTTTTGAACGGACCTCATTTTCGTCATCTACTAGGTAGGATCGATGGACATTTGAAGAAAAATTTCGAAAATTCCGTCATGAGTACAACCTCAATAGCTGATTTCCCTTAAGGGAAATCTGCTAAAATCACACACAATAACCATATGTGAATATCAATTATGGCTATTCGAAAATAAATTTCTATATTGCACAGCCAGAACAGAAAAAATTAAAAATAAAGAAGTCGGCCAAAAGAGATTACATTCTTTTACTTAGTCGAGATACGATTTGACTAAAAACTCAATATGATGATAGACTTGTTTTGTGCTTTTATTTGACTAGATATGACTGGAAGGCGGTTGGTCTCTTAATTGAGTTGATTAGTGAATATTATTTCTATTTTATGAAGGAAAATAATGTACTAGAACTAGTGTCCCTGCAGGACGTGGGCATAGAAACACCCTCATGCTTATATTGATAGAATACAGTCTCACCACCTTATATTGATAACGAATTTACAAATGCCATGGAATATCATTTTTATTGTTATTATGGCATGAGTTGGAATGGAGGTTTACTGAAGGCTGAAAACTAAAAATTCCAAATACCTAGGTCAATACTCATATTAGAGAAAATACAGGATTTATAGAAAATTAAATTTATAATAAGATTGGCTCTATACAATTATTCGATACGATGGGAGATTTTTAGAATTTTCGAAATTCAGCTCCTGTAATTACCCATCCTCACTTCCCACTGGCCCGATTTTAGCAGTTGACTAACTCGATCTTTAATTAGTAACTATAAAATAAAAATTGCGACATCTAGAGCGGTAACAGACATATATATTCTATTTTTGAGGTGGTATCGCAGAGAAGTATTTTCATTGTGAGGAGTTCGGCTATCTGCTCCAGCAGTTTGAATTATTGGTGGTATGCAAATTTTTGATTGAAATGCGTCCCATCTTTGTCAGACAATGTTAATAATATTTATGATAGCTCAAGTTTGTACACTTTGATTTCTTTTACATTCTTAAACATTATTTTTTTTAGTTGCTTGTCAATGAGAAGAAGTAGGATCCAGGTATGTAATAATCCATAATTAGATCTAGATAGTCAAGCTTCCACTCAATTATTGTTTTATTACAGGGAACATATGTTTAGTGAAATATCAAAATTACTGACCCATTATTTTTAGCAGATTTCCCTTAAGGGAAATCAGCTATTGAGGTCGTACTCATGACGCGATTTTCGAAAACTTTCTTCAAATGTCAATCGATCCTACTCAGGAGATGACGAAAATGAGGTCCGTTCTAAATTATATATATATATATATATATATATATATATATATATATATATATATATATTTGTCTGTTAACGCTCTAGCGGTCGCAATTTTTGTTTGATCGTTACGAAACTCGATATTTAACCGTTTTATGCAAAAAGACAGATCAAGTTCGTTAATGGCTGAAATCGGACCAGTGGGAGGGGGGGGTTTAGAGGGGGGATTTTCGAAAATTCAAAATATCTCCGTTATTATGCATCGGATCGAAAAATTGTATAGAACCAATCTTATTGCAAATTAAATTTACTATAAATATTGTTATATACATTTATTCTCTATCTTGAATATTAACTGAGATATTTGCATTTTTATGAAGTCTGTGGTTGGTTATAGTTCCTATATCCTATAACCTGGCGTTCCTAACCTTACCTTACCTTCCTTACTTTGTGAGATTTATGCAAATACGTTCTGTTCATCCGCCCCCCCCCTTCTTTAGTTCTTGGACTACTAAAATTTGAGTTATTAAAATATAAATTATTCTTACAATTCAGAAGCCGTTTCAGTTGGGTATTTATTTTAATTAACTGAAAGATTTCTCATTATCTAATCACGGTGGTATTGTGTTACCAGTATGCAGATTTCTCTATTGTAAAACTTCACATGGGAAATCTGCTTAGTTTACGCAGCCCCTGCGTGACGGACTTTTTTTTCTTGAGGAAGGTTAGTTTATTAAAATTTAAAAAAATAGTATAGAATAATAGAGTCACGATAAAAGGTAATCTCTAATTGACCCTAATTTATATAGTTTTATTTTGGTTACTTATCAGTTCGAATAGGACTTTATTTCTAAAAAGTTTAAAAGACATTCCTTTAGATATGAAACATTAAAAATGAAGGGATTTTTTTTCCATTCTCAATTTTATGTATCATTTATTATTTGATTTATTTGTGACATTCCTAATACTACTTATTCTCATGTAAAATAAATAGTTCTTGATCTTTTGAAGAATTGGTTTCAAGTTTTTGTATGTGTGTATCATGAGTTATTTCTCTCGAGATGCTATCATGAGTTAAGTTTGTTGTATTGATCCCTAAGCAACCTAGTTAAGTAAACACTTTGGTATCCCACCTCTTCCTGCCGTATCCTGTTTTATCCGATATCTGGAGATAATCTTTAAATCCTATGCACGGATATAACCTTTTTTTTTTTGCTAATAAATCATTTTTTGAGAATAATTAATAGTTTCCTCTGTGTCCACTGCTTGTGGTTCACCTTGGTCCTGAGACGTTCCGATTTCTTCTCTAGATTTCCCCTGCTCAACACCGGATTCGTCAGGGTCTCACGTTTCTGATGTGGCTTGCAATATAAAAGTCTAGGACCCATCCTAGGGGCTCAGTTTAGTCATGTGTGCTAAGGCGTTGATGTTAGTCCCACACGGTAAACCTAGAGTGGTGATTTCTAATTTCGCCTAGCAAATAGGAATTTACTTAGTAATGAACTCATTAAATAAAATCTCACTCTGGCATGAAAAGGGGATAAGCTGAAGGTAACCCGTCCAAATTAGCAGTAGTAACAGAAAAGAATGTTAATAAATAACATTAACATCAAAGACAAAATGGTATAAAAGAAATTTCTCCTTTTAAGATACAATCGACCTCCCAAAATGGCTACAATAAGTCGTTTAAGTGACCTATTTTTGGTTAATTAAGTAGTTAATGAAGTTCATCTGAATAATTTATTAAAAATAAATTGGATATAATATAATTTATCCTAAGTCCAAAATTAGTGAAATGATTGACGATTATCAAAATAAAATAAATTGATTCTGGAATATGCAACGAGTATTTGTTTTAGATTTCTTGTTACCTTTTCAGAGGATTAATGTATTAATTGATTATAATGAAGAAATTGTTTCCACCACTTTGAAAATATCACTTTAATTATATTTTTATGAAGAAATTTCATTTCAGGAAAAGTGTGTTAGGTGTTTTTATTTAATCGGTTTATAATTCTTTGATGTTTTTCCTAATTAATAAAGCGTTTTTCTTATAATTCCAAGTAATAGTTCGACAAAGTGGAATATATTCAGGGAATAGGCCAGTAAAAGCATTCGTGCATTTTAATGCATGCAGTTTACATGCATTTCCAAATTTACAGTAGGAGTGCGCCAAAAGCGGAGTGAAGTTGAGGAAGGGCAAAATAAATGTGTTTTTTTTTTTAATGTTAATATTATAGGGGAGGGTTCATAATTATAGCCTCTTGTTCTGATTTTGTTTGCTTTAATCCGTTTCTAGCCCTTCCATAGACTTTTTCATTCGAAATGAAATTTGGATTTTAAATATCAATTGTAGGTTCCCAATATGCATTTCAGCCTACGATTTCATAATTCATGAGCATTTAGAATTATTCATAACCATTGATAAATTATATTGGATCAGAAGCCACCTACTGAATGATTTTATTCCACCCACGTTAAAATTTCTAAGCTGGGATTTTAAAAGGAAATGCCTAAGGAAAATACTTAATCCTGAGTAGCCTTTGATCCTTTGCGCATTTAGCAGTCCAATTTATAGGATTATTCGTGATCTTGAAATTTACATTAATGTTGAAGTGGGAAGGTGTGCTCTGACCTTTTTATACAAATACCAAAATGCCAATTGGACATTTCTACAACTGTACAGAGAAAATTATGAAAATCTTTTCATTTGTTTAAAATATATTCAGCCTATATCACTTAGCATTTTCGTGCACAAATATGCTGACTGGAATAGTGATTGTACTTTTATATTGGTAACAATCTGTTCGTTATTTGTCATAACTTCGTCTTACCTCTAGTCTTGTTTAAACTTGGTTTTTGAATTTTTTTTGAGATTCGGCCCTAAGGTCCATTGCCTTATCAATTAATTATTTAGTCATCATTCCATAAAGTATTGCTATGAATGTGTTGCTTAATTGCACATGGTTTCCTCCTGTCTGAATTCTTACTAACAGCATGTCAACTGAGTCAAGATTAGAGGGCACACAGGGGATATAATCTCAATTCATACTGGCTAATACCTGCTTTGTCACCATATAAAGTCTCTGTAGATATATATGTCTCTGTAAACATCATGGCCACAAGTGAAATTATCTTCCCCTTTTCTGATCCTTTATTGTTCGGTAGTCTCCAGTAGAAGGCAAGGGGAAACCACTACACACCCTTGTTTCCTCCTTCTGTTATTCGTTTCCTTAGATCCATGGAATTCTGTTCCCGGGAGCGTACAAGTTGGTAAGCCTTCAGATACAACCATATCACAAAATATTGATATAATGTGTGAAGACAATGTGCTTATATAGCAAAATAATTCTCAAAAACCTATTGTATAGATCGTTTTTCTTTATTAGGTATGATCAAAGGTAATTGGTATGATCTCTGCTTAAAATAATATATTTATCCCTTCATGTAAACCTTGATAGTGCACTTTTTTATGTAGTATGGCAAATATTCCTTAAATATTTGAGGTTTTCTCACATCCATACTTTGACTATTAGAATATAATAAAACTTATCTCTTTTAAATATTCGTAATTATGCTGTAGACCTATTGTATTTTTATTCCATAAGTAATGGTAAATGTTTATATGTTTTAGATGTGTCAGTATTTGTGGAATATATTGGCTCCTGTGAGTTAGTAGTTCTATCATATCGGTTCGTCAAGGTTTTTCGATGAATTTAGTCTGTCAGTATGTGTTTTATCTTTAGGTGCTTGTTGCAGTATTTGCATATGGGGTTGTCTGTTCTCGTCATTAAGTGTCTATGTGTCAGTTATGTGTGACCGATCCTGAGTCTGGCAATAGCAACTTTGTCCTATCTCCTATTTCTCGATGGCCACTTCTTAATTGCACTTCTGATACTGCTTAGTTGGTTGTTTACTTCCATCAATTCTGATTGTCATTTGCTTCTATAGATTAAATTTCATCTTGATAGAAACTACTATTCAGTTTTTGTGTTCGGTTGATCTAATCAATGCCCATTAGTCCTTGAGTTATGAATTTTGGCTTCATATCAAATACAGAATTTGGCTGTGAAAATGGACATTTTCAAGGAATAATTAAAACAATTTTTTTTTCCTCTGGAAAGTATTTGAAGTTTCTACATTGATGTTCGTTGTAGCGATAGTAACAACGAGATCTAATTTTATGCGTTTGACAATCTAGAATAGTTACAAAAGTTATTTGGAAGTATGTTAGTAGGATTATTTTCAATTTTTAAGAACTGTCTTTACCAGTAAGAGTATAAATTTTATACTTCAATTTTTTTTCGTATTATATGGCTTAATTACTTAGTAGTATCTTCTAGCTTCACATACAAATTTAGCCAATGCAGAACTTTCTTTTAAATTCTGTCATAAACCGATAAATACTTACTCTGATTTTTCTTTGACTCAGCAAATTTATTACCAATTGCGACTCTGTTAATTTTGTATATTTAGATATTGAGACATGCAAGTGAGAAAAGGTTTGACAAATAATTACAAAGAGTATATAATATAATTTTTTTATTTTGTCACATCATAAATACAGAAGAATCCTCTTTATGTATGGAACAAAAAATAGTGAAAAAAATTTGCAAATGACAAATATATATTTATTGACAATACATTTAGAAAACTTACGAGAGAAAGCCTTTTTGTAGGAAGGCACGGTCTGACATTATTTATTCAAAATCCTTTCGATAAATTCAGACTTGGTGTTTATAACACTTACATAGATAGTTATCAACAGCTTTGTGCCGGCTTAGAGACCTAGCTTATACACTTTTCATTTTAGAAATAGTGAAAAATATATTCAAAATTCTGAATCTTACCGGCTTAAAGACTATTTCACTTACTGACTAATTTACATGCCTGCTAAGAAGTTTCATTAGTAAAATACATATTTCAAACATCTACTATCATATGAAATGAATAATTATATATATCTTTTTTTTTTCCTTCTTAACATTTGGTCTATGTAATTATACATATATACTTTAGAATATTGGATAATTGTATAGATGAAAAACACTGGTTGTATTTACATTTTCAGTTCGTGTGTCCTAGGTCACACCCTTGGTTTTAAAGGACCGGCAGATTGGAAACTCTTCTGGATGTAGTATTCCAGAGATGTCACAAACGCAATAAATTCTACTGGTAGTGTTTTTGGCTAGGTATTTGGATGGGGTCAAATCTACTCTAGGGAAGGTTCTAAGCATATATATATTTCAATATATATTTGTTTTGACTAGAAGAATTAAAATTAATTGGGGTTTACATACTATTTAAAAACCAAATATAAATTAAATCAAAAATTATTTGACTGTGTACTTTCTAATGGAGAATGCAGTTTATATTAAATATTAAATTCATTGAATATGTTTAAATACTTTAAAGGGGACACGTTCATAAAGGCTTAAAATTTCCAACTTTCCTTTTTCATCTATTTTAATCCATTTCTTATTAAATAAGGACGACATGATGTTCATTTATACATAATGATTTGTAAAATAATACAGATGTTTATATAAACGGATCACAATATATACATCAAATTATGTACAAATTCATAACAAGGAACTGTATATCGTTTACTTTCTTACTGTACAGTGACACTGAATAGTGAATATTTTGAAATCAATGATAGACAAAAGACATTTTCAAATTAGTATAGAACGTTTGTCCTATATGACCCTCTGTTCTCTTAGACGAAACAAATTAATTCCAGTGATTCAGTTATTTACAATAAACATTTATGGACGTTTACTGAACCAATGCACCAGAAATACGATATGAAATCTAAACAGCTTACTTATCAAACTCTTGGAGGAACGCTCGTTTTGATGGGTGTTTAACTATAACGTGCATTACTGCCAATTCCATTGGTCTTACACTTTTTGCTTCCCAAAAAAGAAATATCATCGCTAAGAGTTACGCTGTTTAGCTACTCATGAAAAGCTATCATCAATGCTACTCAAATATTTGTGGTCCTAGGTTTTTCAGAACAGAATATTCATGTACAATCACACATTAAATTTTACAGCCTCTTCAATAATTTGATTCTACGTTTAGTGGCATAAGATGACGGAGACATCAAAGTGTTACATTTAACAAGAGGATTCCAGATTCCAAAAAACTAATAATTTCTTGAATACAATTGAGCTGGCTAGCCATTTTTAGTTAGTTTCAAGAATATAGTAGCACTGGACTGGATAATGAGGATGTTCTAACGCCTACTTTGATGTTCAATCATAGTTTTCTCGTTGCTTGTTTCAATTATTAAATTTATTGTTCTTCAGAACTGCAAAGACCAATTACTTGTATTTGAAAACGAAAGAAAATTGAGTTTACTGGCATAATAGAGCTCTTTACTATGCCGATAAATTTATAGAAGTCTATCACTTCTAGGGTCATTTATTACTTGAGAAAATAGTACATTAAATTTCATGAATGGGGCCGTCAGAATTTGAGTAGCTGTGATGTTTAAGCATTAAAGTGACGAAGAAGTCTGAAGAACAGAGGGATACAATGTGTGTTGGGTTTACATGTTGTACATTCTTGACAGAGTAAGGGAATCTATGTCATGGTTGGATGCTTAGTGAACATATGACAGGAAACTCACCAAGAAGTCCACAGTCAGTTGACAAAGAAAACTAAACAGCACAAACTAAAGGAGAAGAAGAAGATTGAAGAAAGAGAGAGAGATAGAGGAGTGGTGTCGGTTGATTGAGATGTTAATGTCACCTCTTGTTGTTGATGACCGTTAGTGACGCATGCTGCCAGCTTTGGGGACCCGGATGGTCGGGAGTCCAGACATCCCCTTCATGTAAGTGTATGACATGGGCTGGCGGAGTATTCTTCTAGATCCTGGCTGGCCTTTGCTCGGAGATCTGATAGAGAGGCTGGCCATCATCCTCCGGAGAGTGTTGTTGGACGAAGAGGAGGCCTGTCCGCCGCTCTCTGATGACGTCTCCGAGTCTGCTGAGTCCTCGTCCTCCTGCCTCGCCAGCCGACGACCGATCGCTCGGAACAATCTAGCACCTCGTAGGCTCGGTTCCGGCATGACTCTGAAGGAATGAGCCGCTCCGCCCCCTATATATAGACCTGCCCCCACTCCTGCCGCCTCCAACCCCCTCGCCACCTCCCCTCGCCGCCACCCCTCGCCGCCTCCCCTCCCTCACAATCACCCAGCCCTCTTCCCCTACAATAAAGAAATTCCCTTACAACGTTTGAACTTTGAATGATGTTTAAAAGGGGTTAAATTATACCACTTTAAAAGGATAATAAAGTATTTATTTTGCTCCATCAACTACCTTTCTAATAAATAGATTTTTACTTGATTTATGAATACTTAATACTGTTCTTCTGCTTCATAGCAAATATTATTCATTTTTCCTAACAAATAGTTAAGTAAAACAACCATGAAGAAATACACAACAAGTTTACTTTGAATATACCTACCTAATATATGCGAGATCCCATTGATATTTCACTGCATACATGTTTGATATAATAAATAATACCTACACGGTTACGAATTGGACACACTCTACTAACACACTCATACTTGATGAACAAACAAGACAAACCGATTTGTAGATGTTGTAATGTACCTCTGACAGTTTTTGGATGCAAAAATAAACATTTTATCTAACACTTAATTATTTTAAATTTCTTTTACTCCATTTAGATTCCCATTATAAATTATTACTAGTTTCTTTATAAGATATTTTTTTTGTTTTTGAATTTTATGTTTCGTTTTCGTTTTTGTTTAATTTTTTTTATTTGTCGATATGTGTTTTTTATCTCTTTTGTTGCGTTTTGTTATTTGGATGCATTTTGTTATTTGTTTGCGTTTTGTTATTTGTTTCCGTTTTATTTTTTGGTTGCATTCTTAGATTGTTCTGTTCTAATTGTATTGTTTAATTTTTTTCTGTTACTATTTTCATTTTTTATTTGGTTTATATTCATTGTTTTTTGATGAGCAATATCACCTTGCAGCGAATGCTCCGTAGTATGTAAATAAAAGAAAAATAATATAAGAACGTAATTTTTCAAAAACCTAAGTAAAATAAAACTGTACAAACATGAGCTAATAAATACTATTATTGTCTGTGTCCTTTTTTTTTTAAAAATGCCAACCAACTATAACACACACTCATATATGCATACCTCGGCCATCAATAATACTCAACTGTTTTTAAAATATTGATTTTGGCTTGGATATTTTTCCATAGTAGTGTCCATTGTGTCCTGTTTTATACATTTATGCGTTATCCATGTTATTTTGAAAATGGTCATCAATACTTGTAATCCATGAGGGTGTTTCTAGACAACAAAAACTTTTCTGCTTTAAATATCATATTAATTTTATTAATATTTAACAGACCGGAACTCAGGAATGAAAGGATCCTGGCTGTATATGTATAGTTTAAGATCGTAACAGAGGCCTAACCCCTGCAAGGTTCACTAGTTGTTAGTTAAATCCATTCATTAATTTTTTTTTTTCATTAAATAGTAACTATTATTTCGAAAATAATTTTCAAAGCCGCTCAGTCATCTCTAGTTGAGTAAAAGTCCAATACAAGTCATATCGAGTTTTTCATTTAAATCGTATCTCTAGAATCAGTTATGATTACTTAATATAGTTTTTCTGCTTTATAGCAAACGTTGTTTTTTTTTTGCCTAACAAATAGTTGAGTAAACACAACTATTAAGAAATACATAACAAGTTACCTTTAAATGTGCATATTCACGTATACACGAGTTTAACATTTAAATAGAGGTATACTATTAATGTCACGAAACTATATTATTTATACCTGTCTTAATGAATGCATGTGCAGTTTTTTATATAAAATGTAAAACAAACAAGAGAATATTACAAGTGATTCAAAATAAGTGTTTCTTGATTCCTTTATCGTGCATAAGAACGAAATCCTCGACATTCCCAAAATCTGAAAGTTCATAACTAAAGTAACGAAACACTTTTTTCAACGCTTGGTAAAATAAATAAGTTTTTAGGATTTCGAGAAGAAGGGAATTTATGAGCCCAGTTATCTCTATTTAAAAAAAAAAAATATAACATCGAGGAAAACTTCTCTGGTCAAGAGTAGTTCTATATAAAGGTTTCAGTAATTCTGAAATTTTTCGTTCGGATTGAGAACTATTACTTTCATTAGAAATATATAAACGGTCTTTCCTTAAGCTAGGGAGACATATCCCACAGATAGATCGTTTTTTATGAAATATTTGTCTACAGCTTTCTAGATTTAGGCCAGCTGAAAAATATTTCCAAAGTCCACCTAATAAATACAAGCAAAAATAAATAATGTTACTCAATGAGCAGTACTTCTGGCCATGAAGTATCCTGACCTTCTTCATAGGTAAATCACCCACAGAGGTTGACTCATGAACTTAAATAGCTCCCAACTTCATCCAGTCACCAGAACCAAAGTCTTCAGGTGGCCCAGGTGTTCCTTTGAGCCCTCTTTTGAAATCAATTATCTCTACGTGATTCAATCAAGGCCTAGGGATTAGTAGGTATGACCTTTATGAAGAGGCAGATTTGTTCAGGCATGTTGGTCATGTATACTTCGAAAATTTCCCCGAGCAAGAAATAACAACTATACTTTAAATCAGTAAGTAATAAACATTTGTTCATTACTGAATAAATTCCAAGTTATTTTCTTAAGTAAGTAGATTTGAAATATTATTCAATTTTATTTCTTGAATTTAGACTATAATTTATAATTTACTTCAATTACGAAAATATTTTCTAAATTAAAAAAGAAATATTACAATTATTTATGGCATTAAAAAATATCTCCAGGTCTCACCAACAATCTTCATTATTTTACAGCAAACGTTTCGCCCTTTTAGGAATTTACAAGACTGATTTTAAAATTATATTCTTTATTCAATATAAAAATAAAAACTTATGATTATCAGCCGTAACCAATATGGTAATCTGTTGACAAACGACCACAATAATAATAAATAATAAGTTTGTTGGTGAGACTTGAAGATTTTTGTAAGACTCAGGTCCTACAATTACAATTGCA
Organism: Riptortus pedestris; assembly: GCA_019009955.1. Classification (NCBI taxonomy): domain Eukaryota; kingdom Metazoa; phylum Arthropoda; class Insecta; order Hemiptera; family Alydidae; genus Riptortus; species Riptortus pedestris. The sequence goes on from CM032232.1 coordinate 109,932,439, forward strand.
TTGAAGGACTATTCTTGTGTGTTTAACAATCTTGCCATGATGCCTTTGGTCCTCCTAAATATTTTTTTTTAATAAAGTTATTTCTTCTTCTTCTCGGCAAACTGTTGGAAACGTTTTTTCCATGGTCGATGATGCTGCCAGCAGCCCCAGACGTTGCACGGACTGTAGCCCATTGTCCAGATGGACATGAGCCGCCTCATGAAAGGGCTAAAACAGTCCCTTGAAAGGCTTCCAATTAGCTTGTGTAAGGTTTAATTAATATGTAAAGACAGTGGTCAGTTACATGAACAGGGAGAGACGTAACCTCTAACTGTAACCCGAGTTATTCTAGTATTACCTCGGTGCTATTCACACTCCCAAGTTCGATTGTCCGACGGACTATCAAGTTGGGAATACTAATATTAGCTCTGGACTAGACTTATTGTCCTATTGGTTAATATTATACGTAACAGGAGTCCGAAATAGCACTGTGCACCTAAGGATAGTCAACATTTAATGTAGGCCGTTTGTAGGTTCAGACAGTAATAGAATTTCTGACACCCTAACATCTGATTACATAAATACATTGATTCACGTTACGACCTCGTTTTACTAGTATGGTTCATCGAAGATACAATAGTAAGTGGAATTAGTTTATCTATAGGGGGGGGGTTGGTATATTTATTATTCTTTGAAAACAAAAAAAAAAAAAACAACTTACCCACAGTTCGAATTGCTGGAGAACTGCAGACTTATTAAAGAAACATCCGTCTATAGGTCAGGGGATTTAACCTCTACAAAAGAACTATGGGATTTATGATTGTTTAATAAATAATCTCCTGGAAGCACAGTTGGAGCATCATTAGATTAGGTTTAATGATGCTGCCATGCAATGACCAATGCCTTTTTTCTCTTGGTTCTGCAACTTATCTTGTAATCAGATATTAATGAGGATTAATTAGTATGTGAAAAGCGTATAACAATTATATTCACACTTTTGTAAACAAAAAAAAATCTAATCACAACATTGACAATAGAAGAAGTTTCAAATATATAAAGCCCCGAGCGATGTTTGATCCTCTGTTATTTTATTTAATATTAGTTTTAAAATTTACCTAGTTATCAAGCAGATCACTGTCAAAAATATTTAAAACTGGTAGTTAGATATTTTGAATGATGATTAAATTTCATATTGTTCAATGTCTTTTAATCCAAATTATTAAATGACCCAGCACTTTCGTAAGCAATGAGAGGCTCAGACTTTTGATTTCTGATGTGTTGTGTTTAATAACCTCTTTAGCGTTTAATATTTTTTTTGTGAACGCTGAACCAAATCTGGCTATATCCCTCCAATTTTTCGAGTATTTTCAGTTACGAATTGATTTTTTTTCCGTCTGAAATTCATGTTGATCGTTTGATTGAATTTATCTTAAAATTAAGCATGTTCTGTCTGCGCTAGATGAAACTAATTGAGCTCTATTGGAATTGATGCTAACCCTCGTGTACCTTTAGGAGTCTGAGAATACTTTGCAATATAATTAGGTTAACAAGGGTGACGCTGGAGAGAGCTTTCTAGTGAAGTTTAACTTAAGTTTGCATGGCTCAGGTATCGAAGCCTCAAGCTGTAAAGGTTACTGACATTCCTTAACGGGTTCGCTCTCTATATGGATATTATCGGGGAATATGAATATTAAAAACTAGTCCTGGTTTTAATATGAAATAAGCCCACGCCAAGAATAATTGCAGAGACCAGACCATTTTTTCATCTGCAGAAATCTCTATTTCAATATTATCACTCAGAATTAGAAAGTAATGATGAACGTAGTAATGATTCAGTCGCATGCTCATGAGAGAGGCAGTCAAATCTGTGACACATTGGTGAGAGTGAGAGGTAAGCTGCTAGCTTAGGTTAGAGGAGCTTTGCAAGGAATATTCGGTGGCTAGAAGAAGGTTACCACTCGAAGCAAATCCGAACCAATATCACAGGCTTGATTCTACCTGTGCTTTCAAAAATTACAGACTTTACGAGCTGGGACTTGTTGCAAGAAACAAGGAAGATTTCCCAAGATGATGATACATCTGAAGGAAGTAGGAAGACCCAGACGCAGATGACTTAATTATCTGGACGACTTTCAGAGGTAGCTCTCTGGTTAGAAGACGTTAACAATGTTAGTGGTCGACTCCAGATTCCTCAGTGACAGTAGCACCTCGTATGTGGAATTTAAGGAATTATTTCAGTGGTTTTATAAATAATAATAATAAAATTATCACTACCTTCGTGTCACAAGGCTAATTAAGCACAGCCTATGGACTTGTTTTTAGCGATAGCTGGAGTAGAGAGTTTATCGAATTAGTTCGTCACTAAATAAATTCTTCTTGGCCCCATGAAATGCCTTTGGAGCTGTGAGATCTACGCCTCAAGTGGCACGGCTACACAGAGCCTTGTAATAATTTCTTGATGTTCCTTATATTGACAGCAAGGCAATCCAATGAATGCACTTAACTCTTAATCTTTTTCTCAGTTAGCAACGAATTTGGCGAAGGCTGTTTCAAGCACGTCAAGAATTATTGGCTTTTCTGCTTAAGATTGCTTTATGTAGACGACGTGATGCATCTCATATGCAGTAAAATGAAGTTATGCCGAGAATGCACGCAATCCGTCTCTGTATCCGGGCAGAGGTAATAGCCTTCGAGACAAAGGGACATAGATTTGCCTACGTCATAGCCCGGCCCTTCGACGTCATATACCTCCCCCTAGACCGGCATATCTTATTCACTACACATAGTATGGTATACCTTCATTCATGGATGGAATAATCTGCAAGGGAGCTAGGGCACGTCCTATATAAAATATTCAAACTTTTACTACGACAAGAACGTGATTTGTTGTTTTAAACTTCGTCGCTGGAAAAGTTATTATAGTTGTCGTGTGCGGCGTATCTCGAGCAGTGTCTTTAACGTGGTGGTCCACAAAATTTCGCCGGTTTTACAGCCAGCGTCTTCTGGTGGTCATGTTGGGTGCTTTTTTTGGGGGGTGATTTAGGAACTGTCACATGCAAATACCCAACATGACCACCAGAAGAAGCCGATTGGAAAATCGGCGAAATATTGTGGACCACCACATTAAAGACACCGCTGGAGATATGTCGCACACGAGAACTACAAGTTTCAAGATTTCTTTAGGCTCAAATGTATGTATAAATTTGTAATTCAATAAAGATTCAATTTTCATGAAAGAAAAAAGGAACATTGAATAGAGTTCCTATATTTCAAGTTTTGTTTCACATTTAATTCAGAGGATAAAAAAATGTATGATAATTACTATTTTTTCTAGTCCTATAATAAATAGGGTACACTAGAATAAAGTTACAATGAACGCAATTAAACTATATTATTTTTTATTAAATTATCACCAAGTGAAAGCCTCGCTCCTAAAGGGGTGGAAATGTATTAATGATATATTAATAAATATGTTACGAAGTAAACTAGGGAAGAAATAACTATAACTGATTTAGTAAAAAATCCTGTCACACCAATCCCAAATACTCAGCGAAATAGTTCAGTATATAAAAGTTTAAAAAATGCAATATTTTCGAGTAAGCAATTCAAATTTTCCTATTAGGTGTACAAATAAGGATACGAATGTGCCATTTAGCGATTGCCAAAAAGCAAGTACCTGGTTTTCAATGTTCCGGATCAGAAAGCTTCAGGACTTTCTGGCCACGAATGTGTAGTTATATTCATAATAAAAAAAAATGGTTTATATATATATATATATATATATATATATATATATATATATGTGTGTGTGTGTGTGTGTGTGTGTGTGTGTGTGTGTGTGTGTGTATATATTTCCCTCCCCCCCCTCTCTTTAACATATCAGGGATGGAGAAGTCACCAATTTTGAATTTTTTCAAAACACTCTCAATCCATTTTTTTTATTTACAAACATCTATCTATAAATTTTATAAAACTTTTGATTCATTAACCTAAATTAAGGAACTTCAAATTTAAAATATATCTAGGTCTCAGGCCTTAGTCTTAGGATCAGCGAATCGCCTAAAGTAAATTTTGTTTAAAAATATATATTAGATAGTTTTATAAACTCTGGATATCTGCAGAACCACGTGATTATTCCTTGAATTTTTTCATGAATGAATGCACTACTGTGAATGAGTGGTAATGTCAAACTTAATAAATACAATATTGAGCCTCATGCAATTTAAAGTAGTACTGTTCCCGTTACATATTAGTCCAAGGTGCTTTGCATATTTGGCCTTTTTCCTGCACTTGACATGTGATGATACTTGTTTTTTATTTCTATTAATGCTGAAAAAAAAATTAGATTTAATGTATTTACTTTTAATTATTGTAGTATTTTTGGCTCTACTATTTGCCTTCAGGATTAAAATTCAGCTCCTTATCTGATTCACAGATTAATTTGCAACTGTGCTAGTTCATCATTTTTATTTTGTGTAATATGAATAATTTAATGGCTTCAATCGATATGAACTGGTTGAATCATTCTATTTTGATATATTTAGTTCAGCAGGTTATTGTTTGAATGGGTTTACCAACTGGACATTTCTGAGATCCATTGTTACATAAGGATTTAGCGACAGACAATGAATTCTGAAATAGCATAGTTTGCATAAGATACTGTGTTGGCTGAACACTGGATTATATTTGGGTCTTTTGTAAATAAACTATTGAAATTACGCTATAATTACTTTAGTACTTGATTAATTTGGTCTCCTATAATTATCTCAAAGAGCCAAATAGTATTAATAACGTCTTCTGCAGTTATGGGAAAATGAACTTCGATAGCGTTAAGCTCAACATGACTCCTGTTATGTACATCAGTCCCAAAGTAATTATATAAGAGTGTTTTCATGCGTGTGTTAAGTTTGTGAAAATAGTTAACCGTCACTTTTCTCACTGGAGTTAGGTTAAACAGTTCATTCTTTTTGGAATATACTGTGGAGCAACATTGAACTCTGTAAAACTACTACATTACGAGAAGAAAGAAAAAGACGATTTGGACCACTGACATTCTAACGTACAGTGATTAGCTTTCATTTTAGCAGATTTCCCTTAAGGGAAATCAGCTATTGAGGTCGTACTCATGACGTGATTTTCGAAAAAATTCTTCAAATGTCTATCGATGCTATCCAGGAGATGACGAAAATGAGGTCCGTTCAAAACTATATATATATATATATATATATATATATATATATATATATAGATATATATATATATATATATATATATATATATATATATATATATATATATGTGTCTGTTAACACTCTAGCGGTCGCAATTTTTGTTTAATCGTCACCAAACTCGGTATTTAATCGTTTTATGTAAAGATCAAGTTCGTTAACGGCTGAAATCGGACCAGTGGAAGGGGAGGTTTAGAAGGGGAATTCTGAAAATTCGAAATATCTCCGTTACTATACGTCGGATCGAAAAATGGCATAGAATCATCTAATTGCAAATGAAATGTACTATAAATATTGCTATATACATTTATTCTCTTTCTTGAGTATTAACCGAGATATTTGCATTTTTATTAAGTGTAACAAACGAGCTATGGTCGCTTCTATTCGTTCCCGCCGAAAGCTAGTTCGGTTGTTTTCGTAACTGTTAGGAACTCGTATGGAGATTTCTCTGTTGTATAACTTTACGTGAGAAATCTGCTTAGTTTACGCAGCCCCCGCGTGACGGACTTTTCTATTAATAATTTATAGATATCCACTATTTAAACTATTGATGAGAGGTGGTCTTTAGTTGGAAATTACAAGTGAACAGTATTGAGTTATTAATGCTTAAAAAGAACAACGTATAAAGTATACCAACAATTTTCAGCTTAATCAATGGTACTTCTGTGGCTGTACCTAATTTATCTTCCATACTTTTTCATGATTTTATTTTTATTTTTTTGCACATGCCAGTTTCAGTACGTTAGAAGGTGGGACAAAGAAGTGTAGTGGTCACATATTATGTTCCACTCTTGAAATTTATATGTGCTCAAAGATAACTGAGTTCTTGGCAAGAATTATCATTAAATTATTAACATTAATATGTTTGACAGCTCTAAAAAAATGTTTAGGCGTTCCTAAGTTAGAGTAAGTTATTTAAAAAACAATGATTTCCATTTTTTTAAAGATGCTGAATGAGAGAATATCTAAAAAAATGGAACGCCGTTTTTCTGAATAACAACTTTTAAGTCAGTATCAATACCGTCATGAAAAATATAAATTTCAAACAGAAGATATTGATTTGAAAATATCCTGTTTTTCCTTGTTCAAAACCTTGTTAATTCAAATAACATAGGAATTTACTTATCTTTTTATAATTTGAGTTTAGAATTGTGTATAACAATTACTAGAAGTTTTAGATATAATTAGACATGAAATTGATATTTCATTTAGTATTTGAGTAACTAACAATGTCTATGGGAAAACTTCTCAGGAGTTGAAGCACGTGGAATATTCCAGGTGGCTTTTGTGTATATTGCAGACCTATTCTCTTCAATTTACAATTGCTCCATTCTCAAATATAGCTCTCCGTGACAATCACAGTGTTTCAGTTATATTTTTGGAACGCAAAATGTATATTTAGATATATTTATTCCGACGTAAATACCAGTATAATGCAAATCGTTAGATAAACAGTTGAAGGGAAGTATTTATTTAAATCCTTGACCTATTTCGAATATTAGCCAGTCGTACCTTAGACACAGTTAACGGTGTCAAGGATAAATAATTCGTAACGAAAATAGATTGTTTATATTTCCCTTATATGTCTGAGTTTTTCTCTTTACATATCTTAATAGCTCCAGTTTGTTCCTTTTTGATGTGTTACGTTGAACACCTTCAAATGAGTAGTAAAATACCTACTTTGAATAATATACCAGCCACAAAAGTTTTCACCATGAAGAATGTTTTTCTTTGTGTTAAACTTGAGCAAAATTCCTACCGTACTACCTGTTTCAATAGACCATTATTTAATAGGAAATATGAATTATGTGCATGAAACTCATTATTTTAACTTATTATCTGAGTAGGACAATTTACAGTTGCAGTTTATTATTATGCGGATCGTGAATGAAGTCAAAATCAAATTTCTAAAGCGTCGTTGTATTCATTCCATTAAAATATGCGACCTTCAGCGATTTAAGTATAATCAAGTTCAAAACATTGCTTGTAAAAATGACCTGGTTTGGCACAATACGTTCAGGAGTAAATATGGAATTTTTAATGAAATTGACATTGTATTACATAAGCCCATTATAAATGGCTATATATTTTATATTCTGTGTATTCCCAGCACAGAGCACATTAAGATTATTATGTATGAATGATTAAATGTATTGTTTTTACCTTTAAATAAGAATTATATCCAATTTGGAGTGAAGTCACCATGTGTTCTAGCATTTTCATAGATACCGCCGATGGATTTTCATAATAACATTCACAGCTCTTAAAGTCGGTACACTAAGTAATAATACGGATGAATTTCGATAATTAATTCGCATTAAATGCACTTTTTGAGCGTATTTCGATCGGCAGTTCAAAGTTCACTCCCGGATTAGCCCTATAAAAGGAGCCCCTCACGACGGATGAAGATCAGTCATATTCGGCATCCTCTGGAGGGGAGACCCTGGTTCACGAGCGAGAGTTAATCCTTCAGCTTGTTCCTGCCTGCATAGCCTACTCTATCTCTCTCGGCTAAGTCAGAACTTCTATTACACAGCTAAGTCTTTCTATTGTAATATAGACTAAGTATTATTAAGTGGCCCCCATTATATTTATAAAGGTGCCTTTTCATTTTAATCATTAATATTTATAATTGGAGAATATTTTTATTATAAATAAATTTATATATATTTGAATTTGGACGTGAGTCGATTGTTGGTGGCCCTTTCTAAATTCTTGTTAGTGGTTTGGTTGTGGGATTTTTTATATATTTCAGCTTCCACTGCTTATCACCGCAGCCAGATCGCAACAAATGTTGACCAGGATATCTTGGTGGATGTTAAGTTGGCCATGATGACGGTTCCGGCAAATTAACATTTCGATAAATTCCTTCACATTAAATGGGACAGTAATTTTTAAATAAGCCCCACGAGTGAGTAGTAAACTAAACATATTTCATTATAGAATAATGATATGAAGTTATAGAGCTCATTATTTCACAATAAAAATAATTCCCGCGTGAAATGAACTTTTTCACATCATATTTTCAGTGGTGCACATAATATTATCGGTTTTAAGTTTATAACCTCGCTTCTGCAGCGCTTACTTACGCAGTTAATGATCATATTTTTTGGCTTATAGGAAACCTTGTAAATTTCGAGTTTGGAGATAACAAATCAAAATTACTCCATTTATGCATAAGGGTGCATATGTTTTTATATATATATATATATATATATATATATATATATATAAATATATATATATATATATATATATATGTGTGTGTGTTTTGTGTGTGGTACATGATAGAGTGCGAGTGTATTTTAAAGAAATGTGATTTTTATGGTATTTTTAATTGCAAGTTTTCCTCATTTCACAATGGGCTATTTACAACATTTGGAGGGTAACAAACAATTTATTGTCACAGATGGATGGATAGGCTGACAAACACAATCTTCAAATTAAAACTAATGATATTGAATAATGTCAAAATGATCTTGAAAATGTCACAGTCCTGTACATTGCTTCAATTACAATATTCATTTTAAAACTAATTGTTTAGAAATGTTAATATTATAATCATTTTATGAGTGAAAACAAAATCAAGCTAAGACGGTTTTAACGTTATATATATATATATATATATTTACCCATTTTGTGTCAATACCTCACTAAAAAATAACTTCATCTCATAATATATTCTTTATGTCTTCCTTAGTGAGTGCCCTACAAAAAACCAAGACTTGGAAGTTATTTTGCCTGAGAAATGTTCTCAGTGTCCAGATAGCTAAAGATAAAAAGTCCGTCACGCAGGGGCTGCGTAAACTAAGCAGATTTCCCACGTGAAGTTTTACAATAGAGAAATCTGCCTAATAACAACTGTAGTAGTAAGAAACCTCTAAACCTAAAACATTATTTAGGGCGTAATAACCCAGTAGTTTCTAGCCCCAAAAAACAGTTAAACTAACCTCTAAACCTATTCACGAGGGACGAATAGTTATGGAAATGGCCACCAGAGCTCTCGGCGGAAAGTCTACTGGCATCATAGCCTACTGGCGACCACACGCAGAATACAAATGCAAATATCTCGGTTAATATTCAAGATACAGAATAAATATATATAACATTATTTATAGTAAATTTAATTTGCAATAAGATTGGTTCTATACAATTTTACGATCCGATGCATAATAACGGAGATATTTCGAATTTTTGAAAATCCCCTCTCAAAACCCCCCCCCCCCTCCCTCCCACTGGTCCGATTTCAGCCGTTAACGAACTTGATCTTCCATTTTAGATGAAACGATTAAATACCGAGTTTGGTGACGATTAAACAAAAATTGCGACCGCTAGAGTGTTAACAGACAAATATATATATATATAGTTTTGAACGGACCTCATTTTCGTCATCTCCTGGGTAGGATCGATGGACATTTGAAGAAATTTTTCGAAAATCGCGTTATGAGTACGACCTCAATAGCTGATTTCCCTTAAGGGAAATCTGCTAAAATTCCTTGAGGAGGAGTGGGAGTTTACGAAAAACTCAAAATACAAAAGCTTCTTGTCATTGGTAGGGAAGCATCGGTAGAAACGAATTGAATTACTTTTTTTTAACATAGATGTTAATAAAACATTTTTTTCTTGCTCATAATTACGGAAATATTTAACTTTGCATTTTACCACTTTCTTATTTTCCCACACTTCTATGGCCTAAGTTTGCCATTAATGTGCTTGATTTTTAGATTTTAATGATTGTTTACATACAGTGCATTATAATGATCAAACAAAAATTGTGGTACATATATTTATATTTAAATATACATAGGTCGACGGACATTTGAAGAATTTTTTCGAAAATTAGTCTTAAGTGCAACTTAATTAGCTGTTTTAGTTTAAAAGAAATTTGCTAAAACGTAACGGTTTTTCAACTAAAGTTGGGACAGTGAACTACCTAAGAGTAAACACACGTGCTGTAGAGAAACATGCCAACCTCCCCCTGTTTGCTCTTTGACAAGACATTCTCTCTTTGTCGCCGCGCTGTCTCGCCTGCTTACCGGGACTCGTGTTCAAACCTCGTGTCCCTTTATGACCGTATAACTTCAAATCGTTTTTCGCTCTATAACAGAATCACGATTCTCTGAATTCAGTAGTGGAAACCTATTGGTTTCGCAGTGAGTTATAGGTGTTAATTTTTTTCCCCATCAGAATTCAAAACTATTTCAGTATAATAATAATTGTTTTGAGGGGCTCAGGTTAGCCATGTGAGTTAAAGTGACCTTAATCTCACATGATAAACTTAGAGTGGCGAGTTCGATTCCCGCCTGGGAGGTGGAATTTATTTAGTTTTAGTGAAGGAATTCATTAAATAAAATCCTTAGTCCTAGTCTGTCTAGAAAATAGTGGTAACCTGTAGATAACCCATCCCAATTAGCCTTAGTTGCAAAAAGTGGTCGTTAATAAATAATTTAATTTCTTTAAACGAGTTTATTCTAATCACCGGCTGAACTTTATTGTAGGTAAAATTTAATGCGGCCGGGAGAAGGGTGATATACGTTGTGATAAATTTCTCACATAAAGAGAATCCATCACTAAATATATTTTCAAGAGATTGACTTATTATGTATTACTAACATTTTTTTATTAATCATACTACCATCAAGCTCTGCTAAACCTTGATAACGACCCGCCAGAATTCATAATTATATTCTTAAAATATTGAACGCTATAAGCTAATTTACTTTATATTATTATTCCTACAAAATTTTTAGCTAATGACACAAGTTCAAGGCATACTGAATCTTTTGTCAAACCTCTGGGATCACACTGTCAATTACTACCTTGTATCTTTCATCTGTATTTAAATATCATTTGTTAATTTATTAGTGGGTTTGTAAGTAGCATATATATATATATATATATATATATATATATATATATATATTCTATAGAAAAATCTATTTGGTGGTAGTCGATATTACTGGCTTACTTATTTGAGGTGTCACAACTTTAATTCTGAGAGAAGTAAATATAACTTATGACCGGCCAGGAACATAGGAACATAGAATTATATATATATATATAGTCTTCAACTACATAGAACATCATTTTTACCTCCTGCTACTTTGTACCTGTCGCCGTGGGGGTCTAAATCCCAAATAATTTTAGAAGTGGTCCAACCAAATTATGGAAATGAAATAGAATTATTCTCACGAGTTCCACGTCTTCATGCAATGAACTGTTATAATTCATTTGTTCGTTACCTTATTTTAGGTGAATTTGCTCTTATTTTTCTTGCAGTCTGTTAAGTGTTTACTTTATTCTTATCAATTTTTTTAAGTTTTAAAATTACAAAAGTTGTACTTCCTTTTCTCAGGATGCCAGAAAAAGTTCTTCATATGTATAAATAAGACTTCCACGTTGCTTGTCATGTATTGAGTGGGATGCGGTGCCATAGCTTAACACTCGAACGGCTAATGCGTCATTGAAAATTGGCTGCAGATTTTCTGAGCTTCTGTGAAATCTTTCTTCAGGCGTTGTATAAAACCAAGTCTTCTTAAATTTAACTTTTAATCATGCACAACCTCCCGGCACGAACCCTTTGAATGCCCCAGAGATGTAGCAATTGGGATTAAGAGTTGCTATGAAATCCATGAGAGACATGCTTCTATTTAAATATTTAAAGATTATAATAAAAATTTGTAATGATATTACATAATATTGATGAAAAGAAAAAGATAATAACAACAGTAGAAGTGTTTCCGTATTATAAAGTCATAAAACAACAACTGAATCAATGAATTATTCAAAACAAATGAGCCTTCTACATCTTCCAGCACTGTTCAGATATTTATACAAGTTAGCGTAATCTCCTCCGTTCAGGATGTATATTACTTGAACCCTGCTGAGAGTAGTTAGACCAAAAGCTGCAAGGCGGAACTCCCTGAGGATGGGACATACAGCGAGGAAGTGGTAGGTATCTTCAAGGTACGTATAATATATCTTCAGGTTCCTAGAGGTTACACATTAAACAGTTAGCGGCGACTTCGCTAATCCACAGCTCCTTGTTCAAGTTGAGAGTTTCTGTACTCGTTCTGGCTATAAGAATATTATTATTATTATTTATTAACGTCCACTTTTTGCAACTGAGGCTAATTGGGACGGGTTATCTACAGGTTACCACCCTTTTCTAGCCAGGGTGGGATTTTAGGACGTTATTTAATGAATTTCGTCACTAAATAATTTCCTTTGCCCAGACAAGAATCGAACTCGCCACTCTAGGTTTACCATGTGAGATAAAGGTCAACGCTTTAACTCGCATGGCTAACCTGAGCCCCAATGGCTATAAGAATAGTTAAGATTATTAAATTTAGTATATTCTAACGCTTGGGTGTGAAATGAGGGTTCTTTGTATAAGTCAAAGAATTGTGCATCGGCAATGCTTTGTTTAATTAAAATTCAATTTATTTCTCAATTTCTAATGACTGTAATTGCGTAAGTAATGTTTTTACAATTTTGTCCTACTCAATGACAGGAGTTTTAAAAAACAGTATACACTGCCCTTGCATGACGGACTTTCTTTTCTGTGCTCTAACATTCCGCGAGTTGTTTAGTCTATTTGCAAAATGATCTCAATTTCACAATATACCGTTGGATTGTGGGGGTTGCATGCAATACCCGATTTTGTACGCTGCCTGTATTATTCGTGTATAAATTGAAATTAAACATAGTTAACATTTCTATTGTAAAATCGACATACTGAACATTTGCGTGGCTTCCCACTTATTCGCCGAGTACACCTTCATCGCCATCTTCGTCATTAATCTATGGAAAGTACTGAAACGCTGTGAATTTAAGTCAATGTAGCGTGACTAAAGAAAATATTGGTCTTTGCTTTATCACAACCGTACACTTAATACAAAGCTATTTTTATACAAGGTAAATACCTAGTCATATCCACAAGGTTCTTATTTGTATTGCATAATATTAAATTGTCCCCATAGTGAAATTCTATTATTAAAATTATAGTAGTTAAATGAAATCGATCACAGTAAATGTTTATACAATATATAAATCATTTTAATGTCGAGAACAAGTAATCCAGGAATAAGAACTTTATTAAAAAAAAATCTCAATAATTTAAATTTTTTGTCACTGACATATTACCTCGTGGCGAGGATAATAAATTAAGTTCACGATGAAAACAATTCAGTAATAAACACCTTTTTTGGGGTTCCTTCTAAACTCCTTACCTTCTAGGGTAAACGCTTTAGGAAAAGGTAAGTACAATTATCAATGAAACAGCAGAAATTAGAGATAGGTAGCTTAGTGTTTTTTTTGGTGTGTCAACAGGCCACTGGCGATTATTCACTACATCGAAAACTGTCTGTCGTTTCAATAAATTTTTGTTGTGGAAGTGTGGCTTTTTACTCAATCTTCAATATAATTTACTACCACCTGCCGGAATACCAACTAAGAACAGAAATTTATTTTCAGGGTATACTGAAATATAGTTCATTAACGATCAAACATGCTGCGGCTAAACTGGTTATCAGACGCATAAAAAATAATAAATAGTCAGTAGATAACAGTGTTAACGAGGACTTCTTTTCCAAACATAATTCTATTTTCCCCATCAGTGCTTATAATCAGGGCTAAATTACACTTACATACATTCCTTTTTATATTCCCCTACACGTTTCGAGCATATTTACTTACTCCTTCTCAAGAGGCATTTAGTGGCTAAACAAATTTTAAAATTCATTTTGAAAAACAATAATATATTTAATTAATATATAAATTAATTAATTCTTTTTTTTCTATTTTTTAGTTACAAATAAATCATACATTTTCGCTACATAAGATATTTTCCCCAAAAAGTTTATTTTATATAAAATCCTATTTATTTTTTTCACAAAAGAACACATCAGTTGAGCTAGACCAGTTGAATGAAACCTTCATTGGTTATGAGCAGCAACTATGCTTAGTGTTTTTAGATCCATTACAAACATTAATTCTTATCCCTTATGAAATGGTCAATCATTTACATGTTACATGGCTATAGAAAATATGTCTTGAGTGTTTACTATGAGCAACAAAAAAAATTAAATCTCTGACAGTGCGTTACAAAACACACACAAAAAAAACGTTTATTTGATTGTTGCAACTTCCTCTTTTGATATACTTGGGTACATATTAGTGGATACCAAAATATGTCGAAGAGATATATATTTAAGATAGATTAATAGTTATATTTTGGAGTTTTCGTTTCAGACATTCTGCATTAATTAAGTCAAATGGGGTTTTAATGTTCAAAGATTATAATTCTCCTTTCTAAATTATGAGAAGATATTTAATCGCTCTTGCAATAAGTCAGAGTCGATTATTTTTTTTATGGAGTTTTCCAAGTCCATAAATACTTGAAATGATATTGCTGTTATTGACAATACTTTATTTCTAGTTTTTCCCAATAGCATTTTTCTTCAGTAGTTCCTTTGCCATTTTTAACTTAGGATTGGATTGCCTTGGGTGGATCATCCTTAGTTATCGTAATTATGTTTTTGTAGTACAAAATATTATACATTATATCCTTAATAGTTTGATAGCCTAACTCAGAAAACAAACGGAATCCATTTGTAACCCTTAAAATGGACATCTGTGCAAGGATACAAATAACTATGCATAGGCTGTAGATTCGACAACAATCTTAAAACTTAATGTAACCATAAACCTATTCATGGATATTCAGAAATTCGTCTTAATAAACATGAACGTTTTGAGACATGGGTTCGGTTCGAATTTTTTCACGAGAATTCATTTGATGAAGAATTCATAAAAACCTTTAGCCCCACTCTGTGTAATAAAGGAAAGACCTTATTTATCTCCACTAAACAATTATTCGTTCCACCTGGGCTTAGTAAAATATGATAGAGGATAATCACATATTTAAATTTAATTACTTGTTGGATATAATACACTTTCATTGTGGAATGCTTGACTCTTGTAAGAAGTTGCTAAGTAATTCCCTCTTATTAAATTCAGGCCTGCTGACTTTTTTCTTCATTTTTATATTTAATAGAGAAAAATTGCAACATTTTTCAAATTTTGACTTATACGTGAGCTATTTTTATTGCTTTAATAGTTAATAATTACTTAAGCACTTGCTATATGGGAATTTCATTTCTTTTCAGCTGTTTTATGATCTTGCCAATGTAATATTATCTGCAAGTATGATACAACACTCTGAATCCCTTTCTGTTTGTATATCTACATTTCCTTCTGTCCATTTGTTACTTCTTATTTGATGTGCTGTTGAACAAATGATCGGAAGGAATATACAATTGTCCGAATAAAATATTAACTCCGACGTTTCTTTTGCATTCATGCATAATAGGATAAAAACGATTCCTACTTTTCGCCTGCTTTTAAACATATATTCCTAATATTGTCCCATTGGCCTTGAATTTTATAATCAGTTATTAATTTTGGATTAGTTAATTATAAGGTTATTAAGGAAATGTTTAACTTTGTGAGGAGCCTCTACTCCTGTGAAAGCCGGACTATGCAAACCATCAATAGCGTTCAGTATTGCGGTATTAAAATGCTTCATTTATCACTAAGTAAGTATAAGATACGAAATCGCAAAGCCGTACAGCTAAAGGTGTTATGTCAACTAATCAGTAAACAAGGCAATATTAGAATTTTTTTTCCAGGGAAATCAGCTATGCAAATTTCGAAAAATATCTTCAAATGTCCATCGATCATACCTAGGAGATAACGAAAATTAGGTCCGTTCAAAAATTGTATAAATAACGTATGCTAGTTACCATTCTAGCGGTCGCAATTTTTTTTTCGTTACCAAACTAGATATACAAGCGTTTTATGTAAAAAGAAAGCTCAAGTTCGTTAACGCCTGAAATGGGTCTTGAGAGAGGGGGGTTTAGAGGGGAGGAATTTCGAAAATTCGAAATATCTTCGTTATTATAAGTCGGGTCGTAAAAGTCCATAGAAGCAATATTATTACAAATTTAGTTGCCTATAGGTGTGCTATATAAATATTTTCTCTATCCTGCATATTAACCGAGATATTTGGTTTTCTTAGTTTTCTGCCTTTGGTAAACCCCCACTCCTACTCATGTCCTATTAACAATAAGCTATAATATGATGAAAACCAGTGTAGCAGTCAGCATTACATTTATTTCTGGAGTAAATGATTAACACAAACTTATTATTGCTCATGAACCTATATAAATATATATATATATTTATATATAATATATATATATATATATATATATATATATATATTTATTTATTTAAGGATGATTTTTCCTCTCGATATTTGAGATCCATTTTTCATTTGAGAGAACTAACTATTAAATGTTATCATTAGATCTTGTATGGTTTATTAAATTGTGTGTAAATATCTTAAAAAAAAAATGCAAGTAAAAGTCTCATTGTGTTGTTCTACAATTTTAGCACGAAAATCATTTGACAAGAAAAGCAAAGTATAAATAAATTTTCAATTTGATTTTCTTCTACCCAATACAATGTAATTAAAATATAATAAAAACAGATTAATGGATTACACTGAATGATTTCAAATTATCTGAAAGAACGTGACTACGCTTTCACTAGAGTATTTCACTTTGGTATGCAATAGCACGTGGAAATTTCCAAAGGGTCTACGTCAATAGAACTGGGAATAAAGCAGTGACGGCTAAGGAAATTCTCCAACTAAGTTAAACGACCTAGAGAAAAACTGGAGGGTTTCTCACGTGGAGGGGTCACGTGATTTAGAAGAGAGGCAAAGAAGAAAACGTGCCGCCTCCTTTTTCTCCCTCACTCGTCTTGGCTCGTTTATAATTCACTTTATCTGGCGAACGGACCCAATATCACGAGACTTATCACGTGAACGACCAGCAACCCAATCGTTTTATTTTAAAAAAATAATTAGCTTATAAAACATAAAAAAAAAATATAATTGTATCTTACCCAAAGATAATTTTTATGATATTTTATCTCAATTTTGTATTGTTTAATATGGGTAATAGAATACTCCATTCATTTTTTCATAATTTGTAAATTTATTTGCTTATTCTTAGAGCTATGAGCCATTGGTAGGTCATAGTACAATCACATGACGTGCGATAAATTTTTATATATGAATATTCGTATTTAAACATTATTAAACGTTTTGAACTACATCGATTTACATTCGAATCATATATTCGTTAGGAACAAAGTAATGTCTTTATTCTGAGTTAGTATTCCGTCAGGTGAAAGTGACTTCTAATGTAGTATTTGAATGTTCTACATTATCGTTTTAATGTACGAGCGTCAAACGTATTCGGAAAAGTGCTAAAAATTTCCTTGTCCTTAAAACGTGATGTTTTAAATCTTGATATGCATATATATATATTTATGCTTATATAAGAAGGTTTGCTTATAGGTGCAATATCCCAAAGAACAGCCCAAGTTTTAAACGAACATGGGTTTATCCACAATGGATCTCCAGAATTTATCTACTTTGGTAATCAAACATTCGGCGAGAATTATAAATTATCATTTATATAAATAAAATCACAACATAAAGCTTCTCTCCCTTCCACACGGCCCATCAAAGTTTAATTGGAATTTCGTGGTTTAAAAATAATAAAAAAGAGATCTTTTTTTAATATTACCCACTTAGGTAGATTAGAAGGCTGTTCCTGATGGAATGAACAACCAAACGTCATTAAAATTCCAAACCTCGTCAAAAGTTATCTAAATTGACGAATATTGTTCGTTATTTTGCCAAACACAAGTTGATGGTGACGATTAATGTTTTCGGTAGAGTCAGATCGGAAACAGCATAGTTAACTAAATTGAATTTGTTACTAAGAGAAATCTAAAAGAAAATATTTAAATTATTCAAAATATGGAGTGGAATTTCTCTGTCACTCATTCTATTGTCAATAACTGTGAAATTTTACATTTACTATATATTTTTTCAGTGGGTAAAGCTATATTGTTTTATGGTTTTCCAATCAATCGATTTATGTAGTGAGAGAGGAAAATATTCTTTTTCTTTTGATGTCAAATGGTTGATTTAAGAACAATTTCAATTCATAAAAAGGTTTCATAAGAAATTATAAATGGTAAAAATCGTTTTATGTAAAAAGGAAGATCAAGTTCGTTAATGGCTGAAATCGGACCAGTGGGAGGGGTTTAGAGGGGGGATTTTTGAAAATTCAAAATATCTCCGTTATTATGCGTCGGATCGAAACATTGTATAGAATAAATTGCAAATTAAATTTACTATAAATATTGTTTTATACATTTATTCTGTATCTTGAATATTAACGGAGATATTTGCATTTGTCACCAGTAGGCTATGTTCGGACTTTCCGCCGAGAGCTCTGGCGGCCGTTTCCATAACTATTCGTCCCTCGTGAATAGGTTTAGAGGTTAGGTCAACTGTGTTTTGGGGCTAGAAACTACTAGGTTATTACGACCTAAATAATGTTTTAGGTTTAGAGGTTTCTTACTACTACAGTTGTTATTAGGCAGATTTCTCTATTGTAAAACTTCACGTGGGAAATCTGCTTAGTTTACGCAGCCCCTGCGTGACGGACTTTTATTTTAATTTCGTTGACTAAGTCATGTGTTGTCAAATGTATGTTAGCAGATTTCCCTTAAGGGAAATCAGCAATTGAGGTCGTACTCATGACGCGATTTTCGAAAATTTTCTTCAAATGTCCATCGATCCTATCCAGGAGATGACGAAAATGAGGTCCGTTCAAAATTATATATATGTATGTATATATTTCTCTGTTATCGCTCTAGCGGTCGCAATTTTTGTTTGATCGTTACCAAACTCGATATTTAAACGTTTTATGCAAAAAGACAGATCAAGTTCGTTAATGGGTGAAATCGGACCAGTGGGGGGAGGTTTAGAGGGGGGATTTTCGAAAATTCGAAATATCTCCGTTACCATACGTCGGAAAAAAAAATTGTATAGAATCAATCTTATTGTAAATTAAATTTACTATAAATATTGTTCTATACATTTATTCTCTATCTTGAATATTAACCGAGATATTTGCATTTTTATTAAATTTGGGCCGATAACGAACGTTTGAATTTCCCGCCAAAAGCTAGTTCGGGCCTTTGCCGTAACTGTTCGGCTCTCGTATGGAGATTTCTCTATTGTATAACTTCACGTGGGAAATCTCTTTAGTTTACGCAGCCCCTGCGAGACGGACTTTTTATGTTAACAGGTTGATCTCACTCATAAATATTTATTGTATTTGACCTTCATTTTAATAGATTCTTTAGTCTATATAAACTTATTATGTTTAGTTAAAAATGAATATTGTTATCATGGATATAATACAGTAGTATGCTAGCACTAAGAATTGATTATGTGCTACATCAGAGGTCCTTATAGAATCGATTTTGGATAAATTAAAAGTTGTGCTTTTTTATGCCCAACCTTTGGATTTTAAAATTATCTAAGTAAGTTGCATTTAATCATTATTTTGTATTGGTGTTCGTGATTTAAATCACAGAGCGTTGCAAATAATGGACTATGATTACTATGAGTATAGGGGTAAGACTTAATTTAGTTATAAACGTAGAATTGTAATCCTGCATTGCTGAACGCTATTGATGGTTTACCTACTTCAACTTTGATAGGAGTAGAGGATCCTCCCAAAATTAAATATTTCATTAATAAGTTTACGTGCATCTATTCCAAATTTAACAACTTATTATTAAATTTGAGCTTCTTGTGAAAATATTGAATTTATATTTTTAAAAGCATACATCGGTTAAGGGCGGATTAAGAACTAGGCGGGTTTATTTGATTATACATTAAAACAAAGGAGACGTCGTAATTAAGATTTTTGAAATAACAGGCGTAAGACTATTTGTTCAATATGCTATCAAGGAAGTAGTAACCAATAGTATAATTTTCTTTGGTTTTACAGAATAAACAAGAATATTAAAAACAATCAATACGTTTCCGTTATTCAAAATAATGTGAACAATGTAATTAATAAGGAAAGATTGTATTAATTATTGTTATCATTCATTATTAAGCCTTATCAACCCGTTTCCTCAAAAAAAAAAAAAACGGGAGTAGGCCGATGAATCCCGATCTGGCCTGGAGCCGCCTATGCTTGTCTTTCCACAACTTCCTGGTGTGCCATTTCATTACTTTTTTTAGACTATATTAACTTGATTTATTCAAAAAAGTACAATAATCGAAATGGTATATCAATTTCTTGGGGAAAATAAATAACTATAATATATATTACGTTTAATAAGAAAATGAGGTTTATAATGTTCTCACTGAAGTATCCTTAGAACTATCATTTAAGCCCAAATAAATAATATCGTTAATCATGCCATTATCAACATTAATGAGTAGTTATCACTTAGTTCGTTTATGCCTTGGTTTAACGACTTTTCCTGAAGTACCCATTTTGCGTGAAAAAGAATAGGAAAGTAACTTTCCATTACTATATTTTAAAAATTGCAGTTTAAAGAGCCATCCATCATTCCTAATATACAAATATTTGATTATAATCCTTTATACTTTCTCATTTATGTACGTCGATTACGGTTGGAAGTAGTGGGTCCTATAGGTTCATGTGACTACCAAATGCCATACAATGGACCGAAAAACGGAATAACGGACTAAAAAGCAGACAAAATGTACTGGAAAAACACAAACATATACAATTAATTCCACAATATTGTGCTTATCCTCACAGAAGCCACTTTTATGAAAAACGAGACCTAATTCTTAGGAAAAGTACCGAGTCAGAACCTGCCTAGTATCAACATAACATAATTGACCTAGAATAAGCTATATCCTACTTAGAACAATAAAACCAGGAATGAATGAGACATGAAAGAGTAGACAAAAAATAAATTACAACTAAAAAAAGTCCGTCACGCAGGGGCCGCGTAAACTAAGCAGATTTCCCACGTGAAGTTTTACAATAGAGAAATCTGCCTAATAACAACTGTAGTAGTAAGAAACCTGTAAACCTATTCACGAGGGACGAATAGTTACGAAAACGGCCGCCAGAGGTCTCGGCGGAAAGTCCGAACATAGCCGACTCCTGCCGACCACACGCAGAATACAAATGCAAATATCTCGGTTAATATTCAAGATACAGAATAAATGTATAGAACAATATTTATAGTAAATTTAATTTGCAATAAGATTTATTCAATACAATGTTTCGATCCGACGCATAATAACGAGATATTTTGAATTTTCAAATACCCCTCCTCTAAATCCCCCCTCCCACTTGTCGGATTTCAGCCATTAACGAACGTGTTCTTCCTTTTTACATAAATCGATTAAATTCCGAGTTTGGTAACGATCAAACAAAAATTGCGACCGCTAGAGTGTTAACAGACATATATATATATAATTTTGGACATTTGAAGAAATTTTTCGAAACTCGCATCATGAGTACGACCTCAATAGCTGATTTCCCCTAAGGGAAATCTGCTAAAAACAGTTATCAAATCCTCTTTGCTTCAACTGACAACAAAACGGTTAAAAGCTTAAAACCCAAATTACGAACTAATAAACTTATAGCTAATCTAACTCAATAATAATTCTGACCAATTATGACTACATTGACAAATCCCCCTACAGTTATTACAGGCGCTAACTGCATATGGTGTAGGACAGACCAAAAAGAGGCTTACCAGAAACGATTATGTGACGTCTTGAAACGCTGCAATATCAAATTATGGATACAACTAACACTACAAATACCTATACAGGAACCCAGGACCACCTATACTGAGAGCGCACACTCAAGTTGCACAAATCTAACTTACCCATGAGACCAGGAGGCAACTACAGACCAGGAAGCGCATGTAGACTACCAAATACATTCTATCCATACTATGAGACACAGTAAACACACCTAAGACGTACACAATTAAGAAACTACTGAACTTGAGATTATAATCACAGAAGTACACATAACAGAACGAACATGTCTGGTATAATTTGCCCAAAAAAGAAACCATCGACATACTGACTATAAGGCTCTACGACTTATACGATGATTAGCACATTTGAGAAGTTACTGATTTGACAAAAACAGAATTATTTCAGCTTCAACAACGATATATACAATATATACCAGAAGAGGGACTTGGAAAGGAAACTTTTTCTTTACTGACTAACATATTTATACGACACATTTTGCATAACTAAAACAGACAAAGTTAACAAGATACTCACAGACCACAAGTAACTCTTCACCCTAGCATACGTTACTCCATGGGGGCTAAAAATGACCGAACACTGCACTTCCTTGATCTCACCATTACGAAGAAAATTACAAGACTAGAATTCAAAATATACAGGAAACTTGTTGCCTCAGAAATTACAATACATGCTTCTTCTAACCATCAACTCAATATGAACTCCCTGTATTAAGAAGATCGTTACATAAGCTGAAACCACTACCGCTCTCACTGGATAATTATAATAAAAAGTTTATGAGAATTCAGCACACTGTAATGGTTAACAGCAGCACGCCATTTGAAATTTATTCAACAAACTAAAAAGAATCAGAAACACTGCAACAGAACCAACGCGCCATCACGAACAATGGACCTGACACATAAAATTATCAAGGTACTACAATATGAAAAACTCCATATTACTTTCAAAACAAATAAAACATTGTGACAAAAACTGATACATAGTATAGAGAACATAGCACATATAAAATATGAAGGGAGTATACAAACTAACTTCTGCGTGCAATAACTAGTACATGGACACACTGGGAGGAGACTAAAAACGCGGTATACAGAACGAAAAAGTTCATTCAGACTAAACAAACGTGACTCTAAATTCGCTAACCACTTGAACGAACCTTACCAGGACACATGACTTTATAATAAATCCAATAGTATGAAACTCCTGCACAGACAAACAAAAAGAAGTAGATTCGACATATTGGAGAATTACAAACAACGGTCATTCATAAATATATGTTTATATGTGTGAGTGAGAGAGTATACAGTGGTGGTGCTCATGGTATTGTGGATATTGACCTAATAGTAAATGTTAGGTGATCACCTGACCATGCTATCGTCTTGGCCTTTCGTGCTTTTTTTGAGTAGACTTACGGAGAGGTTTCGATGTGAGTGCACCATTTTCTAGCCTGTCAAAAGTTATAGTCATCTTGATTTTATTGTGTTTTGTATTGATTATGTTATAATTAGCCTGAGTTGCAAAAAGTGGACGTTAATAAATAATAAAATATGTTATAATGATTGTTCTATTATATTGATAAGACGTAGGGAAAAGAGCTATTCAGAACAGAAATTGCTAGCAGAAAAAGGAAGGTTAAGCAATAAAGGTTTCCTACCTCTTTAGTTGTGGCTTCTTTCTATGGGGATAAAGTAGAGGTTTAATATAGTGGACATGACCACAGTACTAAGGGCAGACATTTCCCTTAAAACCATTTCACCACGTGCGAAGTATTATGTGGGTCCAGGCTACAGATCGGGGTCCCATATTCTGTGCCACAAATGACCCAAGCAACCTAGTCGTATAATAATGGCGAGATTAAAGGAGTTTATTTCTCTGGTGAAAGAGTTCCATGTTCATGGAGGTGATTACCGTTCTGCTACAAAATACGAACCTCACTATGAAGAGAATAATTTTAAGAAAAAGACTATAGCTGAGATGGGCTACATTGAGATGAACAAGATGAAGAAAGAAATCACCAGTAATGAACAAAGTGCTAGTAGTACATTCAGTTACCTTCTTCTTGATCTTGGATATGACATTCTCAGTCATTCAATATCTTATGCAGAAACTTTTTTTTTTTAAAATAATTTTTATTACTTCTCTGTTTATCTTTAAATACAAGTTTCTTTATTTATCCTTGTTTTAAAAACATCACGTTTTTGCGGCTTGCATTAGCTACGTACTGTTTTCGGATAATGGTAAGCATACACAATGATACACTAATAAATTCTGCCTCCTGAAGTTTTTAACGTACTAAAATATACTTTTGTCATACTTGTCGGTGAAGAACGTCGTCACTGGCTGATAATTTAGTTGAGCTGGCAAGCGATTTCGATACGAAGGCGCCATCTTCCAGCCCGTCAAAAGTTTTACTGATTTAGTTGTCCATTCGTTAGCAGGCAGGTTAAAACTAAAATATACTTTGTTACTTACAATTTGTATATATTCAGGTTTAATTGTTTTCACTGTTTATGGATACATACTTCTATACATTTATATGCTGACATACATACGTACTGCTGATACATTTCTTTCCTCACAATGTACAGACTTAATTAATAACTGATTTAGCAATTTCCTACTTTTTTGTAGGAGTACTTTTTTGTGCTCTACCTAAGTACATTCTCGAGTTAAGACAATAGAGGAGAGTAATCTGTTGAACGATACTGCAACTCCATATGTCTTGATATTAAATTTAACAACAAATAATGGATCATCCTCGTTTCTGTATATAAAAATTTAAGAAAAACATTTTTATTGGAATCTAAAAAGGTTAGCCTGGCCAATGATTTGAATTCATAATTTTTATTTACTAGAATAGCAAGCTTAAATTTGAAAATATATATTTAACTAAAATGTATAAGTCTGTGCTTTGATATAATAATTTACTAGCGACGTCCTAGGTATAATAGTATTAAAACGGTCATAAGCTATCATTTTGTTCCATTAATTATTTTCCACGTATGTGGACAGACCGTTAAAATATTTTCATTATTTTGTTGGAAAAACCAAATAATGATGCCAAAGATCGAATTGATTTATATTAATTTAACGAACATTTTTAAATTATTATTATATTAACTTTTCCAGAAGTATTTTCAGGACATTTGTGGTCCTGTATTTTAAGTGATCTGGATGCTGAAGGAATCATTATTTTATTTTCAGAGTGCTTTACGACTACGTCAGTACTTACTTTCTTTAAAATGAAAAGAGGAAAGTATTTAAAGGAAGAAATAAGTCGTTATTTTAAGTAGGAGAGGATTACGCTAAGAATATTAGTGACCTTTTGGTTGATTTTAAATGTGTAAATCCTCAAGAGACAGCATTTTATTCTTTTCTTAGAAGAGAATACTTTGAAAACTGTCATAAACTTGGTAGTAAAAGATATTTTAAGCCTGGATTTTGCTGTATTTTTACTCTAAAAAGAATCTCAGTAATTTAATGGGCATCAGACTGCATTACACTTGAAATGTCCGTCTAGTAAAATGACAAGTTCCCTAGAGTAATATTCACAATTTCATAAGAAAAATGGAGATCTCTAAATATAAAATACATTTGGAATCTTATGCTGACGTATCCGTTATATATAAAGTAGTTTGGCATTTAGTAAAATAGGTAAAAAATACTCACAGCAGCATGTTTTAACTCGAGCTAATTTCTGGTTAACTCAAATAAATTCGTAAGAACGTTTATTCGTACATGCGTACATTGATGACTAGAAGTGGGGGTAACTGAATACTGAAATAAAGAATGTACAAATAACTCGCTCAACTATTTGAGATACAAGAAAATGTGTAGAACCGAAATATTAGACCATTAATAGCTCAGCAAGATTGGTTCTTGAAGATTCTCGACCCTAATAACGGAAATGTTTTAAATTTGTAATCCCACCCTCTATTTGCCCCCTCCTTGAAAAAGTAAAATATGGAGTAAGTATAGGTAAATTAAACATTTTCGTATGAAGAAATAAAGTCTCGATTTATGACGTCTTCTCACAACTATTTTCATGTATTCGTCTAGTAAAGATATTTTGATAAAAATACAGAGTATCTAGCCATGGAATGAAACATTTCGTGATATAATTACTTACTGCTAAAGTGGGATGACTAAAAAGTGGAGGTTTACGGAAGGCTGAAAATTAAAAAAAAATGCAAAAACCTTGTCTAATATTGCAGACACAGGAAAAGTGTATATCAACATTTATAGAAAATTAAATTTGCAACAGAATGGTTAAATAAAAATTTTGATCAGACACATAGTAATGTAAATATATTTAATTTTCGATTTTTACCCCCTTTAAAGCCCCCTCCATGGTTTTAATTTCGTTTTTAACGAACTTGATCTTTAGTTTTACTTGAAACCTTATATACCGAGTTAGGTTATTATCAAACAATTATACGATCACTATAATGGCACCAGACGAAGGTAGCATATATATACAATTTTGTACTAGCTTCATTTTTGTCATCTCCTAGGTAGGATTGATAGACATTTTGCAGCATATGACTTATTTTTAAAATGCACCTTGAGTAATAATATAATTGAGTAAACCTCAATAGCTAATTTTCCATACGAGAATCTGTCAAAATATCAAACACTATACCGACTTCTAATTATCAGTGTGATAAAAAGTTTTTGAACTTTTTATTTATTCCTATTTTGTTTTGTATATATTTACGAAGCTGAACGAATGCTCAAATCGCTACCTTCATATATTTTCCAGTGACGTCATGAAGATATCTTTTGCATTTTTCTCAATAGTGTTCAATTATATGTATACAACTAATGCATGTTACCTAAAGAATTCCGTTTCTTCTTCAATATATTTATTTATTTGAAATGATATTTAGTAAATTTGATGCTCCAATGATGAATAATTGTTTCTTTACATGATATTTTGTGATTGTGGTGTTCTCATGGATGACTTATAGGATCTATACATGGTATATTGTAATTTTGGTGTTCTGAAGGTTGTGAAACAGGATTTTTACTAACTTTAAAAATAAAAAGGATTATAAATCAACCAACGATGGCACAGTAGATACTGTTCAAAGTAAAATGTCCACGAGTTGCAGTAGCCTTTTCGTGGTCTAATAAAAATTACTTCATTCAAAATCAATATTTTTTTGTGTTGCTAGATATTGGTCAAAATGTTACAAACCCTTTTTTCAAGAGAAAGATAAATGAATCCTTAAATTTGAAAGTATGTCACGAAGATAAAAAATAAAAATAAAAACCAATGGCCATTGAAATTTAGAAACCTACAGTGAGATTTCGTTACATCAATCCTTTCCACATTTCAATTTTTTCCATTTCGTGTATTTCTACTTTAATAAATCAATTAAAAGTTATTAAAATTGTAGTGGCTTTTATAGAAAAACATTCTTTATACGAAGAAAGCATTTATCCGTTTTTCAACTCTAAATATTGATGTCCTACAAAATTTAATATCGTTAGTATTAACTATTTTAAATCTGGAAACTTAATGGAAAGGTATATTCTACTAGTAAAGCATCTCATTGCCCGTAATAGCTTGAATTTGAGGGTTTAATATTTTTAATTACCTCATATTACAGATAAATAAAACTTATAACTAATTTTAAAAATGTTCAATTCTCTATTTTAAATATGTATAAATATAACATTTTCTGATGGAGCCTAAGAAATTCTATTCGTATAAATCTTAATTCCAGCAAACAAACAATACAAGCACCCCCTCCTCTTGTATGGATACTTTCAACCATCCTTCCCCAGCAGGCGACCCTTCTGATCTGTTCGGAAGGCTAATATTTACATTTTGCTTACTATTATTATAATAATGCACTTTGGCACTGCAAGACGAGTGCCTCACATAACAAGAAACGAAGACAAATAATACAAACAATTCAGGAATGACCATCAAGCTACAGGATCGTACGAAAAGAGGAAGTTGTGCTGACCAGAGTACGTACTGGCCATTCCTTAGTGACTAATGCCACTTAATACTACCAAACAATGTCACCAAACAAGGACACAAAGACTGGAAAACATTGAAACGAAACTTAGTAAATCACATATTGACTGACTGTCGACGATTCAACAATTTAGAAATTCCACGTGGCTTACAGTAAATGAACTAACGGTAGACGATTTAATACACTCTGCAATAACTAACGTACTACATGATTGGGAACACAAATGGCTACAAAAAGAAAATAAACTAAGACAAATTAAATCAACAGTATTCACACGGACTAACAAAATTGCGGAGAGAGGAACTGCTTTTAACAAGGCTCCGCATAGGTCACTCCTTTATTACTCATAACTATTTAATAAAAAAAAGGGAGCAGCCCAAATGCAATGTATGTAATTTGACTCTTACTATAAAACACATACTGACAGCCTGCAAGAGACGAGATCATTCACAGATACCCTACGACCTACATGACTTACTCACTGAAGGTAGCCCATACATACCCCCCACTATACTACAACATCTAAAAGACATTAACATATACACAAAACTTTAACTAATACAATCCATTTAAAATTAATGTTTGCGTTTTAAAATAAAATTTATAGTTTCCTATACAAGTGCGCGTGCCTGGTGTGTTTGTGTATGGGTGTGTGTGTGGGTGTGTGTGTATATATATATGTGTGTGTGTGTATATGGGGTGTATGAGTTTTCACTCACTCCAGTGAGTTTTAGGAAGGTACAGAGTTTTATGTAAATACTCACCAGTAAAAACTTATATTTTATGTAAACCTTAATCATTTTAAATTTCTTTTATTCATTTTATACAACAATTTTATTTTAATTATTGATTTATTTAATATTTTATTAATGATTTCTCTATTGTCCAATATCAATAGTTTTGCACCAAGCTTTGAATTTTGTCTTTATTTGTTCTCTTGTTCATTTATTTTTTTTCTTTGCTGTGTTCAATATTTGTTTTTTGATTTCCATTCATGTTTTTTGAGTTCCATTTTGTTTTTGAGTTCCATTTCCATTTTTGAGTTCTAGTTCCGTTTTTGTGTTTCATTCAGTTTTGTGTTTAATTTCGCCTTTTGTGTTATATTTTTTTTATTCCAGTTCTTTTTTGAGTTGCGTTTCTATTTCTTTCCCCTTTCTGTTTTGATTTCATCTCTGTTTTTCGTGTTTTCTCTCTGTGTTGTGATCCTTTTATGTTTTGTAATCCTTTTATGTTTTGTAATCCTTTTCTGGTTTGTGTTCCTTTTGCGTTTTTTGTTCCTTATCTGTTTTGTTTTCTTTTGTGCTTTGTGTTCCATTTCTGTTTTGTTTAATTTCGTTAATTTTTTTTGTTTGCATTGTTTTGTTTTTTAAGTTACAAATGCTTTTGTTTAGAGCAACATCGCCGAAGCTGCGAAGCTCCAATAAATAAATAAATATTGTTACAGTAACTTCTTTACCACCAATAACTAATTATATTGACACAATTATTACAAACGAAAAAACAACAACATTAATTTACACAACTTACTATAGTCTATATTTTCTTCTCACTACTGTTTTTTTTTTCTATTACATTAGCAGGGTGTATAGATTTTTATTTTTCTTAGTCACTTATTCTTTTCTGGTTTTCGCCTTTTTTTTCTTTGCATACTTATATTTTCATTTATGTTGCTTTGATTACACTTATGTTTTCATGCGCTACATATTTTCGTACACAATATCTTGAACTATATATTGTACTTTGCTATGCCAATGAATTGTTTCATGAATCACCATATTCCATTGTTTATTTCTTTTCAATTTGTTTCATTATGTTTTTTCAGTTTGCCTTTTTGAGTTTACCTGTTTTATGAGCGAATCTTCGGCGTTGTGGAATTTATTTAAATGTATATAATAATATGTTGATAGGTTTTTGGAGAACTAGGAACTTTAGTTGCCTTAAATAAGTAAGCTTGTCAGTTTGGTATTGGAGCTCAGTGCTTAAAATGTTCAGCAATGGGTATAGTATTTTCTTCCTTATTATGATTATATACTTCATGCTGCATTATTCCGAGAAGTAAGAATTTGAAAAAGTGAAAGAAGATTAGTAGCTCAATGCAGATTAATTCATTGCTAAATTGTTAAAATTTAGTGGTTCATATATATTTCCATCAAGAAATTATCAGGAAGTTACTATCAATTTTTAGTCTGGTGTTACTCAGGATTGTATTTAATGTTCCCGTCAAAATATTTTTATTTAAATATTACATAGCAGAGTTAAGCAATTTAAAATATTTTGAGAGTATTTTTGGAACCTGGAGATATTAAGTTTTGAACATATATATTTCATTTATGAGATATTTAGTTTCGAAATGAAACCACTTTCCAATATTTAAATATCAGATTTATATCCTCTCCCATCACAAATAAAGTAGGATTTTAGTAACGTAGCGACATTTTCTTATTTCCTTACAATATCTTAGCAAATTTATCTTAAAGGGAATCAGCTACTGAGGTCGTATTCATGACGAGATTTTCGAAAAATGTCTTCAAATGCCCATCGATCTTACCCAGGAGATGACGAAAATGTGGTCCGTTCAAAACTATATGTATACATACACATATATATTTATCTGCTATCGCTCAAGCTGTATCAATTTTATTTTAATCATTACCAAACTCGGCATTTAAATGTTTTATGTAAGACTAAAGATCAAGTTCGTTAATGGCTGAAATCGGACAAGTGGGGGGGGGTTAGAAGGTTATTATGAGTGGGATCGAAAAATTTTATAGAATCCAACCTTATTAGAATCGTAACGGTCTATAAATGTTGTAATGTACGTTTTTTCACTATCTTGATTATTAAGCGAGATATTTACATTTTTTAGTTTTCGGCCTTCAGTAAACCCCCAATCCTACTAATGTCATATTGACAGTAACGTGATTATTATATTATGAAGCTCATTATTTGAAGCCTAAATACCAAATATTGTTCTCATTGAACTTTTTTGAGATAAAAGCAAATACGATGCACACGAGGGAAATCTGCTTAGTTAACGCAGCCCTGCGAGATGAACTTTTTTTCTAGAAGTAAGGTTCACTAAAAATTAACGTAACTATGGGTCATTATTACATTTTGGATTTATTTATTTGTTTAGCTGGATTCGGATTATTAGGGAAAATGTAGCCTACTTAATTATTGCGTTTTTTTAACATTTAATTAAAAAAATATATTGTTATACTTAAAAATTAAGTTTATGAGTTAGGCTATGACTTTAATCGTTTTAGTAACATTTGTAGCTGTATTTTACAGCAAACTAACGGATTAAGAACTTTCTTACCAAATATTTGATCACTATGTTAGAATTATTTTGATGCTTTTAAGCTCAGAATAAGTACAGATTTCTTTGAAAAAAATATGATTTATTACACTTTCGTTTTTTTACTGAGTATGAGTAAATGGAATATTAAATGTCATGTTATATTCTAGAAACTAAATAGATACCGGAGTAAATCATACCTTAATTAAGATAGATAGATCTTTTATTGCCATTGGACTAATTGTCCTTTCTAACAGACAATTATGTGATTATAAAAATACTCGTTGTATCTGTACAAATAATACTTAGCTCATCGATGGTGGAAGGTCAACAAAAAGGAAAAACTTCAAATGATTATTTAAGACATTTTTATGCCTCTACTAGTTTTGTGTCCATATTGACGCGTCATCAGGAGAAAATATAATACAAATAGTTTACTAAACTATTGGCTACATCGTTACATAGGACCTTCCACTAACTGCGGCAGTCAGAGAATTGCTACAGCAATCAGTGCAATTCTATTTCTATATGGAATCATAAATCTGCTTTAGGATTTCCATCAGCTGATGGTAATACTAACCGTTTTCCTTGAAGGACCACCCAGGAGGGCGGGGAAGGACATTGTCCCAGTAACTCTGGCCCAGATCTAGATAGATATTTAACGCCATTACTATTCAAGACCAGTAGCCTGCCCGCGACAGACAACACAATTGAGCTTACATAACCTGGCTGAGCTTAACCTCCCTTAAATACTAAATACTTGCAGTGTCTTGAGTAACCTCCTCTTCTCCGGTCGTCTATTTTATCATGCTAATTTGGTCCTCTGACAACAATAGCAACAGGTCCTCGGGTATTCGTGTGTGGGAAGACAGCTCAATTAAAGGTAGTGTTTGAGTTCCGTAAAATGTATCCGATTTACTGGCTTTTCAGTTATGGAATCCAGTATAATTTTCATTGTCATAAAGTGATCAGTCATAAATATTAGTAATATTATGTCATAATATAATATTAATATTATGTAATTTTTTTATTGGTCATTTAATTGTATTCCTGAAATGTTGTATTTAATGTTTTTTGTTTTATTTTGTCAAGTTTAATTTTCATAATCTTATTTAAATTTTTCAATATGTATATATCTTATATAAAAAATTGCTAATAGTTATTACATAAAAAAAATGTTAAAAGTTTTGACAAAATGCATATATAAGGCAAATATGCATGGGATGTGCAGAAAAATAAAATCCCTCCACATAGGGTTACTATGTAGAGGAAGTACGTAAAAAAATGTATTAGGATTTATTAAATTAAATAGTAACATACAATTTTTTTGTATTAATTTCTACTCCTAAATAAAACTCATTATACTGAAATTTCAACGCCTATTGTATCAATTTAACCTTTCTTTTGATACTTCATTTTATCAGCAAACAAACCACCACTATTTTTATTAAATTATCAGTAAAGAGTAAAAAAAAAAAAAACAACAACAAATAGAGTCTTCTGGGTCTGACGTTCTAGATGTAGCAAGTTCGAGACCACCAATCACATGCTTAATTAAATTTAGCTGCGGGAGTACCAGTTTTAGATTTTGGGATTCTGTTCGTTCTCCCGAAACCCAATCAACATTGTGGTGTAATCGGAGTATCTTCTTGAATAATGGATTAGGTATCTTTGGTCTGTCACAACGCAGTAGTTTTGGATCAAGCTGTGTAGTTGACCACAACGCTGTGTGGCAGGCCATGGTCCTTTGTGAGCTATAGAGCAAATGCTTTCCATAACTAAGGCTATAAGATTAATACAGTAAATCCAAATAAAATATATAAAAATCGACAAAGAAAAACTTAATGTTTGGTTGTCAAGAAAATTTATAACTTTCAGTACATATTTGTGTATGAATAAAATTTGTGAGTAATTTAGCCTGTCCCACACTTCAGCATGTACATCCCTGATCTGTTCCCTCGATGTGTAAGCATCCTTAATCTTAGAGACAAAATTCTGCAGTAATGCTCCCTTTCGGTTTGCTGTTCTAATGCCTGCCTTTTAAATGTTCTCAGAGTCAACTTAAATATGAAGAAACTCTCCATGATTTAGCCTCTTCTCCTCCATCCCTAAAAGTCTCTTCCACTATTTTTTTACTTAATCTGCGATCGTATATTTTCTTGATAAAATCTCGACTGAGCCCATTGCGTACCAACAAGTTTTATATATAGTTGAATTCATTATTATACTTTTTCGAGTCTGTTGGAAAAGAAAGGAGCCAGTCAATGTGATAAATGAATGGGTTTTTTTATTCTGGGTTGTTGGAAAGCATTTTCCTTTATAGTGATGTCCGTGCATGAAGGCTTTCAATAGTTTTTAGATTAAGGAATGTCTTCCGATCTATAGTATATTTTATGTTCTGATGTTGCCTATTTAAAAACTTCTGCATCCATTGTAAATTTACTTCTGAACAATCAAAATACACTATGTGTCCTCTACGAAGCGCTTCCAGAATTAAATTTTATTTTTCATGGGGTTTCTATCGGGCATAATGAAACAGTGCTCGAACCAATTCACGGATACATCGGCTGCTAGGGGGCTGATCGGATTCCCCCCAGCAAGACCGCTCTGTTCACAAAACTTACCTCCAAACAGGCAATAGCTCTCTGAAAGCATAGGTTTTATTATTTTCGAAATTTCCTAAGAAGTTACTGACTCACATTTTAAGTAATAAATG
The DNA here is from genome assembly GCA_019009955.1 of Riptortus pedestris. Taxonomy (NCBI): domain Eukaryota; kingdom Metazoa; phylum Arthropoda; class Insecta; order Hemiptera; family Alydidae; genus Riptortus; species Riptortus pedestris. Next base: position 109,966,382 of record CM032232.1, read on the forward strand.
CCCAATCAAAAACGACCACTCTCCTTGGGGGTGGGGTATGTTAGAATACACATTCACAATGCCACAGAAGACCATAAAGCATGTTTTCCTGTACTTTATTCAATCTTTCAATATTTTGTGTTTATTGTGTATCTTGGTTTAAAATTATTAATTTCATTGAATTCATAAATTATTCACTCTGCTAGTAATCAGCAGCTGTGTATGTACGTTTGTTACTCAATGTATTTTGGGAAGATGAGGTTTTTTGTTAATTAGGCCAATTTTATTGTTTATAGCTCTGATGACGGGAATGCAAATTCCTGAAAGCCCAAAGCTTTTTTAAAAATAAATTCTGTGGAGCCACAAAACTGTGTTTAAATAACCTGATTCATAACATTCACCACCAGCAGAAAATAAAAATAATAAGTAATAATAACTTATTGTCGTTTCTTAGTCACACCAAGGTGTTTTCTATTTTAATTCATGATTTTTAGAATTTTTAAATGTTACAATTTTGTATAAATTAGTGAATACTTTATCTGTATTTTTTTGTCTCTAGTGTTTAATGTGACAGTAAGGTACTTTTAACACAATCAGCTGAAATTTGAGAACATAAATCTTCATTTAACTCTTGTACCAAATATTCTGAGGCAGTTTCTTGAGTTCTGAAATTTCCCAAAGGCTTTTACTAAAGAAATAGAATTAGTCGTCAATTTTCAAGAATATGAATATGCGTGGTTTTGAAGGGAATGTCACCCATGTAGGTGGACTTTGAACTAAAAGGACCAAATTTCACCTTTAAACTTCAACTTAGCTACCTACGCTCAACTCACTTCTAAGTTCTCTTCTAGAGTTCTAAATCAAGACGCTACCAAGGATGTTTAGTAGACGGAGCTCCTGAACTTACAAATTGAATGTCATTAATAATGATATAATTTAAGTTCTCACTCTTACTTATTAAACGGTTTGTGGTTAAAACCTTGTAATAGGACGAAGACAATCCTTCTATAGCACTCGATTCTAGAAGCTTTTGACACATTAACTCTCAATATGTCTGAAGTATAGTTTATCAAGATTTTAATTTTACTTCGCTCTGATGGTGTTCAACTAGTAATCAGAAGAACTTCAAGGGACAATGTCAATTCAAATCATAATTTAGTCAGGTTCAAATTAAGGCTATTTCCTCCGTTCACAAAATGAAATGAGGTCTGATTTTTATTGAATTAAAGGCTGGATTTCAGTTGAATTTATTGAATGCGTATCTAATGACGGATTACTACAATTACTTGTTTTTATTCCTGCTTTGATTGACAATCAATTTACTTTATTTTTAGAGGTTATGTTTTATCGCCGTAAATTACTATCGAAGTAATAGTTTTGAAATCAAGTCTATTTCTTTAATTAGGACTTCTTAGCACGTTGAAGGAACATACAGAACTTCAATTTACTTGATACTTAAAAAAATATAGGATAAACATAAAGAACGAAATAATTTGAAGCTTTTTGTTGTTGACTTTAATATTGAATAAGTTTAATCAAATTTTAATTCAATACTTTGAATTATTATATTATATATTAACTCTGATATATTCATATATTATTCTTTGATAATGAGTTTTAATAGCTTCAATAATTCTACCCAATTCAAATCTTTTGTGCAATCTCCTTAAAAATTTCATTACTCCTAATGTATTAAATTTCTAGTTACAAACACAAGGAACTCTAATCAAGGCATAATAGAAATAATTATAAAATGTAAAAAAAAAGAAAAGAAAAAAAGAAAACACTGAATATCCATCACCATTTTGTAATACTATACAATAAAATGTAGGAGAGGATTATATCCTGACTCTTATAATGAATCCATTGATATTCTAGTGCTTAAAGTTAGAAGAAATAACGTGATGAAGGGCACTGACGATGAAGCGCTGACTCTGAAAGTGCACTTTGCATTTAATTAAAACAATAATAGAGGACAGGGATTTTTTATTGAACAGTTTTTCCGTTCACAGAATTGAACAAAATAACGTATGAGAGAAGTGGTTCATGGATCTATAAAAATTGTTGTTACCATTTCGATTTTGTTTTAGAGACCATTGCTTGACCTTAGATTAAGTGAAAAGGGTAGAAGATGGTATCTAATGTATTCCTAAGTAAATAGAGCAGCGTACAACTTCATTGCACAGTGTCACAGGTCTAACATTATTATCAGCGGTGGAAACAAAAGTTATCTTGTGGCTATCAGTATACTGTTATCCCGTTCTCACCTAGTGTAGTCTAGTAAACTAAACAGCATTGACATGTAAGTCAGTGAGCTTCTGACATATGTGGGAAGACATAAATTATAGGATTCAAAATAAATATTATGCGTTTTATATTTGAAATGCTGACTTTTATGACAATCACCCTATTACACTTTTGCACTGCATTTGGGGAAATTTACTGTCAATACTATTTAGAAGTTCAAAGAAATACTTTTAGATAATTTGACGTTTTGATCCTCCACTGATTGGCAGAGTAGATAAATGGGGGACTAGTGTATTAAATTTTAGCATTTTGTCTTTAAATGATTCTGGTATATTTATTAAAAAGTCCGTCACGCAGGCTGCGTAAACTGAGGAGATTTCCCACGTGGAGGTTTACAATAGATAAATTTAACAGGTAACACTATCGTGAATGCTCAGTAAATGTACAATACAAGTTGATAATCTCTACAACGGAAAGCGGCTGAATTGTAAACAAACAGGCCTCGTAGCGCTGCATAGATAGACCGGAAAGATAACATATTAATTTTATTGAAAACAATTTACTAAAGCTAGTGCTTTAATTTGTAATGAATCAGAATCAGTTTTATCTCAATCATTCAACTGTTAATAATCCAAAAACAAATGAAGGGGGTCTTCAGCACGTATTTGCATATATCTCACAAAGTAAAAGTTCAATGAAAACAATATTTGGTATTTAGGCTCCAATTAATATGTTTTATTATATTTCAGAGCATTGTTTATGTACCACTAGTAGAAGTGGGGGTTTACTGAAAACTATAAACTGAAAAATTCAAATATCTCGGTTAGTATTCAAGATAGAGAAAACATTTATATAACATTATTTATAGTATATTTAATTTTCAACAAAATTGATTCTATACACTGTTTCGATCCAACTTCTAGTACCGGAGATATTTGGAATTTTCAATATTCTCCCCCTCCCCCTGGTCCGATTTCAGCCATTAATATCGAGTTTGGTAACGATCAAACACAAATTGGGACCGCTAGAGCGGTAACAGACAAATATATATATATATATATATATATATATATATATATATATATACAGTTTTGGACGGACCTCATTTTTGTCATCTCCTGGGCAGGATCGATGGGCATTTGAAGAAAAATTTCGAAAGTCGAGTCATGAGTATGACCTCAATAGCTGATTTCCCTTAAGGAGACATTAAATCTACACTTGGATACTGCTTTTCAAAAACTGGCAGTAATTAACTTCGATATGATTTTATTAATTGAAATAAAAAATTATACTTTTAGGTTTTTTCAGCGATTTTTTTATATTACATTCTTAAGTAATGCATCCTTAATGCAATTAAAGTGAGATTAAACAGATGATCTCAGTACAAAGAATACCGTCGCCAAATAGGAAATGATATGTGTATAATATAATAAAAAGAATATCATGGAACGTTGAAGGAATCTGAACGCAATTTCTAATCGGAACGTTGAATAAGAAGAGATTTGGAAGGTCCTCGTGATGTTTATGTAAAAGGAGTTGCTCGAACACGAGATAGGAGAAGCCATCTCTCCCAACACGTGGTCTCCTTTTCTTTATTTTCCTTTGAACTCCTTGACTTCCCGAGAACTCCTCCGATCCGGCTTCATTACGTTTACCCCGGGATCTCGACACGCAAGAGTACTGGTACGTCACTAATTACATGAAACTTAACTTTGAACATAGTCCATCTGAAATAAGAGAAGTTACCTTTGCATATATGTGCTAGCTAAGGTACCTAAATAAGTAAGGCTTCGCTTGGCAAGTCATGAGTGCGTTGCTCGGGGAGTCTGAATAATAATTTCATGTAATAATAATGTAATTTCATTTGGCATTTACTATGTACAATATGTTTACACTTTCAAGTCTTTAGGTTACTATTTATCCCAGTAACTATAGCGAATGTATAGAATTGTTTAGTCTCAAAGAAGAAAAAAAAATGAGTGCCTGATCAACCCTTCTCCACAGTCAAAATACTGTTTACAATATAAATCATAATCATGGGTAGCAGTTATTCAAGTACCATAGGCCATAAAATTCATAATTATGAACAGCCTTGTTAATTATAAACTATGCAAGAATACAAATTTATTTTCCCAAAAGTCGCTCCATGCATATCGATTTTATGTATTTAATTACCATCATTAAAAATTCTCTAATGCGTAACCGAATACGTGCTGGAAGAGAACTTTGTATTCATAGTTGTACTTATCCTCTATAATTTGTAACATATTAGCGGATCATTGCTAATAATTAGCAGACGTAAATGACTCCCCATCAATTTCAACCCTCTTTAATATTTTTTTGGTTAAAATAACATATGATATTTAACGAAATATTTCTGAAGGAGAACATATGGTCACTAAAAAAGCAAATAATAAATGTTGTATAAGTCATTATCATGTATAGTTTAATGAGTACACACGTTTTGCTGATTTAAACATGTCTACTAGGAACCGACTGTGTTATCTCCTCACAACGTCCGCTCAATTATTTGGTTTAAATTATAGGAACTTCAGTTATTCAGTTATTTAGAAAATATTAAATCATAAGAATGCTTAAATATAAATTTAAATACATAACATCATTGTTCATTGTATGGAGCTCAGGTTTGCCGTGCGAGTTAGGGCGTTGGTACTAATCTCGCGTGGTAGACATAGAGTGGCGGGTTCGAGTACCACCCTGGGCAGTAGAAATTTATTTAGTGACGGACTCACTAAATAAACTCCTTGAGCCCACCCTGGCTAGAAAAGGGTGGTAACCTGTAGACAACTCGTCCCGATTAGCCTAGTAGCACAAACTGGACGTAAATAATAATAAACAAATTGTTCATAGTATGTCTACATTAAAAATACTTTAATGAGCACTAATAAATCGTTAACTCCCGCTATAGTTGTTAGTGTATATCTCGTTTATACTTCGATATACGATAAAAGTGAATATAACAAAATAAACGACTTTTGTTATATATATCTTTGCCGATAAACCAATATGAAACGAAATATAGCAATTTTTCATTCCTAGCCTCCCTTATAACCACTCCTGCTCCTTTTTGAGAATATTAGTATAGCCTATAGTTTAAGTTGGGTTAGTAGTAGTACCTATCAAGTTTCATAAAATTCGGCGCAGTAGTTTGGGCGTGAAAAGGTAACAAACAAACGTACTAACAAACAGACACCTAAGCCAAAAATTGCAGATATCGTGTCGATGGCAAGTGAAACGAAAAAGTATCGTGGAATTTGGAGAAAAAAATCGATGTAGGGACCGACGTTAAAATTATACATATAACAATAAAACATAAAAATTAAGGTGGGATCTTCTCTTTTTGGGGGTTATTATCCAACCCATCCTAAAGTCTGTTCGATCTTTACTCCAATATTTCAGTTCACCAATTAATCAAATACTAGATACAAGGCGTTATAATGCCACCCACATACGCTTACCTGGGTTATTTAGATTGTATTTCTTAAAATGTATTTAAGATTCTTATTTTTCTTTGAAATTCATAGTTTTTATTCGCTAAACCATGAAATTGGCACTCCTGATTATTAGTCCAGGTGCCTAAATTATTGTGCTTGAGATGGGAAAAAAAGTCAGAGATCTATATAAGGAGGAAATCGATTTAATTGTGTAAAAAAGGAGTCATGTTTTTACATATTTACAGGCAACCTTCAAAATAATTAACCGTAGTATGCAGCAACGGCAGGAGCAGCGACAGGTGCTATGATTTTAGCTGGTGCAGCAACGACTGGCGCAGCAACGGGTGCGACGATCTTTGCAGGTGCAGCGGCATAGACGGGAGCAGCGATGGCGTTGAAGTTCCTCTGAACGATCTGAGAGCTGCTGGATGTGACGATGGGTGCAGTGATAGCAGCAGGAGCTACATAGTGGGCAGCAACTGCGGGTGCAGCAACGGCGTACTTGGCAACAGCAGGGGCAGCAACGTAAGGTGCAGCGACGGCATATTTAGCAACTGCAGGGGCAGCTACGTAAGGTGCAGTGACGGCTGGGGCAGCAACGTAGGATGCAGCATATGCCGGTGCAGCAACGTAGGATGCAGCATATGCAGGTGCAGCGACGTAAGGTGAAGCCAAGAGAGGTGCAGCTAAGCCTCCAGGCTTGGCATATGCGCAGGCCATGCAGGCGGCGAGAACAATCATCTAAATTGAGCACAAAATTGAAAGAGGCATTCCATATTTTTCATAGATATTTCAAGATAATTAACTTTGATGCTGTAAAGTATGGAATATTTAAAAAAATGAAATAAAATGAAATTTGAGATTGCTGGTGCAGCAATATGGTGCCGTTAAGAAGGGCTGCAGTTTTGGCTTCGGGTTTTGTATATGCAGAAGCCAAGCAGGCAGCAAGAATGGTTATCTAAATTAAAGTGTGAATTTATGTATTTTATTTAATACGGCTCTACTCTATGAATCATTGGCCTTTTTTAAAAAAGAAAAATAATAATAAAAAGAACACAGTGAATATTTAAATTTAATACTAATTCAAAATTATTAAAAATTAAATTTAATTCAAAATTAGTAAAAAAAAAAAAAAACAGAATTTTTTCAATATTTGTGTTCTCTCTAAATATTGTAACAATCTGTCAACGTTTTATTTCTAGTTACCTGGTGCTCCTTGTAATGTTTGTGGAATTTTTGTTGGTTTGATTTTTGTATTAGGATCTCGTTTTCAGACTGAGCACATCATGGGATCTAGTCCCCTTAAGAGATGGCTATGTGCAAGACCACGATGGCCGATTCCTATCCTAGTGAAGGAAAACTCTTCTTTTCTACTAATTCTGTGTGATATCTCCCTGGGGATAATGGCAATTTTCACTTTTCGAACAAAATTTGTTATTGTACTTTTGCTAGGAATATAATAAAGACTGAAGGTTGTAGTTTTTTTAAATCACTGCCAGTGACAATAGACAAAATATGCACATTTTCGTTTGCTATCTTGTGCTAAACCATCTATTTTTTTCATAAATGATATGTCATAGTGATATCATTATGGAAAGCATTGATGTCGGGGGCGTAAGCAAAATTCTGGTTATAAACTTTTCGAAGATATCATGAGAGCATCAACTTAAACTCAAAAGATTTTCCATTTTGATTATATTATTGAAGAGCTTAAGTGATTAGCATGTTTAGCTACAGTTTTCTAAATATGTAAAATAAAAATCTGTATTAAGGAGGGTCTATCAGAGTTCAATCTGGAAAATAATTTCTGAAGTAAATATATTAGGCAGGTTACATAATTTTTAATAATATGTTGTATATTATAATGCGTCTGATGATAAAATGCATAAAGTGAAAATTAATATATAGTAAAAATCCAGGTGTAATCATTGATTATAGCTTTCTAGAAATTATTGAATGAAAACAAAATAAGTGAAAACGAGAGAAAAAGTAAATATCAAAACTATAGCAATTGATATTTCTCTACTATTGTAATCAAATAGGAAAGCCATTAAATATTCTCAAACTAAATGAAACGCTCGGTCACCTGTTGCTAGGAATCAAACAAAAAAAAGGTATTCAAGAATTTATGGCTATATTAATAACGAATAGTTTCAATTACTTTGATTAATTATTTAATTTATTTTAATTTGATAATTTAAAATTCACGTTCACTAGAGAGATAGATAAGTCAATAATGAATGGAGATTTCAATTATTTTTAAGAAAATGGCAATTTTGAAGGTAATTTACTTTTCTATCTTTTGTTAATGTAATGAAGTATATGATCGTAAATTTCATTTCGTACATACGAAGACCTTTCAAATGAACATCTTATCCGCAAAGAGAATTAATATTTCAGAGATATTTTTGTTTCCTCTTGAATGGGAACGTTTATACATGAGGTACTTACTAGTTTGGTGTACATGTTTGGTAGTCAGCTGTTGCTGTAGAGATTGTTGGAGTGCGAATGATGCTCTGGTACAGCTGCCAGCTAGATATATACCCCTCTGTCCTTGCAGAAAGACCGCTAGCTTGCGACGTCATCTCTGACCATCAGCCAAAAATTGCTTAACATATTCCTCTCTAAAGGTGTATCATGCCTTTCTTTCAAAGGACGTTCGACATAGAACATGCAAGAGGACAAGCAATTTCTAACCAGATTCCTACCTCTCTGTTTTAGACCAAATAACATTTTTTGCCCCATGTTTCGTAAAATAGGAACAGAAAAAGTGTGTTTTATTTTATTTTGTATTAGCAAATACCAGAGTTCAATCAGCTGTAGAAAGGGGGTTATAGATGATGTATTCTACTAAAATTTCTTTATGGGAAAGTGCTTTCAACCTAATCAATCATCTGACCACGATGAATGGAAGGCCACATACTTTCCGATCGATCCAAAATAATACCAATATATACACAATGATATACATTTTTACAAATCCACCCAGATGAAATAAAACTCAACACAACCAAGTTTAATTAGTTTGGCTTTCTTTATCCCATTCGTTGTTTAAAAAAAAACAAACACTCAATGACGTTTTGTCTTGAAACGAATTCCTCGCTCCTTGATTTTCAGCCTTTGTCTACAGCATTACACAATAATCCCGCACTCTCAATCAACCTCCAAGTTATTCCCAAACACCAAGTTATCTCTCTCTCATTTTCCTTCCTTAGCTCACATGGGACCTACAGAAAAATTATACGAATCATAAATGTGAATTATCCTTTAGACTAGTGGCCCCAAAGATGTAGCGCAAACATCTATTATACAGCAAAGCACCCCTGATGATGACACATAAATGCCGAAAGGCCTTGTGCTTTGATAAAGGAATTGGTGGTTTATAAGCGGGTTTTATAATGTAAAATAATAATAAACCTGAGAATAAAAAGCCCTCTAAAAACACAAACATTTATACTGATCGCAAATAAAAAGATGGATTACACGAAATAATAAATAAAATGTCTTTGAATAAATAGTAATAATAAACGAGTTGAAGCGGAGTTCACAAAAAACTACAGACGAAGAAAGACAAAGAACTACAGCCACGAGTCTATGCTTATAATTTTCACCCTTAAAAAAAGGTAAATTTGAGATTGCTCGCAGTATTCTCACTTTACAATGAGAACAATTATTTTAGTTTAAATAGTTTATGGCATACTGTCACTGAAACCAAGTGACAGCTTGTAGTGGGAGGATACAGTGGTTATAGTGCCGGGGTAAGCTGCTACAGTGGGAAGTCTTCCTGTTTCCCAGATCTGCACTCCCACATCCAGCAACATAGGAGTTATCCTTCACTTCAACTCGGTTTCAAAACTAATACACAACATAAAAGATACAATTATAATTGAAGATTAGGTTTATTATATTCCTACCTAAAAATGCTCATGCAAAACATTTCATAATGAAAATGGTTTTAATAAATACCTGACTTGTTAGTTAATACTGTTTGTCAAAATAGTTTGTACGCGCATAAATTGTTGGTTCGTATGCAGATTTATACCTCAAATTTTGATTATGTGCACATTTAAGCTGAGAATGCACATGAAACAGGAACAAAAGTTAATAGAAAGAATCAAACTTTATTCGTAGAAACTTTGTTAACTTAAGACGAATCATGGGCTCACCAGAGATATAAAGACTGTTTTCACGCCTAGACCTATTATTGTTACCATTAATATTTAACCAAAAAAAAAACTTTAACCTGTACAAATAGTTGATCAATTTTCTTTTTTCTATCAAACATCATTTGGGGAAAAAAATGTATGCTATGCTCTGATGAATAAAAGAAAATATGGACACCCAGTGGTGTTTATCAAGGAGTCATTATACCAGAAAAGGAATTCTCCTCCTTCCTTTTAAATTCCATATTATTTTTAATAGTTCTGCTAATTTCAGCATCCAAGAAAGCAGTTTATTGTCTACTTCAGCTTCTTTAGTAAATTTAAAACTGCATTTGTGGTTAAAATTATTTGGTAATCTCTTAATATTATCATTGTGAATGCATGCTAATGAATCGACTATAATGATAAAACCGTTGTTATAATCAGAGATATAAAGAATATTATATAAAGAAAATTATGAATATTTTTTTTAGTGACAATACAACATTAATAGGCAGAGATTATACAATAAAATAATGTTCAAAGAAAATATACATTTTTAAGCTCCTTGATGGTGAAGGAATTAACATCTCAGGTAAGAAAATATAGGTAACCAAAATCAACTATTTTTTCAAATAAAAAGTTTAGTCAAACAAAAATGTACTGTATATTGAATTATAATCGAATATGATCACAATGGTATTCAAAGATATTGAATAAATATAACCCCTGTCAGAGTGAAAGATATCTACAGTCTTATAAATGATAAACTGAAATCAAAAAATACTGAATACAATATATACAAAATAAACATTTTTTTTTAATTTTGAAAACGTAAGTATACTTGAAGCAGGAAGACTATGTGAAAGGGGGAGATAAAAGAGAGTGTGCACATTATACAAAATAGAAAAAAGGTGATCTATAGGAAAACAGAGATTGAAAAAGTGATTTATTAGAAAATCTGAAGGATTGTTCATTATTATATTTTTCTTCTATACGATTTAGTCTAGACTTTATTATGTATATTGATATTTTTATTTCGTGACGTATTGATCTAAATCAGCTGACTCGACACATGCTATACGTTGTAAGTCATTATATGGCTGGAGCGGATAATGGAATGTAGCGGTGTAGCTGTTAGTATAGTTCCCTCTTACAATTAGTATTATATTTTCTTCATATGAGGCTTCTGTTGGATGCAAAACTAATAGAAAAATAAAAATAATTGTAATAATAATTTTAGGTATTCTTTTTTGTTGTCCTTCGACCATCGTTTGGACGCTATATTTCGAATTACTTTACTCCTGAAATAAGTCCCATTTATCGTTTTCATTGACCGTTGCTATGTGAGGTACATGGATAAATGCCCGATGGGACGTTGCGACATGTCATCAAAATACATTCTACGATATAGATCCCTTAATTTTTGTTTTCATCAATTCCATACTCAGAATTTATTTATTTTTTTTTGCCATATAAAACAATTGGGTAAGAGGGTAGTTAATAGTCAATAGGAGCAGGAATAAATGGGGTTTAGAATATGAGTAAAAAATAAAATAATTTATATCTCCGTTATATTATAAATTGTTAAATAATTGAAATTATTAAAAAGCCCCAAAAATTGTAAACCCATTAGAAGAAAGGTAGCCACTTCAGTAGTAATTAAATGAAGATTATGATATAGACGTATGACGTTATCTCTGCATACGTGCTGGTATGACTCAGTGTCATTTTCTTTTTTAATATTACCTAGAGAAATTTAGTTAACTCTGTAAGTTTTCAGTTTTTTTTTGTGGTACCTCTGATATATCTTACGTAAGAAATATTTTATTTCTGATACATTATGCAGATCGCTTTCTTGTAAAAAACGCTGAAAAGAATCTTCAAACGTTTCTTCTTGGAGTGCTGTACAAAGTATTTCTCCCTCTCGTCCAACACATTTCATCTCGTTGTCGTTGCGGAAAACCCTTTTTAATGTTGCAAATAATAATAATTTGGCTTTTAATGTTATGTTATATAATGCACTCTGATATTAATGCGATCAAATATTTTTATGGATCATAAAAAACGTATTGAAGGGATTTGAAGTCATATGTATTTAGCTGATCTCTAATAGCACTGTAACATTAATCATTGTAACTTAAGGCCATCCAACACTCCAGCTCCATCTTTTTTCCAGACGGGTCGTATACCTCGCTACAAGCCCTTCTGGTAGTTGTAACCATAATTGTAATCGTTTTGTGGTTGTAGAAATGAACTTTTTTTTTAAAAAAAACTTAATTTTCTTAAGTCCTTATTTTCCTTCTTGCTTAAGGGAATACTTGCATTTCAAAAAATGCTATAATTTTATCCTATAAAGAGCACATATGAAACGATTTTCTTTTCTTCTTCATTAAAAATGTTAGGATTTCGGAACAGGCTTCAAAATGCATCGGGTATCAATAACTATGAGCAATGCTGCATTAGTAACGCCACTCATTTCCTCTCTAGAAACAAGAACAGTATTTGTATTATTTTTTTCATAATCGTATGTTTTCCTCAATCAAATTTGTTTCATCTGCTTGAAAACCATGTTTCTCTATAAACTTGTATAGCCAAAATACTGGGACCTCTTGTACGTCATTGTGTTTGTTTTGGCATTTTAAGCTCATTCTTTTTAGAAAAATAATCTTTCAGGCGAGAAAGATTTTACCTGGATTAAACTGTATATGGGAATTTATTCACGTAATACACTCCCACGCGTAACTTACATCCCTTGGATATGTTTAGGTAAAGGAAAAGGAAATGTTTTCGAGTAACTGAATATACAGAGATAAACTGACTACGTTAGTAAAAATGATGTAACCCGTTGAAAATACAAACATTTTGCTCCTCGTTCATTCCATGTTATACGTAATAAACCACACGTTACATAATTTTACAATATTATGAAAATTGGTTGTATTTCCCAGTATAATTTATAAACCATATTTTTCGCATACAAAAACTATTAATAGAGTTCAATAGTCAGGAATGGGACTAATTTTTACATATAATATATCAATTAGTATCATACTTAACGTTATTTTTATCATGTATTACCTAGAGTTGGAGGACGTTGGATGCAATTTTAAATAATCGAGTCATTAAAACAGACGAAATAATTGAGTTAAGCTACACACAATCTCAGAGTTTTATAGTTGGAGTTTGATCCCCGGGATTGATCTAAAGAATATTATTTGGTATTTCTATAGCCCACATATCCCCGGAACCTACTCAGCATCAAAAAGTGATTGAGAAACTTCTTGAATCAAGAAATTGCGTTTTTTTTTTAGGACCTTTATGAAAAACAGTAGATGATAGATTTCCAGGACAAAATGAAATATGAACATTTCGTCATAATGTTTTGAGATCATCTCGACCAAACTAATTGCAGTACACGTGATAGTATAGGTACTCTCTGAATTTTTGTATTATCCGGAGGTGAGCTAAGTCATTTAGTTGTTCGCCCTCTATGAAATAGCAAATTTAACGAATTATGAAATGCTAACAGAAGAAAAATCAGTTTCATATATACTTTTCAGTATATGTTTCATACTAACGGGCATCTTGTTATTTTTATTTGTTTTAAAGCTCGATCAAACGAGTTGTTGCATATCTCATTATCTTCAGAAATTTGATAAATAATATAGACGTTATCAGCAGCGTTTTCATCCAGTATTTCACTACAGTAAATTGTAATAAAAATACTAAATGGTATCTGCTGGCACTGTGAGTGCGCTTGTGCTAAATTTAATTGATTAATATTATCTATAGTAGGATGATGAACATAGATCACAGACTTGTCTTGCTATTTTTCTTGTTTTCCTTAGAAAAATAAGGGAAAGCCGCTTGAAGAGTTTTATTCTTCCGTATTTAATTGCGTATGCGTTCAATGAGGTTTTTATCGACACGGTTGACTTTCGCAATGTGTTAAACGTTATTACATTCTTTTGAGTAGTTTTGCTGAGACTTTGGTAAATACAGAAGACGGCATGTAAAATAGACGTAGAGAGTGATTTTAGTTTTGCTACGCTTCAATGAGGCAATGGTGAGTGTCGGTTTTCTTAATACTGAAAAAGAAAAATTACCAACATAAAACGTCTATTAATTAAGCTTCTAACGTTAAGTAATATAATTTCTCTATTGTTTAGTCATTGAAAATTAAATGAACGCTGTAAAGAGTTGGACAAATGTATAATTGGTCGGCCCCAACTTCAATTCTCTAAAATTTATAGCTCTTAACTCGAGTTATTTTCAAGAGTACTATGAAACCCTAATCTTGGACGTTTATCATCCAGGTTATACCTCTTCAAATATAAGTAAATTGCTTTTTGTTTTTGATTACGCTTATATTTTGCCCTTTGTTTTAAATTAACGTACAAAACATTTAACCTCAAATATTATTACTTCACGTAGGCTTCTATAAATAGATATTCCAGATAAAGAAAAAGGCAGATATTTATGATAACAACAATTTATTCGTGTATAAAATCAAGCCATGTTTTTACATATTTACAGATCATTTTAGAAATAATTAACCATAGTAAGCTGCGACGGCTGGGGCTGCAACTGCTGGTGCTACGATTTTAGCTGGTGCAGGAGCGAATGCGGGTCCAGCAGCAACTACTGGCGCAGCGACCGGAGCAACAATTTTCGCTGGTGCAGCGGCATAGACGGGAGCAGCGATGGCGTTGAAATTCCTCTGTACGACCTGTGAGCTCCTTGATGTCACGATGGGTGCTGTGATGGCAGCAGGAGCTGCATAGTGGGCAGCAACAGCGGGTGCAGCAACGGCGTACTTGGCAACAGCTGGGGCAGCAACGAAAGGTGCAGCAACGGCTGGTGCTACGTATTTAGCGGGTGCAGCGACGTATGATGCAGCCAGAGCTGGAGCAGCGACGTAGGGTGATGCAACGTAGGATGCAGCATATGCAGGTGCAGCAACGTAGGATGCAGCATATGCAGGTGCAGCGACGTACGGTGAAGCTAAGAGAGGTGCAGCTAAGCCTCCAGGCTTGGCATATGCGCAGGCCATGCAGGCGGCGAGAACAATCATCTAAATTGACCAAAAAATTAAGAGATGTATTCCATATTTTTGATAATTAGGTATTTTAAGGTACTAATTAATTTTTCTATTTTAATGAATGGGATATTTAAAAAACAAAATAAAATGACATTAGCGATCTCTATCTTCTTGAGAAAAAATGTGTGTTGAGCCTAACTGTTAAATTCTGGGGTGTGATTATTTCTCTTCAAAATGAATTGAGATTTGAGGGTTTACTGCAGTAGACTTCATTCTCAACTACTTCCAAAACTGAACATCAACGGCCAAACATTTTGTAGGGAATTGTTTTCATACTTGACTCTACAAACAAGTTACTATTTTCGCAGGCTTTCATAGAATGATTATTTAAAACAGAGTTAAATAAGAGAAAGGTTTCATAAAAAATATGCATTAATATGGTTCCACTGAAGTTGGAGTTGATCTGGCCTTAAATTGATATGTTGTAATTTTCCCAGCTACTAGAATAAGAATGTTGAAAATATTTCCTGTGCAATTGATATATTTTTGGCTTTGGGGGCTAAAATATTAATACGCCAACTATATTACAGCAAAATTCTTGCTTTTATAATTTTACTAGCGAGCTCGTATTTGCGAGCTAATTTAAAAAATACATTAAATTTTAATTTTAAACGGTAAGATTTAAGAGAAAAATATTATGTCAATTAGTACATTTTAAATCAAAACCCGTTTTGAATAATTAAAGATAGCAGATTTGTTGACCACGTTAAATTAATAAACTTGTTTTTTTTCTTTTTCATTAAATATAAAAAAAATCATGTATAAATTGTTGAAGGATGTTAGAATCTTGTATACAAGCATTGCGTATTAAGAGTAAATAAGACTTGGACTAATCTGGAATGTTAATTTACTTGAGAAATGTGTCAACAACTTTCATGGTAGAATTTCATTTGGAACGAAAATACTTACTAGTTTGGTGTACATGTTTGTAGTCAGTCAGCTGTTGCTGTAGAGATTGTTGGAGTGCGAATGATGCTCCGGTACAGCTGCCAGCTAGATATATACCCCTCTGGCCTTGCAGAAAGACCGCTAGCTTGCGACGTCACCTCTGACCATCAGCCAAAAATTGCTTAACTTTAGTCTCAGTGCCACCAGTCTGGTATCAATGAGAGCCTAAGTTTTAAATTAACAGTTGCATCAATTTAGTTGTTTTATTCGTGGAATAAAACAGTTAGAGATGCTGATATTTTGTTTTTATTTATGCATAAGTAAGACTTAAAGATTTTTATGAATGTTTGTTTTAAAATAGGCAGATATAATTTTTTTAGGAGATTACCCTTAAGGAGGATTTTTCTTATGGGGTTGTACTCATGACGGTATTTTCTAAAAATGTCTTCAAATGTCCATGGACCCTACCTAGTAGATGACGAAAATGAGGTCCGTCAAAATTATATATATATAATTTTGAAAGGATGTCTGTTGCCGCTTTAGTGGTCAAGAAAGTTTAAGAGAGTTACCGGCGGAAATCGAAAAAATTGGAAGAGGGGGTTAGAGGTATAACAATAATAATGAATAATAACAAAAATTCAAAATTCCACTTCTTCCCCTCATTATGAGTCGGATAGAAAAATTGTATAGAACAATCTTTTTTTTTCGAAATAAATACCTATAAATGTTATGTACATGTTTTCCCTCTCATGAATATTAACCGATATTTTGATGTTATTCGTTTTCAGCCTTCAGTAAACCCCCATTCATACTCATGTAAAATTAACAATAAGCTGCTATATGATGAACCACTTTATTTTAACCTTAAATAACAAATATAAGAGACCTTTATTATTGAGAGATTCAGGAAAATTCGTTGTATTTTGATGTTATCAATTAAGTTTTTTTCGCTCTTTAATAGAAAATATTTATTTTATTTATACCATAATTTATATTTAACTGTTTCAGTCAACACTAAAGATCATTTTATTTTGGGTTTAGATCTTGAATAGTGGGGGTTTATAGGGGGAATTCGCTAATTCAAAATATCTCAATTATTATGAGTCGCATAAAAAAATGTTATAAAACCAATCTTAATCTTAAACTGTTGCTGCTCTACAATTGCAGTTCTATTTTGTTCGTAACTCAAATATTAAGTAAGTACTTAGTGGTTTCAGTCTGAATTTGTGGTGAGATGACGTAACTAGTGTGTTACACTAGCACGAGGGAAATCTGTTTAGTTAACGCACTCCTTGCGTGACGCACAGTTTTTTTGAAAGTCCAAATTTGTTTGCTGTTCCATAGCTGAAATTGTCAAATTGGAATTCTTGACGGTCTTGTTTTACTCTTACTCTACCATTTCAAAGCGGAACAAAGGATTCCAATGGGATTTCATATTAGCATATCAGGGTTAAGAGGTGAAAATAGGAATTGGATATTTTAACCTGATTTACTTTAATGTGAACACATGTAGTCTTTAGTATTCCTCTTCTATCGCTTACAATTACGAATAAAGGATTATTTAAAGAATATATTTTTTCAGTACTATAGCTTTGTTTGAGTTATGTATTTAACCAATTTTTACTTTCAACTTTCAGATGCTAAATAGTAATCCTCTGTTATTACAAGAGTCTTACTGGATAGAATCAAACATATTTGTATAAAAAAAAAAGTCTTTTTGGCTACAAAACCTAATGCCTATATTATAAGCCCTTACCTGTAGTGGATTTTTTCAGAAGTCAGCATATTACAGCTATGTCAATCATAAATCATTACTTAGTATTACGAAGTAAGGGAGTACTATAACCAGGGAGATTTTGAGTACTAAAACTTCAACGGAATTATCCGTTTTGATCCATCCTGAACCCTTTTGACGTTTTTAGTGTAAACTGGCTAACTTCAGAATGTTGAAATTTCATATTTGGGATTGTATTAAGGAATAGTTGTGCATCACTCCTTTTAATCAAATTCGTCAAAGAGGAAGGGGGTGAAGAAGGGCGAAAATGCGAATTCCAAATTTATCCACACATATCAGTAATAATATATATGCCCTTTTATATTTATTATGAAACTATTAATAAATTAAGTTCTGTGGCTTTTTTCGATCCGATGCATTGGAAGGGAGATATCGTATTGAAATGATTTTAATTAAGAAGTAAAACAATCTCTTGTTTATTTAATTTAATATCAGTACTAAGAGTTTAAACCCACATAAAAAAAATCTTGTTGTAAGTCTCTGTATATACATAGAACAGATTGCTCAAGAATTTAATAAACACCTACGTTTGAGGGTTGCTCAGCGTATGCAAAGTTTATGTCTCGTTTAATCATTAGTTTATTATTCCGGGAAGTTCTAAATATTTACTTCCTGGCTTTCATCCTTTCACGATATTGCCATTAAAGGAGGTTTACTGAGAAAAGCTGAATATTATTTTTTCCATTAACGTTGGAAGTTAGTGAAATCTTTCTGCTGATATTCATTTGCAGAATTCCTGAAAGGGAAATCATCTTTTTAGGTTGTACTCAATAAGCGATTTTTGAAAAATGTCTTCAGACGTCTGTCGATCCTTTCTAGTTATTTACGGAAATGTGGTCCGTTCGATATTATATTGCTGCTCTAGTGGTCTCTATGTTTGTTAGATCGTTGCCAAACTCGATATATAATCGTTTCTGATTAAGCTAGACCAAGTTTAATGGCTGAAATCGTACAGTTTAGATGGGGAGACAATCGAAAATAAATATCACGAATAAAATTAGAGTCGGGACCATTGTTCATTGTAGATTTAATTTTCTATAAATGTTATTCAAAACAATTTTTATTTATCTTGAATATTAACTGCGATTTTTGATTTTCTTAATATTCAGCCTACAGTAAACCTCCACTTTTAGTCATCGCAAGTTAACAATAAGCGAACATATCATGAAACACTAATTATTATACGTTTAAATACCCAGTATTGTTTTCAAAAGATCTTGGTTAGATGATGTATCTGCAAATACTTTGTGTGATGACATTATCATTTAAATTTTTTGAATCCAATATTACTCATCGGATTTTTATTTGGAAATAGAAAATATATATTTAAATGATATGAATAGTGTGTCGTGCCTGTACTTGGGAAGTCTGATTACTTGAAGAGAAAAAAAACGTCTAATTCTTCACTAGTTTTAAGTAAAACTTTTGAAAAATTGGACTTTTTTTTTCTCTCTCCGAGTACAGAATATTCTTCACTTCCAACAGCACTGCTGGGGAATCTGATTAGTGTACGTTTGCCTCTGTGTGAGCGGCATTTTCGACATTAACACATATCTAGTAGCTGTCCTTGCAGGACTTGGCCTTCTGCCACCATTCAGGAGTCATCACAGTGGGGTCAGCTACTCGGACTGTACAATAGATTCCAGCAGTTCTACATCTGGTCATCCATTCAACAGTGTCTGGGTCTTCCTCTACTTCTTAACCCATTCGGGGTTCCATACACCTTCGTTCTGGGCAAGGTATCAAATCATATTCTACCACTCCGACCAAAACAAAGAATTTCACGAATGTTAAACGCAGAAATTATATAAGGTTAGCCTTTAGAACTAATTAATTCCGTGCATTTAGCGAGCTGATCATTTACAGATTCAGATAACCTACTATTACCTGTTACTATTTTTCTCTTTCGGACCATAATGACTGCCAAATATTTTACATTTCGTTTCGAAATGTAACTATTTGGCTGATGATAGCTTTGTAAATTTGGACATTGTCATTCTTGAAGGTATACTTAAAACCAGAGCACGGAAGACACTATTATTGCTTGCACGTAAGAGAAATATTAGCAGCCATTTTGGCTTTCATATCTCTTCTCAATCTTACAGTTCAAACTATTAGCTCCAGATAAATCAAAGTACAACAAATAGGGCAATATCGACAGGACTCCCAGTCTCCTTGGCCCGTATTAAGACTCCCAACCACTAACTGTGTTATTTTCTTGCTCTTAGCGTCTGGAGAAGTTATGTAACTTCGGTCTACATTGATGACAATACAGACTTCCAGGCGAATGAAAACGAAACCATGCCAATTCCCAAGTTAGTATTTGGGGTACGCCGGATATGAAATAAAATATTACAGGATTAACGTGATTGATTGAATAATTGACATTTTTCCATAGGCATCATTTTGCATTTCAGCAGATTCTCCTTAAGGGAAATCAGCTATTGAGGTCGTTTTCATGACGCAATTTTCGAAAAATTCCTCAAATCTCAATCGATCCTACCCAGGGGATGACGAAAAGGAGGTAATATCACAAATCTTTGTGTGTGTGTGTGTGTATATATATATACTTATATATATATATATATATATATATATATATATGTGTGTGTGTGTGTGTGTGTGTGTGTGTGTGTGTGTGTGTGTGTATCTTTCAACACTCTACAGGTTGCAATGTTTGCCTGATCGTAACTGAACTCGATATTTACACGTTTTATATAAAAATAAAGATCAAGTTCGTTAACGGCTAAAATCGGAAGTGTGGGAGGAGGGTTTAGAGCGGGAGAATTACGAAAATTCGAAATATCTCCGTTGCGTAGGATCTCTTATTTCAAATATGATGATCCATAAATTTTGTTATTTACATGTTTTCTCTAAATTGAATATTAATAGAGGTATTCCTAAATTTTCAGCCATCAGTAAATTCCCTCTCCTACTCACGTCATATTCACAAAAATCAGTTATATTTTGAAGCACTTTATTTGAAGCCTCTATACCAAATATTATTTTCACTGAACTTTCATTTTGGGATAAATGCAAACACTTGATGCACGTGGGAAATCTGCTTGGGGCTGCGTAATGCCCCTGTTTGACGGACTTTTTACTCTTTTCAAAACTCTCAATTTTTTTACTGATATTTTTGTATAATGAATTAAACTCAAATGCGAGAATAACTGAAATGTTTATAGTGATTAAAAAAAAGTCCGTCTCGCAATTGGTGAGAAACCTAAGCAGAACCACGAACTTGGATAGTACACTAACTTAGTCATCTCAAATTCTATTTTCTATTTCCCCACTAATAAGAAGCCAATGTAACTGCGATTTCAATTTTACGTTGAACATGAGATGATTAGTACAATTGCTCAAAAATGAAAATCATTTACACCCCGTAATCTCTCATCTCCCTAATCATTCCTAATCATTTGATTTATCTAAAAATGTATGGGACAACTCACATAGGAGATAAGTTGTGACCAGCATTTTTCATTCTCCTACCTGAACCTTAGCAACGTAGCTAATAGACTACAAAACTGTTCATATTCTCTTGTGTTATGAGTTATTGGTTGCTAGGGGATTTATTAAAGTAAAAAAGGGAATTCAGAATGCGAGATTTTCTGGATTTACCATTTATGGAAAATTCAGATATTTGGCATAGGCAGGTTTTGTAATATGCATATTTACATCTGCGTACAACCCTGGGCACATTTCATATTCCTCATGCTGAAATTTTACCAAGTACTTGTGAGGAGATTTCGACATGGTAAGTGAGTATGCATGAATTCCTGGCAAAACATTCATTGAGGACTCGCACCCACAAAGGCATACACGCCTACGCAGGACGCTTCAAACTCGTGAAAACGTCCAGTCTAGTAGCCTTTACCATATGACCCATTCACCATATGACTGTAAAAAGTTCGTCACGCAGAGCCTGTGTTAACTAAGCAGATATCCCACGTACTTGCATTAATCTCAAAATGTAAAATTTCAATTAGAACAATATTCGGTATTTAAGCTTCAAATAATGTGATTCATATATATTAATATAGTAGGTTATTCTTAATATAAGATAAGTAGGGGTGGGGGTTTACTGAAGGCCTAAAACTCAAAAAATGCAATATCTCGGTTAATAATCAATTCAATGAAAAAACGTAAATAACAACATTTTTAGAAGAATACTTTTGCAATAAGATTGATTCTATACAAAGTTTCATTTCAACGCATGACAACGGAGATTTTTCGAAATTCCCCCCTACGCTTTTAGCCGTTAACGAACTTGAACTTCATTTTTATATAAAACTTTTAAATATTGAATTTGGTATCGAAAATTACGACAACTAGAGCGTTAATAGACATATATATATATATATATATATATATATATATATATATTTACACAATTTTGAACGGAACTCATTTTCGTCATCTCCTAGGTAAGATCTAAGGACATTTGAAGAAATGTTTCGAGAATCCCATCATGATCATGAGGAAATTCTGCTGAAACTTAAGTTTAAGTAAGGTCTGCTATTATTAGTATTGTATGTATTCCATCGGTAAGCATATTTACTCGTACAGTATCTGTAAATATTCATTGGGACACCAATTTTTTTTTTTAGCATAGATCCTTAAGAGCTATTCAAGTTCAAGCATTTTCGACAAATTTAATCAAATGTCCATCCATCCTACCTAAAATATATATATCCATATATGTATAGCTAAGGTTTATATTACGAAAGTTATTTTAAATAGCAAAATAAAAACCTTTTTTTTTTATATCTACGTTCGCAAAAAACCCAATAGATAATGAAATATCGTGATTTTTAGTTTCATGGTTACATACACTTCTGTTCGTACTTAGAATTGTTAATATAGCTTATAAGCTAATGCGTATTCATTATGATTTTAACAGAACACTAATTAACGTCTACTTTATTCCACTTTGGTTAATAGGTCGGGTTATAATTATTATTATTCATACAATAATCGCAATTCGCAACAGGGGCGATTTAGCGACGAATCAGTTATTTAATATACAGCATAATAATTAACATATTTAACATATAACATATTTAAAATATAACATATTTAATATATAACATATTCAACATATAACATATTTAACCTATAACATATAATTATTATATTTACGTAAGTATGCTCATTTCTGCAAATATTTTCAGTATTGCCGTACATTATAATTTTTTGAAAATGTTGTTTTGTTTCAAGTATTGTAATACGCGGTCTATCCACGGGCTACAGTCATGTAGTAATTCAGTCAAAGTGTATGGTAGGTCTATGTGAGTCCTTAGGTAGCCGTCAGTAAGTATATGTTTTATAGTAAGTCTACAGTTACAGTGTGGTAGGTCGGGTTATCTACAGATTACCACACTTTTCAAGTCGGGGTCGGAATAAGAATTTCTTTCAGTGAGTTCGTTACTAAATTCCAATTGGACACCCCCCTAGGTCTAGTGTTTTAGAGTCAATTACTCCTTAACTCTTGTTGGTAACAAAAAGGACACACACAAGTAGTCACAACAGGACATGATACATGTTATGTGTGAATGAAACTGTGAAGCCAAATATAGGAGAATCAGAAACATTTCTAAGAATGATTTCACATTATATTACATCCCTTCAAATCACTTTATTGTTGTAATTTTCAATTTAAAGATAACATAATATAAAGAAAAACTCAATGTAAGTAGAAATTAAATTAAATAGAATGTTTAGAAAAATAAGTTTTCAATTTGGAAAGAAAAATATATATAAAGCTGTATCTCAAAGTATTCCACGAAATTGTTAGGGATTAAAATTAATTAAAGAATTTTGTTTTTTGGTGCTTTATTATACAAATAAGTTATAATGATGATAGACCAACTTGTCAATTTCATTATCACTTGTGAATTATGAAAGCCCCCAAGTCAAAAGAGAATAACAAAAATAATTAAAGTTTACTTTTTTTAAATGTATTTTCCTTCATTTATTATTTCCTGTAGTGTATTTTCAGAATTTGAGAGATACCTATTTACAGTGTTCAATGCTGTTATAGTCAAATTTCACAATGAGCTATACAAAAGCTTTTCATTCACTCCCTTGTCTTCGTAACCCTTGGGCAAGTTACTTTTCGGACCCCTCTCCTTTCAGCGTAAGCCCTTCCTCCACTTCATTTCAGGACTCATGTGTCAATCAAGAGGTGTCCCCAAGATGATGTTTTCATTCTTATGATGCAACCAGACAACGAGTATTATCACTTCCTCTCATAGGTACTCTTGATAACATTTGACCCACTCGTCTCCTATTCATTTTGCAATGCCTGTCTCATCTCTTTACTTTATCTCCATGTTTCCAAATGTCAAAAACGGGTGGCAAGTCTGCTGAGAGGCATAGTTTTCATGTCAGCGTTGTTGAAAACTTTCTCTCAAAGAGTGTATCATTTTTAATGAATTACTTACATCGAAACTTTATTGTTCTTTTGATGTTCTTCATTTGAATATACTAAACAGGTTGCCTTGCAAGATTGGGATATATGATACCCACCTTTAATACATTCTATAATCAATAGAAAAAAAACAAAAAAAAAAAAACCGTTTCTCTCAAAGCCCATCTCTGTTGGATTCAAAACATGGTTTATTCCATGGAAATCAATAGTGGATTTAGGGACCATACCCCAGGAGAACCTCCCACCTCTACACCCACAGTCCCGTTCATTTAATATGAATTTCTTCACCTTTGTAATTCCATTAGTCTAAATACCCATTTTTCATTTTAACCAAGTTTTGTATGTTGGTAGAATTTTCCATTACACTAATACTATATTAAACAAAACTTCAATCTGTAAAAATAATTAATTAATTGAATGATCCATATATTTATATATCAAAGAATCAAAAGAACACTAACTTTATTTTTAACAGGTGAGTTCAAAATTGTTGAGTTTTAATATTGGATCGACCGATAGGTGTTACTAAAATAATAAGCTAATTTCTCGTAAAATATTTATAGGTGCATGCCACTTTCAAGGCACTAGCCGCAACTTCGTAAATTTTAATTGAAATTATTGTAATTTATTAAGGTCAACTTTGTGATACTAAGACTAATTGAGACGGGTTAATCCTTAACTGGCCAAGGTGTCTTTAAAGACACCGTTCATATTTAACCCCTTCAGAGAGCAACAGCTTCTATTCTTACCCCTTTTGGGCCACAGTCCACACCCATTCAGGAGAGAAATAGAGTTTTAGCATGGATTTTAAGGATGGTGTACTTAAGTTCACCCTGGCCAAATACCAACAAATTTGCCCTAGGGGCATGATTTTATATTATTTCTTACTTTTACCATTTTAATTAACAGATACATATAAAAGTCGAGGTGAAACCATTTTTCTCTTTGCTAACAAAATTTAGTATCACCTCTGATGAAGAAGAAAGCAACAATGAAGGAGAAATTGCAGACGGATGCCCCAAAATGGATGAAGGAAATTTTCAAATTGAAATGAATGAAGTATTGGAACATTTCAATATTGAGGGTGAAAGAAGGAAGAGGATGTTATGAAGAATACGTTGATAACAAAAAGTGTATCAGCATTATTAAATGGTATGACAACATGTTTGTTGCACTTTATAGAACAGGTTACCGCTCCCACAAATATTACATGAACATTTTCAGCTAATAATTGGATTTGGTGGTTAATAACGTATTGCTATTGCACAAAAGGAACACCCTAAAAAAAATGTATTTAAAACAATTTCGATTACACATTGCAGAGGATATTCTGCTGGACCGGCGAGCTAAAAGGGCTAGTGGAGCCAGCACCACCAATTGCAGCCAAGAACTGCTGCAGCTCTCATAGCCAATGCAGCAAGACTTGATGGGATGCACCATTGACAAGTATTCACTACAAAAGGAAAGTGCAGACTGTCACCAAAATCAAACGGTTGTTTTATGCTGAAAATGTAATGTGAAACTTTGTAAATTAATGATATTTTTGAGGGATTTATATTTTGTTTACAATGTACTTAGTTAACTATAAGTTCACAACCCTTTTCAAGGTAGGGCAGAACTAAGGGTTTTGTTAAATGAGTTCATCACTAAATACATTCCTGTTTTCCATGTGAGATTCGAGCACAAGACTCTAGATTCACCAAGTCAGATTACGACCAATGTCTTAACACACACGGGTAACAAGAACTCATTTAATTTAAATTATGTACTCGTTAACTAAACTTTTAGAAGGGACTAAAGGGAAATTAGCTATTGAAGTCGTACCATGACGTGAATTTTGAAAAAATTTCTCAAATGTCCATCGATTCTACCAAGGACACGATGAAAATGAGGTCCGTAAAAATTATGTGTATGTATGTATTCATCTGTTAACGCTCTAACGGTCGCAATTTTTGTTGTATAGTTACCAAAATCGATATTTATTCATGGAAAGGTAAAGTTCGCGAATAGCCGAAATTGGTCTAGTAGTTGGGGGGGGGGTGTATAGAGGGGGGAATTTCTAAAATTCGAAATCTCTCCAATACTATAAGTCGGATCGAAAAAGTAAATAAGACCAACCTTACTGGAAATGTTATGTTCCATGAATGATTTATATATATGTTTTTCATTATCTTGATTAATAACTGAGATATTTGCATTTTTTTAGATTTCAGCCTTCAATAAACCCCACTCCTTCTCTCATCATAATAACTATTAGCTGTTTTACTTTGAGGCACTTTATTTGAAGCCTAAATACAAAATATTGTTTTCATAGAACTTTTACGTTTTGAGATAAGTGACGCATGTGCGAAATCTGCTTAGTTATTGCAGCCCCTGCGTGAGGGACTTTTTTTATTGTAACATATGATTACTTTACTGTTGTTTAGTACCCGATGATAGCAAGTCCCTTTCTGCAATGAAGCATTTATTGTGAGATAAAAATTATTACCTATATCTCTATTTCTTGAATTAAACAGATGACTTCTAGGTTTGGAAATAATTTGAATTATAAACAATAAATTCGATAACAAATCTTTTTATTTCATAAAAAAATGAAATATATAATACATATGTACAAAATCAGGTTTCAACAAATTTTTGTGTTTTTTCAATATTTTAGATGTAGAAGGGTAAACTGTAGCCAAAGGGTGCTGCGTAGGGGGCAGGAGCAGCGAATCCTGGTCCAGCGATGTACTTAGCAGCAGGAGCAACAAGTGGTGCGGGTGCTGCAACTGGTGCATGGGCAAACAGTGGTGCTGGTCCTACTACTGGGGCTGGTGCAACAACTGGAGCCGGGCCTACAACTGGTGCTGGAGCGGCGACGAAAGGTGCAGCTACTGCTGGTGCGAACACCTTGGCGTATGGTGCATAAAGCGGGGCGGCGATGGCGTTGAAGTTCCTCTGCACCACCTGAGAGCTGCGGGAAGTCACAATGGGTGCAGTGATGGCAGCTGGTGCAACAAGTGGTGCAGCAACTGCTGGTGCAGCAACATATGGTGCTCCTAGGAATCCGGGCTTGGCGTAGGCGCATGCGAGGTAAGCAGCGACGACAATAAACTATATATTGAAAATCAAGATCAATATAACATTAATGTAACTAATATTCTAATAATAATTAACTATTATGACTGAGTTCATTTATAAAAGTAAATGAGAATTTATTTTTCCATGACATTTGGAACTCAATTTTGTAGAATTTTCTTGCAAGTAGTAAAGGATGACTGATGGAAAAGTTAAGCATATGAACAAAAAAAATTAAAATATAAGAACGAAATTATTTTTAAAAAAATGTAAAATGTTTAGGTTGGATTTATTTAATTCCCAGTATAGTTGATTATCGAAGTAGATTAATTGTTTACTTTCTCTAGAGATTAGTTGGTTTTCCTTTCCAAGCAGAATTGGAAGAAAAATCAAAACATGACTTCAATATTTGGGGATGTACCAAGAAATCTATTAATTTTAACAATTATATATTTTTAATGAAATCTATATGTTGAAACGACAGTCTATGAAATCTATATAGTGAAACGACAGTATTTATTGTATCTATTGGATACTGGCACTTAATATTTGATGTTAAATGTATTTAAAAATCATTATTGAAACAGGTTTTAGGAATTTTTAATAATTGGGAATTCATATTTCGAAGAAAAAAAGAATTCATGAAGAAACTTAAACTTGAGAACTATTTAATATAATAATTAACACGGTATGAGAAATATTGAACACTGTTATAGTTCATTTATAGAAATTCAATTTGTCATCTAAATATATGAGATGTTTTTACAACTTTTACAATTTAATTTTAATTATAATTTTTTTTTTATGATTCTACATTTAATTTGATATTTTTCTTACCTGCTTGGCGTACATGATTGGTGTTGTTGGTTCTCGTCTGACTGACTGGAGAATGATGCTTAGACTGGGCCTGTCAGTTGGATATATACTCGTGCTCTATGGGTAGGGCACTATTCGGCAACAGAGGATGCCATGTGCCACGAATGTCAAGTGACCGCTCGGGGACGCTTGAGAAATCCCAAAGGGCGTGGCTGTACTGCACCATATAATCTAATTATTATTATATAGTTTACAGTAAACGGCGATATGTTAATTAAATAATAATTTATTTAAAATGTACAATTCCTCAGACAGAGATTGGAAAAATTGGCCGTTCAACTTTATTAGGCACTTTGAAAAATCCCATTGAGAAATGAAACTATTTACTTGAGTCGATTTAACAGAATAGCAAAAAACTTTATCTTTTACTTGTCAATCACTAAAAATTGCCAAATCCTTTTCTTCAAGTTTATTTGTATGTGAAGAGACTTGCTATCACAATTTTATTTTAGCTTATAAACTTTTTTATCCTCAGTTTCTTAGGCTCTTGAACTTCCTTATCACAGCTATTAATCTAGATATTTATGTGATTCTTTCAAAACTAAAAAGCATATTGATTACTGTCCAATATATAATTTATTTATCGAGAGCTTGGAGCAAGGAGTGAAAATTCCAAAACAAATATCGCCGTTAATGTGCATCAAAAAATGTTATACAGTCAACTGTGTTGGTAAAATTATGTGCGACAACTGTTATTGTGTTATTTATTTACCACTTAAAAAAATAAACGGAGTTATTTGTACTTATTATTTTAGTCTTTAATAAACACTCATTTATACTTCTACAATTTTTATTTAAAACAATTTATTATATTACATCTATTCAGTTGTATTAGTTGTAAGAAAATATCAAGTGAGATATAGGTAATAGAAAATAAAATGATAGAATAGATTACGTTATTAGTGTATAATTTCTTGAATGTCTGCTTAGTATTTGCTTCTTCAAGTGAACCATTTATTATCTCAATTCATACACGCACACAAACAAAAGCTCCCATTTATATTTATCCCCCTTTGAAAGCTTTTTAAAAAATATCTAATATGAAATATGTACAATAGAAATAATGTAAACTTTTATCCCTGATTTATTGATGATTGATCGGTTCCCCGATTTTCTTTCGTACCTCCTTTTTCCTTGCCAGATATATTTTTCAATTTTAAATTCTTTTCATGCTCAGCAATGGTTCTGACGCCATCTTATTTTTCCCCATGTGTAAATTCTTTAGTCAGGATAAAAGTGATTTTATAACTTTTTCAGATCACCTGGGTTTTCCAACTTGAAGAGGTATTATTTGCTTTGATCTCTCCCAATGAACCTCTATGTACTTCTTTTGCTTTTGAATGGAGAAATAAATATTTTCTTGGCATAGTCTCTTAGACATCGATTTTTATTGTTTTTATTTTCTGCTTCCTTCCATTCGCTGTTCTCAAATAACGTTATTTATCTACGTTCCAGTAAAAGTTTACGATATCTTAGTGAATGAACTATGTGTTTTCCTCTTCATATTTGGAGTAATGGAAGTATTCTAATGGTGAAAATGTTTGGTTTTCAGGTCTTATCGGATTATATGTTTACCCACGCTGGGCCCATTTGGATTGCAAAATTAAATACTCCCAAGTTTTACAGTTTTTATCACTGCAGAATTTATTTCACAATGCACAATACACTTGGTAATTATTCTTAATTACTACTCACAGTATACACTGATAGCGTCACTGTTCTTCAGATTACACAGTCCAACAATTCACTCACGGTCACTGAAATTCACAAGACGGCACTGCACTGTCCTTTACTTCGCGGCACTGCACTGTCCTTTACTTCGCGGCACTGCACTGTCTTAAACACGGCACTAAACTGTTACTTACAGTCACGGCACAACACTGTTCTTCTTATAAAAACACTTTACCGCGCTGTACTAAGTCGCACTGTAGCACTGATGTGAACATCAAGACAGGTGAGAATAAAACTGACTGCTCACGGCTGGCCGTTCTTATATAGGTTGTCGGCATACATCAAAGGGGAATTGTCTGGTTCCTTCGACGCTGGGCTGGACGAGTCTATAAGGAGCTAGAACTTTCTGTCGGCTTCTTTGATCTACGTCACACTTTCCAAATACGCGGCTCTCTCTCTCTCTCTCTCTGAAGGATTATTCATGTATTTAATTTTCGCAACTATCTCCCATAACTCAAGATTTTATCCATCTATTTACGGATAACTTTAGAATAACTTTCATATTTGAGATGGCTTTTACGTGTAGTTCTGCACCTCCCTGTTTGATATAAATAAGTGGGAGGGGGGAGTTTAGAGGAGGGCGGAAATAATAACTTTTTTCCCAACTTTTAGAAATAAACAAATGTGTATGGATCTTTTTAGTTTATCATAAAAATATCTATAAATTGTTTTCTATGACACTTTTCGATCCAATACATTTGAATGGGGTTATCTTATATCACTTTCAAATAAAATAATTGTTAATGAAATGCAACCGAACATATTGTTCATATAATTTGATTTGAATACAAAAATGTCATGAGGTGCTCATATTAGATTTTTTAAGGCCATTGTAGAAATCGAAATCTGATGTTGAAAAAGCTAATTCCAAAAAACTCCAAGAAAAACCTGTTTCAATGCCTTCAATATTTTCATATTTTGTATACAGATTAGATATGCTGAGACAATTAGAATATTCGTCCTCCTAATATAAATTATTTGAGGTCTCCATTGTAAGGGTAGTAAATATTAGGAAACTATGAAAGGCAAAATACGTTTCCCGTCTTCGATTCATCCTATTTGAAATCTTCTTAGGAGTGGGAGTGTGGGAGTAAATTAACAGTGAAAAGTGATATGCTCCAAGATAAGGAGATCCAGTGCATCACTCAGTATTGAACCGTTCATAAGAGTTAGTCAATGAGGTAGAAGATGGCCGTTGTGGTGGCGAGGGTAGTTTCTGAATGAGATGACCCACATAGATATCAGTGCCCGGGTATAGTTCTCATAGGACAAAGGGCATGGACTTCACTACAACCAGTATTTCACCACATCCTACACTTTTACTCATATATCAACATATTTGTTTTTCTTTTATGAAAAGATTAACAAGGTTTAAACTCTCTGCAGAAGTATGAAACTATGAACTTAAGAAATGAGGTATAGAATTAATCTGCCTGGTTAGCCGCTGCTTTTAACTGGCATAGGGGATAGTTGGGTATCGAATAAATACTTAGAAATAATAATGACAATATGCTCTAATGACAAGCAGATGTTCCCAAGAACAAGGAGACCATTTACACACTTTGCAGGTCAAATTTAACATTGCCCATGTCTGATTGAACTACTTCCCAATAAAACTGTCAATTCAAAGCCTAATCTCCTTCTTTTCGCTTTTCTCAAATAATGTTATTTATCTACGATCCAATAAATGTTTACGATATCTTAGTGAATGAACTATGTGTTTTCCTCTTCATATTTGGAGTAATGGAAGTATTCTAATCGTGAAAAATATTGGTTTTCAGGTCTTATCGGATTATATTTTTACCCACGCTGGGCCCATGTTGACTAGTTTTGACGTGACGTCTGTACATACCATCTCCCATAACTCAAGATTTTGTCCATCTATATTACGGATAACTTTAGAATAACTCTCATTTTTGAGGTGGATTTTACGTTTAGATTTACACCTCCCCGTCTGATATAAATGATAAGTGAGAGGGGGGAGTTTAGAGGAGGTCGGAAATAAAATGAAAACAAAACTTTCTTCTCAACTTTTAGAAATACACAAATGTGTATGGGATCTTTTTAGTTTATCATAAAAATATCTATAAATTGTCTTCTATGTCATGAGGTGCTCATATTAGATTTTTTAAGGCCATTGTAGAAATCGAAATCTGAACTCTGCAGAAGTATGAAACTATGAACTTAAGAAATGAGGTATAGAATTAATCTGCCTGGTTAGCCGCTGCTTTTAACTGGCCTAGGGGATAGTTGGGTATCGAATAAATGCTTAGAAATAATAATGACAAGTAGATGTTCCCACGAACAAGGAGACCATATACACACTTTGCAGGTCAAATTTAACTTTGCCCATGTCTGATTAAACTACTTCCAATAAAATTGTTTTAGCTACTCATATGGAAATGAATTATTTCGTAACCAAATCTAACCTTTTCTAAATAAATTTCAACTTTGAATATTTTGATTACAACTTTTTTCTTTTTAATTCTATTTCGAAGACCGATATTCCAGCAGCCATCTTCGCGTCCGGACCACCTGAAATAACGTGATAAAATCTTCTCCTCTTTGGATTATTCTCATCTCTTTGGCACTCTTCTAGAAGAGTCTAGGACTGTGCGAAAGGCCATCCTCCTAGTCGCTGATTTCTTGGGCGAACTTCTTATTTGAACCATCAGAACTCCTTCTACTCATTGCTATATCAGTTAAACTACGGAAGTGCTAGCAAGTAAAGCATGAAAATCAAAATTAAACCATTAAGGAGAACATTTTGATTCAGTAGAGATTATAAAATCCTCCATCATCAAACTTTTTAACTAGAGATATATTAATGTGCCTGGAAAATTTCTCCTTTAAAGAGATGAGGTCGAACTTAAAATGGAAATATTTAAAAAATGCTGAGTATGAATGGGGAACAATGAGTTTGGTTTGAACAAAGTTCAATTTGAATTAGAAATAAATTAATTTGGTTTGAAATTAATAAAATTGGGTTTCGATATAGTACAACCTGTTCTGGAAGTATCTTCATTCAGATCTGTAAAACGTCTAATGGAATGGAAAAGATTTATTAACCCAGTAGTGCCCGGTGTGTCCCTCAGGACACGTAATGTTTTTGTTTGTTTATTAGTCAATTCCGAGAGAAGTGTAAATACGGATTCAACGAAACTTTTATCCATTATTCTAGGAACATGCCTCGACCTATTCCTATAACTCCCTCCCCCCCTCCTATTTCAGTATGATATTCGCCTTCAAAGAAATAAACACGAATTTTTCGCCATGGATGTTGATATTGAGCAAGTAAATTTTCCAGTACTTGTAGTTATTATTTTCTTTTATAGTTTTCTATATTAGTTAAAGAATCTCTGTTTTAACAGTTGTAATCATTAGAATTACGATATTTGATTTCCCCGTTTAAATATAAGCCTGATAAGACAGCGTGTTCCTGAGGACACGCTAAGCACTAAGGACGTTGAATGAAATTCGGAGGTCTCAATTGCATCGAATACTTATGGGGCACTTCCAACTACTACTGTAAAGCGATATTCCCAACAATTAAAAAAAAATGTGCAAGTTCCATGCCCTGCGGTTTTTCCAAAATATAATGAAAAAATGGGAGGAGTTGACAGAATGGGGCAAAACATAAATCTTTACAGAATTTCAGTTAGAAATCGAAAATGGCATTGGCCGCTGTTTTCATGGATTAAATTCCATGGCCGCTGTAATGCCTGGCAAATTAAAAGGCAAAATGGAAATAACATAACCCAACTAGATTTCCGACGGGAGTTAGTTCAATTTTATCTTTATAAATATAGAAATGAACCAAAAACTACAGCAAGACCATCAACCGGTTTACGAGCAGTACGATTAGATACAATCAATCATCTTATTCAAAGAATTCCTGACAAGAAAAAACGGAGATGTGTTAGAACATTATGCAAAGCTGAAATAGAAAAAAAAAAAAAAAAAAAAAAAAAAAAAAAAAAAATACAAAAAAAAAAAAAACATCCCCTGTTACAACACAATGCGGCAAGTGCAACGTAGACCTTTGTGTAAATTGTTTTGAGGACTACCACACAAAGTAGTGAAAAATTATTTTAAAATAATGTATAATTAAATAATCTGCAATAATTTATAGTTATAATGGTGTGTTATTGAAGTTCAATTCTTTTTTTTTTTTTTTTTTAATTCAAGATGTTTTAATAGATTTCATTTTTTTTTTTTTTGACAATCCATGATTTATCGAATTTCAATTTTTTTTCTTTTTTTAATATAAAATGTTATATATTATAACAAAATAATTTTTTTAAATAAATAAACCGACAAAATGGACAATAATAAGTATAATAACAAAATAATTTGTTTGTTTTCACCCGTATCCTAACAAAACTTACTCCTTTCATGTAAGAGCTTAGCGTGTCCTCGTGGACACAGGACATACCAAGGTTCCTGAATGCAATAATTTTTTTTTTAAATTTTTATAATAATCTTTGGTATCAATTGATCTTAAAAGAGGCAAAACTTTCAAAATTTTGACCAAAAAAAAAAATCTAGGCACTACTGGGTTAACGAGGATGAACGATGTAAATGGATACGGTCAGGCTTCCCGTTGGTTTTTCTAGAAACCTCTCAGCACTATAGAGATCTGGATTAGTGGAGATCCACTTCTGTACTGTAGGCGAAAATGTCGTAAAGGAAGAAAAGTCCTTAATATGTATAATTAATGGAATTCTATCTATCATAGGTAATACAACTGTTTTAAAAAATCACCCTCTTGGGATTGGGAGGAAGACCGAACCCAGAAAGAAGTATTACTTCAAATAATAATGTCAAAGGAACACTTCAAACAGGAATTCCTATTAAAGATAAAAAATCGAATCCCTGGAATTCTATGATGAAGTAAAGAATATCTTTTGTAAAGGGGGTTATGGAAATAAATGGCTGAACATTTATCAAATCTAGAATGACAGATTTACAAACGAGAATTTTTCCATTTCGAGGAAAGCATTCTACTTTATTTGCATGGACACTTTGATGTTGTAGCCATTGGCTTCTCTAAAAAGCCACTCTCTGCGTTACAATAAAAACCGAAATGCATGAGATGTTCGGTGTCTTCAAAAAAAAAGTTCCTGGAAACCCCTCTTTCCCTAGTACCAATAATCTTTCTTTATACATTTGTGACAAAGAAAGATGTTTTCAATTAATTTAAAAAGTTACTTTGTTCTTTCAAAAACCTCATGGGAAAAATAAATAATGTAATAATCAAAGAAGTAAAATTTCTTAAAACACACACACACACACACACACACACACACACACACACACACACACACACTTATATACATATATCTATATATATATAAAATTGTAACCTCTGTCTGTACATTGATTTTTTTCGCGAAATTTCACGATAACTTTTCGTTTCACATGTCATAGACACCATAACTGCATTTTGTTTCTTTGGTGTCTGTTTGTTTGTTTGTTTGTTTATTTGTTTGTTTGTTTGTTACCTTTTCACGCATAAACGGCTGAACCGAATTTTATGAAACTTGGTATGTATATTACTACTAACCCAACTTAGACTTTAGGCTATATTAAAATTCTCTGAGACGAACAGGAGTGGGGGTTATAAGGGAAGCCAGAAATTAAAAATAGCGATATTTTGTTTCCTATTAGTTTTTCGGCAAATATGAACATAACAAAAGTTGTTTATTTTGTTATTTAGAGTAACTTTTGTTATATGCACTTTTTTCGTATACCGAATTATAAACGAGATATACGCTAAAACCTATAGCGGAAGTGAACAATTTTATTTGGGACAAAAGATCCAACCGAAATAAATAAAACTCGGCATATGTAATAGCACTAACGCTTTCATTATAACAAGCCATACCAACATTTCTAGGGACGGGCAAGAGTGGGGGTTATGAGGGATGCCAGAAATTAAAAATAGCGATATTTCGTTTCGTATTGGTTTCTTGGCAAATATGAACATAACAAAAGTTGTTTATTTTGTTATTTAGAGTAACTTGTGTTATATACACTTTTTTTTACAATGTTTATAACAAAGTATAAACGAGATATACACTAAAAACTAAAGCGGGGGCAACTATTTTATTGGACACTAGCGGTAGAACCGAACTTAACAACACTCGGTATGTAAATTAGCATTAATTCTTCCATGATTATAAGCTATACTAAAAATTTTAGGTTCCAAGGGGAATGGGGGTTATGCGGGAGGCCTGAAATAAAAATTCGCGATATTTCATCCTCTATTTGGTTTTTGGCAATTGTGCACATAACATAAGTTGTTTACTTTTTTAATTAGTGTAAATTTTGTTTTATAATTATTTTTTTTGTAAAATAAGGTATGAAGCAAGTAATTTGCTTAGAAATATTGATATGCTCAACAATACATCCAATATGAACTACCCAGGTATCTCACCTGGATAAGTTAATTCAAATCCATGTTAGAATTTTATCCTTAATAATTCAAAACTATGTTATTTTTTAACGCCAGTAACAGTTTGCACCAAATAAGGTATACTGCCCCCACCCTTCTCTAAGTGTATTTAATACATTATTTAATTAAAACATGAAAAATATTTGAAACAGTTTTAGAATTGTGAAGATAATGTAATATGATTTTTTAATATATTTGAATGTATTAGAGGATAGCTATCCAAAATGCATTGCAGGTTGGCAGCACTGAGGCTATTTAAGTGTCGAGCTACTTCCTTTGTCCTATCAGTTCTGCCGCTTCCCTTCCGACCTCATATTGGTCTATGTTTACATGTTAATTGATTCTTATAACAATGTATTATTATTCTCAGGAATGTGAATTTCTTTAATTATCATAAATAAATAATTTACTAGAATAAACGCTAGGGAGGTGCACTCAGGTATTTCTGGTATTTATTAACTCTGCTCCATTAATGTATTATGATATACTTTACTGAAAACCAATATGAATACACAGTTTACAATCGAGACTTATGAAAGAGTGTTTTAATAGAGGCTATGACGTACCTAAAACAGCTGTCACCGTTGGACATTGTACCGCATGAAGGGAAAGAAACTTATTCATACGTGGTTTGGAAGGTAGAATACATTCTAGGATTATGAATTATATGGTCCATCACTTTATAAAAAAAAAAACTACATAAACAGAGGACGGGAAATATAAAAATATTGAGGACAATGAAGTCTTAAATAACAAATAATTTTATTATTAACAAATCCACAGTAACGACGGGTATAAATTCTAAACACCGGGACAGGGAAATAAAAAAAATATTGTGGAAAGTAAAGCCTTGCCAAAAATATACCATCTTCATTCAGCCTCAAATGAATTCCCGGGCGAAGCCGGGTACCTTAGCTAGTATATATATATATATATATATATATATATATATATATATATATATTTATATATACTAGCTCAGATACCCGGCTTTGCCCGGGAATTCATTTGAGGCTGGATGGTGATAGTACTTTTTTAGCAAGGCTTTACTTTGCACAATATTTTGACATTTGCCCTTCCCAGTGTTTAGGGTTAATACCCGTCGTTTCTGTGGATTTGTTAATAATAAAATTATTTTTTTATGTAAGACTTCACTATTCTCCATATTGTCATAATTCCCGTTCCCTGTGCATTATGCATATCTTAAAATTATTAACGACAAAATATTATTATAATATATTATAATTTGAATTATATTTCCAGGTGAGGGTGAGGTACCTGGTAGTTCATATTGAAAATAATTGTGGAACAAATTTCTCTAAATAACAAAATAAACAACTTTTGTTATGTACATATTTGCCGAAACCCCAATAGGAAACGAAATATCACTATTATTAATTTCAGGCTTCCCTTATAACCCCCACTCCTGCCCGTCCCTAGAAATGTTAGTATGGCTTATTATAAGGAAGGCATTAGTGCTAATACACATACCGAGTGTTTTATTTAGTTCGGTTGAGTCTTTTGTGTCAAATAAAACTTTTCACTTCCGCTATAGGTT
The DNA here is from genome assembly GCA_019009955.1 of Riptortus pedestris. Classification (NCBI taxonomy): domain Eukaryota; kingdom Metazoa; phylum Arthropoda; class Insecta; order Hemiptera; family Alydidae; genus Riptortus; species Riptortus pedestris. The sequence continues at coordinate 110,004,110 of CM032232.1, forward strand.
TTAGCGTATAACTCATTTATACTTAGGTATACGACAAAAGTGAATATAACAAAAGTTACTCCAAATAAAAACATAAGCCACTTTTGTTATGCGCATAATTGCCGAAAATGCATTAGGAAACGAAATATTGCTATTTTTAATTTCAGCTGTCCCTTATAACCCCCACTCCTGTTCGTCTCAGAGAATATTAACATAGCCTAAAGTCTAAGTTGGGTGAGTAGTAATATACATACCAAGTTTCATAAAATTCGGTTCCGCCGTTTATACGTTAAAAGGTAACAAACAAACAAACAAACAGACACCAAAGAAACAAAATGCAGTTATGGTGTCTATGACATGTGAAACGAAAAGTTATCGTGAAATTTCGAGAAAAAAATCAATGTACAGACAGAGGTTACAATTTTATATATATATATATATATATATATATATATATCTATCTATATATATATATATATATATATATATATATATATATATATATAGATAGATAGATATATATGTGTGTGTGTGTGTGTGTGTTGCCGCGCGCGTAAGGACACTGGTGTTTAAAAGTTCGGTAAAATCTAAATTTTGTGAAAAATATTTTATATATTTTGCAATAAAAAAAAAAAAAAAAGGATGTTTTCGTGGGACCATTCCTTCTATTCTTCACTGACATGTTTTACGATTTTAGTGAAATGGATCAGGTGTGAGTGTAAGAACAGAGTGTCAAACTTATTTTAAATCTTTATTTTTGAAAAGCCTTGAACATGTATTCCTCTATACTCATATCTGCGACTCGACACGTTGCCCAGAACTTATCAACAATCTTTTGGAATGAACTCCAGGCTTCCTTCTCGTTCTCATTCATGGTCACAATGAAATAGTCATCTGAAAAAAGTTGTTCGATTTCTGAGCCAAACAAGAATCCTTTTTTTAGCTTGGCTCCACTTTAACCAGGAAATGTTCTTAAAACGTTCACCCTCTTAATTCAGAGATAATTGATGTCTTTGTCAGTCCTAGCTTTATGTGTAAAAGAAGAATTATGATATTTTTAAGAGGAACGAACTTTTCTCTGATGACATGTTTTTCTTTAGCCACCAGAGCTTCCATTCACTTTTGATATAGTGTAATTTTTTACGACGACTGTGGGGCTCAGGTTAGTCATTTGAATTCAAGCGTTAGTCTTAAACTGTCATGCTAAATCTAGAATGGTGAGTTCACCATGTTAATTCCCACCTGGGCGATAGGAATCCTTTGTTCCACCTTGCCTAGAAAGGGATGGTAACCTGTAGATAACCCGCCCCAATTAGCTGTAGTAGCACAAAGTCAATGTTAATAAATAACAAACCACGTCTGTACCGTAAGTATAAAATGCATGAAAAGATTGAGTTACCTGACTATTGAAACATGCCGAGTACTTTTAGGTTTTCACATACCAACCATATATGCTTAAAGTAACAAATGCTTTCAAGAAATAATTAAATAATGCCGAAGGTGTCTTTCAAATGTACAGAATGATCAGCTTAAATTGATGCTTTAACATTGTCAATGTGAAGAAAATCAGCTCTTTGACGAGTACATGAATAAATTGGATACTCAATTATCCTTCAGGAATGTCTCAACAGTAGACAAGGTACACGTCCTGTAAAATAAATGTACATGTTGTTGGTACCAAGAACAAATAGTGACTGGAAATGATAGATTATATTACAATGTCATTAATTCGGATTGATAAGATGATGTAGTTAGCCAACTAGTGGGTTATATAATTAAAATCACAGTTTAGCCAACGTTTCGGAATTTATTTACTTCCTTTTTCATGGCAAGAATTTTAAAAATTCACAGTATTTTATTAGGGAACTTATACCTATATAAGTCATTAATACACTATTTTAACTATTGATTTTTTTTCATAATACCATCATGAAAATGGTAAGACCAATTAATCCACACTGACTGAAGGGCAACAGTACCACAACTGTTTGTTTGCTTTTCGCAAGGAAGAAAAGAGATTCTGAAACGTTGCTTAAAATTTTAAATTTGTATAACCCATTAATTGATCGGTTACCTCATCATATTTACGTAAATAACTTTTTTAATTTTCAGAGTGATCCAAATAAAGGAGTCCCAAATTTTTGAAGTCCAAGATCTCTTTGTAAATCATTGAACTTGACTAAAACGTTTTCGCCCGCTCTTTGAACTGTCAGGTTCCAAAATGACTGATTGACACATTTCCATCATACTAGCTTGTTCATCTGTTTCACAATCAACTCCGTCCAATTCATTAGAAAGGAGAGGAACAGTTATCCGAGATACGTGTGGAATGTACGAATAGTAGGTTCGTCCAGTTAGGGAATTACCTTAATTAACTAGTAATTGATTGCCAGTTAATTAATTCAAAAGGTTAATTGATTTTTCACTTTCTTTTTGTTTTAGTTATAACCTCCGATATTACACATCCAAAGCAGAAGTCATGCCAGGATTATTTTTCCCTGGCAGATCGTTAAGGTTATAAATTTGCATGATTATAAATCACTTTTACGCCACAAGCAATGTTATTCTACACATCAATGACACACGTTATGAGGTGCCGAAGCGATAACTTTCGCAAATTCTGATACCAAAATATTCGTTTAAAAAATACTTTTTTGGCGAAATCTGAGATATTCTAGATTGCTTCATTTATTGATACTTACCTGGTTATTTAGCCAACTCATATACATTTTGGAAGTTAAGTGCCTAACCCTTTTAAGACCTTTTTTCGCTTCGTAGGTACTATAGGCGAAATACAGAGAATAACGTTTGTTTTTCTTATTGGTTAAAAGAAATTAATTGTTGGCTTACCAATATTGTTGAACTACACTAAAATTGTAACATTTTTCAAATCCATTTTGCATTTGAAAAACATGTATACAATTTTAAAAGTATTGCCAGTAAATCTATCTATCCTAGGAAATTTTTTTTCATTCAATAATGTAGATAATATATTTTATTTTACCATCACTTAAAGAAATGTCGTGTGGAAATTCTTGTTCTGAAGCTTTACCTATCTTAACTATTACATTTAATTCTTCATCTGTGCATTGTTCGTCGATTGTATCAAGTATACAACATATCAAGTGTATTATGTTGAAAATTACCAACCGCAACCATTCAAGTGTATTATGTCTTACCATTGAACACGTGCCATCTTCTGTTGAAATTGAAGAGTTGAAAGAAAAGTTATTATTCTCTCTTTTACTGGTATATTCAAGGGTCGGTTACTAGGTTAATACCTAGTGTGTGTGTGGGGGGGGGGGTGTTACTAGGTGTGTTTTTCATGTATGTGTTTTATTTTCAATAAGGCTGTTTTTCTTAGTTGGCGTGCGTTATCATCCATCAATCGTTCATTTTTTTACAGAAGTATCTTAATTTATTATTCTTCTCGTAGTAAAGTTTACTCTACTTTCCACATCATGCATTCACTATCCCTCTATTTGAAATTTCGAGTTTCAAAACATTCTGAATATTTTCTTCACAATAAGTTTTATTTCCTTGAAATGTTTCTTTCTTGACATCACCAAAGGGTTCTACCGTCTCTAAATCTATATTTCCTGGAAACTAGTTCTTCTTTTCGTTTTTTGAATTGCGTTCAATACATATTCAGTTTACTTGCCTTTCCCACGCTTTCCCCTTGATTTCCAGTATCAGTATAATACTTTATTTATTATTATTTCTCTCATTATGCTAACAGTGTTCCATACCAGTTCTCTACATTTTATTGCTACCATAACCTTACATTTCATTCCTAGCCTAAACCTTACATTTTACCTCTACTCAATAACCATAAACTCCCTATTTACTCAATACCAATAAATTGTGGTAACGTTCTTATTGACCACCCTCGTACAAAGGACTCAATGTAATAAGATGCGCTACATTGTTTTAAATTGACTGGAACCCCTTTATGAAAATTCGAAAAACGGATACTGGGCTCTTTCCAAAATATTTAATTAACTGACCTCATTAAAGCAATCACATGTGAGAACTTACGTGCTCGCACAGCTTATCGAATGGTGAAACAGATCACATGCAAAATTGCAAGTACCACACGACTTGCATGACTTAGTGATGGTTGGTCATACCTGGGCAACTACTTCCAGTTACAAAAACGTTAAAAACTTAACGTTTTTTCCAGAAATTCTTCTAACAATATTCATACATGCAATTTTAAGTAAAACGATTTTAATTACTAATGTCTTTTATTCTATGTTTTAACGCCCACTTTATGCTACGAAAGCTAATTGGGACGGGCTATATATAGCTTACCACCTATTTCTAGCCAGGGTGGGAATACAAATTTTATTTAATGTGTTTTTCACTAAATAAAATCTATTGCCTATGTGAGAATCGAACTCACTACTCTAGTTTTACTAATGTTTTAACTCACAAGGCTAACCTGTGCCCAACTATTTATTATATTCTAAACAAATTTTGGATATTAGCAGATTTCCCTTAAGGGAAATCAGCTACTGAGGTTGTACTCATGACGGAATTTTCGAAATTTTTCTTCAAACGTCCATCGATCCTTCCTAGTAGATGACGAAAATGAAGTCCGTTCAAAACTATATATATTTGTCTGTTACTCTAGCGGTCGCAATTTTTGTTTGGTCGGTACCAAACTCGATATTTAGTCGTTTTATGTAAAAAGAAAGATTAAGTTCGTTAACGGCTGAAATCGGACCAGTGGGAGGGAGGTTTAGAGGAGAGGATTTTCGAAAATTCGAAATATCTCCGTTACTATACGTCGCATCGAAAAATTGTACAGAATTAATCTTATTGCAAATTACATTTGCTATAAATATTGTTATATACATTTATTCTCTATCTTGAATATTAACCGAGATATTTGCATTTTTATGAAGTCTGTGGTCGGGTATAGTTCGGATTAGGTCGGCCATTTCCGTCAGTACTCGGCTCAGGTGGAAGCTTCTTCTAACCTTACCTGTCGTTTCTAACCTTACCTTACCTTCGTTATTTTGTGAGATTTATGCAAATGCGTTCTGTTCAGCCCCCCCCCCCCTTCTTTAGTTTTTGAACTACTAAATTTGAGTTATTGAAATATAAATTATTCTTACAATTCAGAAGCCGTTTAAGTTGGGAATTTATTTTAATTATCTGAAAGATTTCTCATTACCGTTTGCATTTAATCATGGTGGTATTGTGTTACCAGTATGCAGATTGTAAATCTTCACATGGGAAATCTGCTTAGTTTACGCAGCCCCTGCGTGACGGACTTTTTTTTATTATATTTTTAACCTTTTTTTTATTATATTTTTTTATTATATTTTAAGATTTTATTTAAATCGTTTAATGTTTGTTGTTTTGTTATAATTATGTTGAAGAGAATCTTGCTTACAATAGTCCTTGTTTTTATAGATTTTTGTTGTGTTTATCACCTGTGCTTAATGTTAATTAGTGTATTGAAGGATTATTTATTGTGTTTACTCCTTGAGTATTATTTTTAGCTGTTTGTTTTATTATTTGGCTTAATTTTGATTTGTTGCGTTTATTTCTCATATTTTAGCATTTTTTTCACGAGTACTCCTAAATAAATAAATAATATAAAACTGACTGGAAATAGTATAAAATACTTAACTGACCTCATTTAGGCAAAGGAATGGTAGGAATTATGAACTCGTAGATCGCACCTGAAAGCTCACCAGTCACCACACACTCACAAAAAGCATCAAGTGGAGGTGATTGCGTCAATTTAACCATAATCATCAATTTAATCCTCAACCAGTCATAATATGGATATGCCTTATAATCTATTTTGTCAATACCATTGGTTATTGGTAAGCTGGTATCATTTCACACTATTTTTTCTTGACTGCAATTTCATTAACCTGATAATGATAGTGCATTTTCACTGGAACTATTGTTGATTCTTTTCTAAGGAAAAATTCATAACACCTCCCTCATCCATCTTAGAAGCCATGCCTTCCGGTTTATATCTACTCAATTCTGGGGCATGGGACTCTAATTTACCACCGGTTTGAATGTATGTAGCAACCCCGTCTATTTCAGATATACAACTTCATTCCAATTCATAAAATGTTATTCAGAATCCCTTTAACATACCCCGGTATTTTGATATTCATTTGCAAGGGACATCATCACCAATTGTCTCATATTACACATCTCCCAAATGTACTAGACATGATGTAAACAAATGTGGAATATTGAAAACGAACATGCAGGACCGAGCAACCTTTTTTCAAATTGGCACTACTTCACATTAAAACATATTTTATATTTTCCAGCATGTTTCGAAGATGTTACAACTTCTCATGATGCATACCTTTTCATAATTAACAAGTAATACACGTTTCTATAGACTTATCTGTCATCCTAATTTTAATAAAATACCTCACAATGTTGTTGAAATATTGTCTTAATGTTCTCACTTGTTCCGTTATGTATATGAGTAATGTGTATCCCATCATTCGTAGTTTTAATGTTAGTGAAAACGGTATCTACATGTGACATTCTCCTTAGACATTTTATGTGATACGTTTGGTTGTTGCAAGCTGCTTAATTGTTTTGCATCATTATTAAATATGAACGAATGAAAATCTGCATGGCTTCCTGTACTGTCCATGTCTCCTCAGTTTGGTATGGCGGAAATAGCTATTGTAGTATGTCAAACTAGTTCCTACAGAGCAGGTCTATGTCTTGCACTTCTGAAATAACTTTTGATTTTTCTGAAAGAGGTCGCCAGATATTCTTCTTCCACTTCTTAGCATTTTAGTAAAGGTAGAAAAAAATGACACAATAATATGCAGTATCAAACTCTAATATGAAAGTATAAAAAAATAATCACAGTACAAAAATAATCTCAAGAATAGGAAAACATATTTGACAATGGAACAAATCTGGTAGGAATGGGTTAACCGAATGGTGCTAGGGGAGCGACTGGTGCAACTGGTGGTGCAACGGGTACAGCAGGTGCAACGGGTACACCAGGTGCAACGGGTACACCAGGTGCAACAGGCGGAAATGGAGCCAGTCTCGTCAGAACAGAAGGGCCTATAGGGAGTACCGGCGGCGGCGGGGGCGGGAGGAGGTAGAAGGCGGGCAGGTTAGCCCTGTAGCTGTGGATCACTGCAGCATGTGGGCTGGCAGCCTGTGGTCTCCAGTGCAGCCAACCTCCTACTGGAGCTACGTCACCAAAGCACACATTTAATGCCATTAGGCACAGTGCAGCCTAAAAAATAAAATATAAACAGATTTAATTATAAATGTGAAAATGTAAAATTCATTTTATAAAACAAGTTTCTTTCCTTAGTAATATACAGATACATTTCATACAAATTATAATAATTTTCAGTAACTTCTACGATGTCCATTGGAATCAATTTGAAAAAGGCAATTCTTAAAATTGACTCCATATTATTAATGAACCTAAGCTAATTTTTGAAATACCATTGTAAAACATTATTTATATTTTCAAAAAGTCCATAACGCTTACGTCACATATTTGCATTTATCTCAATACGTAAAAGTACAATATGAACAATATTTGGTATTTAGGCGTCAAATTAAGTTCCTCATAATATAACAGAATATTGTTAATATTACATGAGTAGGAGCATAACAAAATGCAAATATCTCGGTTAATATTAAAGATAGTACAAGTAACAACAAGTAAAAAGGTAAAAACAACAATATAAATTCAGATGCTTTTGCTAAGTGTTAAATTCGTATAATCCATTAGTTTGCCCATTGCATCACATCTCACGTGAATGAATGTTAGTTCTTGAGCGTTTTCCAAGAAACTGTGTTACAAATTTTGTAAGTCCGAAATCTATTGCTTCAACTCCTAGTGAATAAAAAGTTAGGTTAGTATATTGAACTGTCTTGATTGAAACCATACTAGCTTCATCTGCTTCACCATCAACACTGTCCAATTCAAAAGGGAGCTAAGGAACATTTAGCCGAGAACCATGTCGCTTTGACGCATAGCAGATTTGTCCAGTTAATTAATTATCTTAAGAGCTCGACTAAAACTGCACTTTAACTGAATTTTAATATTTATAAGAAGTAGAAGTGAAATCACGATGTTTGGAGTGAATTTTTAATTTGTGTAAATATTCATAGTCACATCCGCATATATGTCCCGCCCTTGATATCGCATTCTAAATTGGGGGCGGGGGTTGTGGATTTAACCTTGTTCCCAAAAATGTTATACATTGTTTTCGGTTAGTGCTTTTTAAAAATAAAGAATTTCTGACTGATTCAAAAATTGTAGATATATGGTCGGTCAAAGTAAGGTTTTTCCGGACCTCCGTCTTGGATATAAAGTTCAAAATCTCTAGTACAATGCTCACAGAAAAAGAGGGAAATTCAAATTTTGGTGCTTTTCTATAAGACTTTTCAAAGACGTTACTTGTGAATTGTTCAAAAAGGCGAGGTTTTTAATGATATTTTCTGAATTATAAAATTTAAAATTGTATTCATACAATTAGCAGAGTACTTTTTTATACAATAAGAAAACGCTTTTGACTTCGCCGAAATAGATTTGAAAAAGGAGAACTTTGTTTTCAAGGAGGGGGGCACTTGTTTAACTTCGTGTAGATAAGAGTAACTAAAGTGGTAATAACATGTTGTTCTGTTTTTTTTTATGAATAATTGGCTTGGTTTGAATTTATCTAATGCAAAGGTTGTAGTTGAAGGATTTGTTAATTTATAGACCAAAGTTTTTTTTTTTGGCATTGGTGATATATTCTAATACTCACTATAACCTTTTTGGATTCACCTACACTTAACTATCTGCCCAACTCTAGGATGGTTCATTAGGAACAAAAACTTTTTCCAAGGAAGACGTTTTTGCAGATACACGATTTAAACTAAAACATTATTTGTTGTTTCTGCCGGTGTAAGGATGACAAACCAGCGATATTAAGTAGATAATTTGCAGAGTAAGTCTGCTAATCGCTTATAAATATAATGTGAAGAGCCACACAATTTTCTACTTGAAAAATCTGAAATATAACAGTAGGTTTGGGGCTGCAACGGGGAGAATGAATAATTAATCTAGTAATATGAAGGAATAGTCTCCTCCACCGAAACATTTGTTATTTTTTCCTTTTTCATCCTGTAGGATTAAAAAAGGAGCATGATTTATAAGAATGGGCCTAGAGGCAGAAGTAGAAGAGTTCTTAACATAAACATTACAACTGCGCCGAATCCTTGAGTTGAATGTCTCTGAAGGACGGCCGAGTAACGAGCGAGCTTCACCTGAGTGGATTAGCTTGTGCTCCGTGTGACAAGCCCTAAATATGTATTAGAGCAGTCACTTTCTTGCCGGTCAGATGATCAGTATTCCAGCTGTGCTCAGCGAAAGTTGAGGCCCTGCTACTATGGACGCTCCTGTACCTTTCCTTCTAATTACCAACCTTGTAACACTTCTGCCGACGATTCACGGATATTTGCACCATATATCACACGTTTGTGACCGAGGTAGTCTGAACTAGGTCCTTACTCTAAATCCCGAGCATTGACTAGCTCTCGGTCAAAGCCTAATGAATGACAAATACACACAATGATTATTTATGATTTAACTTTTAGTATTTAATTTTAGCATCTTAAACTCTTAGGATTTCTGTTTCTACTGCTAATTCGACTGTCCTACAATAGTCAAGATCGTCATTTAAATATCAACAGATGCAAGAAGACTACTAATTTCTACCATACAAATGAAACAAAAAGTACCTGAAAACGGGGGTTATATTTTTTAACAAGGACTATGTTTTGTCTTATATCCATTCTCATGGTACTATGGCAACTAATTAGGTTAGGTTACCACCCCTTTTAAATTCGGGGTGGGATTAAGGATTTTATTTATTGAGTTTGTTTCCAAATAAATTCCTATTGTCTTCTTGGGTACCGAACCGAATTCCCTAGTTTAACCAAGTGTATTTAGGCCAACGCCTAACTCAAATGGTTAACCTATGTTTTTAACCATTCTGGCAAAGACTGCATTTCACTTTGTAATTTACAATTATGAGGTTTTCAATATTAAAAAGTCCGTCACGCAGGAGCTGCGTAAACTAAGCAGATTTCCCATGTGAAGTTTTACAATAGAGAAATCTGCATACTGGTAACACAACACCACTATTAAATACAAACGGTAATGAGAAATCTTTCAGCTAATTAAAATAAATTCCCAACTGAAACGGCTTCTGAATTGTAAGAATAATTTATATTTTAATAACTCACATTTTAGTAGTCCAAGAACTAAAGAAGGGGGGGGCGGATGAACAGAACTTATTTGCATAAATCTCACAAAGTAACGAAGGTAAGGTAAGGGGTTAGAAATGACCGTTAAGGTTAGATGAAGCTTCCACCTGAGCCGAGTAGTAACGGAAATGGCCGACCTAATCAGAACTAAACCCGACCACAAACTTCATAAAAATGCAAATATCTTGGTTAATATTCAAGAAAGAGAATAACTGTATATAACAATATTTATAGTAAATTTAATTCTCAATAAGTTTGGTTCTATACAATGTTTCGATCCGATGAATAATAACGGAGATATTTTGAATTTTCGAACATCCCCCTCTAACCCCCCCCCCTCCCTCTAGTCCGATTTCAGCCATTTACGAGCTTGATCTGTCTTTTTACATAAAACGGTTAAATATCGAGTTTCGTAACGATCAAACAAAAATTGCGATCGCTAGAGCGTTAACAGACAAATATATATATATATATATATATATATATATAATTTTGAACGGACATGATTTTCGTCATCTCCTGGGAAGGATCGATGGACATTTGAAGAAATTTCGAAAATCGCGTCATGAGTACGACCTCAATAGCTGATTTCCCTTATGGGAAATCTGCTAAAAAAAAAAAAAGATCAGCAATTAAACTAGTTAAACAAAGACCAGAGATATAGAAAATTGTGGTAACCTTTTTGGATCACTCGTCCGAATTAGAAGCACCTAGTAGCACAAATAGGAGGTAACATTAAGTCAGAGGTGCCTCTTGCTAGCCGTCTTATGGGCTTATGAGTTAAGGCATTGGCCTTAGTTTACTTACTAGAACAAGAATTATTTTAGTCAAAATTATCGGATTCAAATAGTAAAAAATAAATATTTTTAATTACTCTTAATTTAAGTCGATAATTAAGCTCTTTTTTCCTGAGTATTGCCAAGAGCAAATTGTTATAATTAATATTCAAATAAATTTAAACATGTACACAATTTAGAAATAGTCGTTGTTTTTCGAAGAACAGTAAAAATATTTTTTAAAACTAGTAATGGGAAATTATTTATTTATTTTTTATGAAATCGCATGGTGTTAAATTGGATAAGCTTTTGCTTTCATACATTGGGTCGATATGTTTAATTTACCAAAATATGTTAATCCTAATTTTCTGCAAATTATCATTCACTTTCAGTTTTACTTCTTTTTTCTAATAATATTAAAAAGACTTACAATTTGTAGAAGAGCCATCCGTAGTTTATGAAGACAAGAGGTCCTGTGAGGGGGAAAGCAGAGCAGAGAGGCATATATAGGGGGTGGCAGTGGTGAGGAAGTGTGCTTTGCATTCGTTAATTATTGGTTATATAAAGGGAAGGATTTGGGAGTAGGGGCGGGACGTGATTAGAGCTACGAGCAATCATTCCAAATATTTCCAAAGAGTTACGAAAAGGCGGCGGCCGAAATTTCGGCTGGATCAGATCACATATCTAACGGCCAATTGCTCGTTCAATAGCCGTTTTACAATGGACTCCCTCGTAGGAATACTAATGAACTGTACTTCCTACACAACTGGATTCTTACTGAAATTCAGAAGCCACGGTTTTGGATTTGTTTTTTTTTTCTATTTTCCAATGTATTTTATAACGATACCTTGGAAATTGAGAAGGCTTACCAAAGGCAGATAGGATAATGAAGTGATGGGATTAAAACATCGTGAAATGAATATTCAGAAGCCTTTAATACCACTAATAGTATATTTTATTGATAAAGAGGGTGGAAAACCCCACGTTATTTATATGAAAGGAAAGTATTTTTATCGCCAAATAAAAGTAAGTACCTTTTCTTACATAAAAGGCTTATTATCAATAAAAACACATATATATTATAAATTCGTCATTATAATATTAAGATTCACGGAGAATGGTTAATCGACTACTCTCTACTTGACAGCTAAAAGATGAAATCATTATTTAATTACAATGCAATATTGTGATATATGGCAATTGTAAAGTATAGCAATACAAATATTGTGAAGGAGAAGATAGTTCAATAAATGAGTGTAATAAAACTGGTCTCTAAAATTGATAAAAGTCAAAATTATAATTATAATCTGTGTTTGCAGGATGTACAAGAATATTATTTTATTCCAATGACGACAAAAACAGACTATTAAAATCAATTGTTATTTCTGAAGACTTTGAAATGCAAGACATACAACATGACTTGCTCAGTACAAACTGATTTGAAATAAAGCAGCAACTGAAAAAAAAATAATATTTCAACAATAGTTCCAGTGAAAATGCACTATCTCAATCAGGTTAAATTTCAGTCCACAAAAAATATTGTAAAATGATACCAGCCTGCCAATAACCAATGACAGTAGCAAAACAGATCATCATAAGACATATATCCATGTTATGACTGGATGGGGCTTAAATTGATGAGTAGGGTTAAATTAAACGCCAGTACCTCCACTTCTCATGATTTTTATTTCCCATAGTACTTTCTGATGATTCCCCCCCCCTAAAATCCATCCCTAAAAGTACTATACAAAATAAAAACTATGAACTGGATGTACTGAAGCTTAATTAATCCTATTCATCACTGTAAGAGTCAAATCACTATGACAAACAATCATTAAACAAAAGGAATTACCTATGGAAATATGGATAAAGAGAGACAACTGGAACACAATAATACATACACCATATATTTCAATATTAGAGAACAGAATAAAAAATGTTATCAACAATTACAAACGCACTAAAATTTATTTCTGAATATGGACGGACCAAACATTATGTTCACAAATTCTGACATATTTGTGAACGTTACTCTGAACAGACATAAGACCATTTACTTTTACTGGAATCTCCTGGATGGACCTATGGCTAAACTGATCCAAATCATAAGATCACAAAAAGTACTACAATCAACAAAAAAAAATAAAGATGTACTTATTAAATTTAAACATTTATTGAATCATTGGTCATTGATATGTTGTAAATAATTATGTACTTATAATGCATTGTAGCTTCACTACATTGGTAACGAACGTTAAAAAGAATATTTTTTTTCACCCTTGTTTGTGTGTTTTTCAATATTAATTTATTTTCATTTTATATATATATATATATCATTCAACTAAGATGATAATATACATTTTATGGTAATACATGGAGTTTTGGTGTAAAATAAGTGGCTATGTCTTAGGCTTACTAAATCCCGGGAAAGGAACGGTAAAGAACACTGGAAGCGTAGTTAAACATATGTCTTACTTGTATCTTTGTGAATCAATTATTATAATAAAGTCCGTCACGCAGCGGCTGCGTAAACTAAGCAGATTTCCCATGTGAAGTTTTACAATAGATAAAATCTACTCACTAGTAACACCACCGTGAATGTTAAGTCAATAAATACAAACGGTAATAAGTAACCATTCAGTCAATTTACAAGTTAATAATATCTACAACGGAAAATGTCTGAATTGTAAACATACAGGGCAACTAACTTCTCAGCTCTAAATAGATAGAATTATTCTATACCGGAAACATATACAATTAATTAGCATATTGGATACGACGAATTTAGAAATACAATTTTAGAAGATTTCCCTTAGTTAAAATTAACTATTGAGGTCGTACTCATGACGAGATTTTAGGGGGGAATTAGTAGATGTTGAAAATGAGGTGCGTTCAAAATTATATTTGTCTGTTACCGCTCTTGGAGTCGTAATTTTTGTAGTTACCAAACTCGATAATTAAACGTTTTATGTAAAACTAAAGATCAAGCTCGTTAACGGCAGAAATCGGGTAAGTGGGAGAGGGGGTTTAGAGGGGGAGATTTCAAAAATGCGAAATACAGCCGCTATTATATTGAAAACTTGTATCGAACCAATCTTAGAGGAATTTCAAAAATCCCAAATTATCTCCGTTATTATAGAAATTATCTCCGTTATTATAAAAACCGTATAGAACCAATGTTATGTGAAATTGAATGGTCCATGTAAATGTTCTTTCTCTGCACTCAGTATAAACCGAGATGTTGGCATTTTTTTAGATTTCAGCCTTTAGTAAACACCCACTTTGTTAACCCGCGTGTTAAGAATAAGCTAGTACATCAAGATCCACCTTGTTTCAAGCCGAAATACCAAATATAGTGTTCTACAATTTTTTTCTAAATGAGATACATGCAAATACGTTCTGTTGACCCTCTCCCCCCATCTTTTTTTCTTGGATAACTAAAATTACAGTTCTAGATATAATAGATAGGTTTCAATAAAATAAATATACTATTTTGAGATATATAAAAGTAATAGTTTTTCTTTCCGATCAGGAATAATTCTGCTCTGAGAGGTTGGCTGACCTGTTTATTTACAATTCAGAAGCTTCCTGTTATGGAGGTTACTAAAATTTTAATTGTCTGAATCATATTTCATTAGCCTGTGTATTAATTCACTTAATATTCACGGAGGTGTTAAGTGTTACCAGTATGAAAGTTTATCTATTGCAAAATTTCACGTAGGAAATCTGCTTAGTTTTCGCAGCCCCTTTGTGGCGGACTTTTACTATATAGCCATTTTGAAATAAATATCTTTAAATTACATGAATAGTTTAGTTTAAATAAGCAGTAATTCTTACTCCTGTTTTCGATGTTAGATATTTATTAGAGGAATATGTGTATGTCAATCTTTTTTTTTATTTTTATGAAAGTCCTAAATGTATCCTATGTGTATAAATGTTCTTTACAACAAATTCTACAGACGTTTTAGTGACATGACCGCCTACTACTAGCAAGAAAATATTTGAATCCCTTTGGTGATGAATTTTAACTTGAGGTGGAACCTGATATATAATATATGTATAAGCGTTGTACGTATTCCGGAAGTGTGGGAAATGTATGCTTGTGGCAGAATACATTCTGGAGAGTTATAGAGGGTGAACGACCTCAGGGTGGAAATACATTGTTGACCTGGTGCTTGTAATCCCCGGATGGGTCCTCATCAAATCCTCCCAACCTCTTGTCATTTCCGTAGGATTACCAAAGGACTAATCCCTTACTCCTGGAGGTCCGCGCTTTCTACCATGAATAACAGAGTGAAAAGCATATTTCATAAAGGCCCAGACATTTAAGACTTAAGTAAATAAAAATTTGATAATATAGTTGATAATGAAAAATAAATTTCATAATTACACCTAACTCCTGATAAAAGTGTTCATAGCGTTCATTTGATAAAATTTCACCCCTAAATTTAACCTATTATTATTAGAATTCAATATACATAGAATTTCGTTTCACAAGATTGAAATTGTAAGTTATAGCATTAATCTTATAGCACATATAATACCCGTTACACAGTTTTAGCATATTTCCTTTAAGAAAAATCAGCTATTGAGGTCGTACTCATGACGCGATTTTCAAAAATGTACTTAAATGTTCATCCATCCTACCCAGGAGATGACGAAGAAATGTGATAAGAGGTCCGTTCAAAATTATATATATATATATATATATATATATATATATATATATATATTTGTCTGTTAACGCTCTGGCAGTCCCAATTTTTGCTTTATCGTTACTAAACTCGCTGTTTAAACGTTTTATGAAAAAGTAAAGATCTAGTTCGTTAATGGCTGAAATCGAACCAGTGGGAGGGGGTTTAGAAGGGAGGATTTCGAAATTTCAAAGTATCTTCGTTACTACACGTCAGACCGAAAAATTTAATAGGACCAATCTTATTGTAAATTAAATTTACTATAAATATTGTTATATACATTTATTTTCTATTTTGAATATTAACCGAGATATTCGCATTTTTATTAAGTGTGTACGGATAGCAGACGAGATGAGATTGGCTAACTTCGGTTCTAGTAGTGAATTTTCGCCAAAAGCTACTTCGGCCGTTTCCGTAACTGTTCGGCTCGAGAAATATCTCTAATGTAAAACTTCACGTGGGAAATCTGCTTAGTTTACAAAACTCCTGCATGACGGACTTTTAATAATATTCATTCCCCTTGCTTCAAAGAGTTTCAGGAATACAATTTCCGAAGAATGTTTATTTTTTAGTTATTGAAAGTTATCAGATACAAATTATTATTAATATTATTTATCAAAGTTCACTTTTTGCAACTTAGGCTAATTGGGACGGGTTATCTACAGGTTACCATCCTTTTCTAGCCAGGGTGAGATTTTAGAATGTCATTTAATGGATTTCGTCACTAAATAATTTCCTTTGCCCAGGCGAGAATCGAACTCGCCACTCTAGGTTTACCTTGTGAGATAAAGGTCAACGCTTTAAAGATGCAAATTAGAATATAAATTATAAGAATTCAGAAAAATTAATTTTAACGTCTATCTGCGATTGGTGTAATCTGTGCATCTCTCAGAGGTTCTTGTGAGATGCCACAAACGTAAGGCACCATCAGAAAGTGTTTAGAGAATAGTTAGGCAATAATGTATGAAATATTTGCAATTGATCGGTTAGAGTGCATGAAACTTATTTAAACTCCGAAATAATGTTTATGTTGAGAACATTCCACACAAATCGTTTTTATACAGTCAACTCCGAAATAATGTTTATGTTGAGAACATTCCACACAAATCGTTTTTATACAGTCAACTCCGAAATAATGTTTATGTTGAGAACATTCCACACAAATCGTTTTTATACAGTCAACTCCGAAATAATGTTTATGTTGAGAACATTCCACACAAATCGTTTTTATACAGTCAACTCCGAAATAATGTTTATGTTGAGAACATTCCACACAAATCGTTTTTATACAGTCAACTCCGAAATAATGTTTATGTTGACAACATTCCACACAAATCGTTTTTATACAGTCAACTCCGAAATAATGTTTATGTTGACAACATTCCACACAAATCGTTTTTATACAGTCAACTCCGAAATAATGGTTTATGTTGACAACATTCCACACACAACCTTTTTATACAGTCAACTCCGAAATAATGTTTATGTTGAGAACATTCCACACAAATCGTTTTTATACAGTCAACTCCGAAATAATGTTTATGTTGAGAACATTCCACACAAATCGTTTTTATACAGTCAATTCCGAAATAATGTTTATGTTGA
Source organism: Riptortus pedestris (assembly GCA_019009955.1). Lineage (NCBI taxonomy): Eukaryota > Metazoa > Arthropoda > Insecta > Hemiptera > Alydidae > Riptortus > Riptortus pedestris. Next base: position 110,021,454 of record CM032232.1, read on the forward strand.
GAACATTCCACACAAATCGTTTTTATGCAGTCATAATTTTTCAACTCTTGGGGTTAAATCATTTTATTGGTGCTTGTTTATGATGAATTTCTATAACATGTATTTCATTTCCCTTTGTAGGTACTTCTAATGAATTTGGAGAGGGTTTTAGGTTTAAAAATTTCAAAAATTGATTTAATTTCTGCTGAATTATACAGTAATTCATGTAACATATTCATTCAAATACCATAATTTACGAGAGTTAGAGGGTCCTCGTCTTGACAATGAAAAGAATCACCTTTACGTAAGAATGTATCAAATGTATGCCCTTAATTCATGTATGATCAATATATACTCATTGAACCCTGGCTCTTTGATATATTTATTGTTTGGTTAAGATCCTATTACGGGAAGTGCATTAAAATAATTAGTATTTGAGGAATGCCATAACGGGATGCGGGCCAAGGCCTCCCTTAATACCTTAGCAGCTAATGAGAATTAAAGATCAGAATTTCTAGGAATATATCTCAAAGATACAAAGCACTACGTAACATTAAATTTGAGTCACACTATAGGATTATGAGCACCGAAAGGAGAAGTTTTTATAAACAGGATAACGGAGATATTTGGAATTTTCAAAATTTCTCCCCACTAACCCCCCCCTCTGTTCTGATTTTACTCGTTAACAAACTTAATCTTAAGTTTTATATAAAACGTTTTAATATTGAGTTTGGTACCGGTCAAAGAAAAATTTCGAACACTAGAGCGGTAACAGACAAATTTATATATATATATATATATATATATATATATATATATATATATATATATATATATCAAATTTTGAACGGACCTCATTTTCGTCATCTCCTAGGAACGATGGACATTAATGAAAATGTTTTGAAGATCGCGTCATGAGTACGACCTCAATAGCTAACTTCCCTTAAGAGAAATGTGCTAAAAAAGTAGCCTCACTACATTCACTTTATATCATTTTTAATGCTCTCTCCATAAATAGAGATATATTTTCTTTATTTATTAAGAATGTTAAACAAAAAACCAGCTCCAGCAATGATCTTAATTCGCCAGTCATGAAAACTATAAAACTGCTTACTAAACTTTTTCCTTATTAAAAATCCATTCGCTATTAATATATATATATATATATACACTAGCGGACCCGGCAGACGTTGTCCTGCATGATATATCAAGCGATTAGGATATTAAATTTAATAATATTATGTTTAAAAAAAAATTTCTTTTAATAACGCAAAAAACAACATTTGTTATGTGCCTAAAACAAATAGTAAATAAAATATCGCGAAAACTTAGTTCGCAAAAAGAAAAGGAGAAATGAGAGAATGAAAAGTAGACGTTTTAGTTCTATGATTATTTGGTAGAATGCGCACTAAACGTCCTTAAAAACAAACAATTGGAGACTAATAAAAAATAAATTTGGACAATAAATAACAATGTCTGAAAGTGAAAACCTCTCGAAGCTGAAAACATCTTTATTTAAATGACATACTTAAACTCTAAGGACATTCATTAGATAAACATATTAACATTTCATTACATTTCCAATAACCTCGCCCTTCGCCCTTCCACTGGAGACCTGCTCCATCTGCCAGGGCGATCTGCGGCGCTAAACCATCCGGGGCGTCACCCTAACACGTATTTAAAAATTCAATCAAATCGGTCCAGCCGTCTAGGAAGAGTTCACATACACACGTACACTAGAATTATATATATAAGGATAGAGGTATATTAGCCTGTTAACGCTTTAGCGGTCGCAATTTTCGCTTGACCGTTACCAAACTCAGTATTTAAACGTTTTACGTTAAAAGACGGATCATGTTCTTCAACGGCTGGAATCGGATCATTGGGAGGGGAGATTTAGAGGGGAGGATTTTCGAAATATCGAAATACGGCTATTTTTAATTTCAGCCCCCCCCCTCACGACCAGAACAGGAAAAATGTAAATTAAGTATTACCAATAGATTATTTACATTAATCACATTTTATAAAGTTATAAGCAATTCTTTAACACTCGGGTGAATTTATTTTAAATATTAACGTTTTTAATAATTAATTTATAAATTTTTTGATAGATTGTCATAAAAAAAGTTAACGGGAAGCGATTCTATGATACAACCTCAGCTGAGGAAGTGTACCTGTTAAAGCCTAAATAATGCAAACACTCTAACGCTATAATGATTTCCATTTATTTACCAAATAACAATTTTTATCAGAAATAACAAACCACTGAATAATGTAGTTTATGAAAATTGCAATAAATAAAAATATCAGTAATTTCATTTCTATTAAAAGCTAATTCTCATTCTCATGCACGGGAAAGACAGTTATAATAACGGAAAGAATTTGTTATCTCAATATTTGAAATATAGAATATACGGTAGAGGAAAAATAAGAACACTTTAAGTTTAAACTTTTATATTATTTGTAAGCAAGATATGTTATAAATATGTACATATACATGTATCTAATATAAATTTTTATCTTCATATTTAAATATTCAATTTATATCATTCACAAACATTATTATTATTTGTTAACGCCCACTTCTTGCCACTATGGTTAATTGGGACTGGTTATGTACAGGTTATCATCCATATCTACCCAGGGGGGGGACTAAAGATTTTATTTAATCAGTTCTTTCACATGTTAAATTTTTATTGCCCAGGCGGGAATCGCACTCGCCCACTTTAGATTTAACACGGAAGATGCTAACCTGAACCCAACACAAAAGTTTATAATTAAATATGTAATATACAATTATTCTTTCCCGAAGAATTTCACATAAATTTATAAATAAAATTCTTGAAAAAAATGACTATTTACGTTAAAATAACAGGGTAAAATGTGCAGGTGTCCCAGAAGGATCAGTACTTGGTCCAATACTATTCATAATATTTTTTAATGATGTAAACTATCTTAAAACTAAATGCCTGAAAGCCCTGTTTGCTGACGATAAAGCATTTATAATTTCAAGTTTCCGAGTTGACACTATTGCCAACCATCTCACCATAGCATTGACACAATGTATTAAGTATTGTAATAAGTGGAAAATAAGATTGAATTCTCAAAAACAGAGGTTATTCTTTTTACTAGGAGGAGACCTCGAGTGTACCCTGAAGTTAAAATGCTAGGCAATCCCATCCCTTGGTCAAAGTATGTGAAATATCTTGGAGTCATATTAGACTCTAAACTTACCAACACTAACCACATCAATACTCAGTGTAATAAAGCTATTGGAATACTACAATCCTTATTCCTGTACTAAACAGAAATTCAGGGTTAAGTATAACTAACAAAAAACTTGTTTACTACTTATATATACGGCCTGTTTTATTTTATGCCTGTCCTATTTGGTCAATGACATGCGAAACTAATAAGCGTAAATTACAAGTGGCTCAAAATAAATGTTTAAGATTTATTGGTTCATTCCCACGATGGACTCCTGTCATGCACATGCATGAAATTCTTGACATTCCCACAATAAATGAGTACATAACTAAGTTAGCAGAACACTTTTTCGATGCATGTCAAAATAGTAAGTATCAGCACATTGCTGATATAGTTAATTATAGTTACAATAGTTTAAATTACAAGAATTACAAATATAAGAGACTTAAGCACATAACATTTTAATTTCTCTGAAGAACTTTTATTTTTTTCTGTACAAATTTATATTCTTCTGTGTATCTTTATAGTTCTTCTATAGCTCTTCTGTATTACTTTTAACCGTTCTGTAATTGAGAATTTTTATTTATTTCTGTATTTGGGTTTTTTCTTTTTTGTATTTTTTTCCCTTATTATACATTTAGATATTAGAATAAAAATAGATATAAGTAATGTGGAATATTTAAAAAAAGCCAATAAGCTTGAAAAATTGTACTTACTTCTATTGTAAATTATTATTTGTTAATATTTTAGATAATAATAAAATTCTTTTAACTCTTTTAACAGGGTAAAATTAAAAATGACCGCCAATGTCGCGTATAACCATAATATCGATCAACGCGTACGATATTTGAAAACAATATACAGATTTAAAATTTTCTTTAAACAAAAATGTTGATGTCAATAATAAAATTTGACAAATTAAAAAAAAAATATTAAGGTTCAATTTGAAACTGAAATAAACCATTCTAAAGAATACATGTAAAAGAAGAGTGTAGTTACTGCAAGAAATCGCTAACACGTATTGCTCCTAACAAGAGGTTAGGTTTTTTTGGGGCTCAGGTTAGCCATGTGAGTTAAAGAGTTGTCTTTTATCTCACATAGGTTTACCTACAGTGGCGAGTTCGATTCCCGCCTCGACAAAGGAATTTATTTATTGGCGGAATTCGTTAAATAAAATCCTGAGTGCCACCCTGGCTACAAAAGGGCGGTAACCTGTAGATACCCCGTCCCGATTAGCCTTAGTTCCAAAATGTGGACGTTAATAAATAATTTAAATTTAACAAGTGGTTAGGAAATTTAAGTGCATGGAACCTCAAATGACATTGGGTAAAGTTGGGTCAACATATCACCTGAGGCAGAGTACAGGTAGGAAAGTTGATACATACTAAATATTCGTCCACGCTTGGGGCATTGACTGTTCTTCTGAGAAATTTTTTTTAAAATATCAAACCTCGACTTATTCTTTGTTGTTGTGTACTGTGTCCTCACAGTGGGTGGTCTTTTAGTCATTGATAAATTACATCTTTCTTACAATTTTCCCACTTATCTGAGGATTGTCAATTCGCCAAAATAAATAAATATTTAACAAAAAGTAGTAATCTTGTCCTCCCAGCTTCTAAGCATCAGGAAAACGTGTTTTATCCATAAAGTCGGTCAAATTAAATTTACTGTTTAAACAATGATTGTTTCGCTTCCACGAAGAGTTTGTCTACAATTTATGAAAGTATCAATAAACGTAATTTCTTTTTAGTTATAGACAATTGAATCTTAATGAAACTTGTATAAGGTTAATTCAGTTCAAATGAGTCAAACATGTTGGCTTTAAAACGACATAATTGAGGTGATATATGAATAGAAGTTATGATGGTTGATGCTCGTGAAGAACCAATGAGGTCACTGCTTAGCCCAGATTCGTCTGACATTGTTATGGATGATTCTTTGAAACCAATTATAATAGAATTAGATTCTCTTTCATCTTTATGTTGGTGTTTGTGTTGGAATAATTACAGAGTAAAAAAACTTATTGAATACGTTCAACCCTTTTCACATTCTTTGATTGTTGCCACTCGAAGACCAAGTGCTGTAATAGTCTCCGTTTGTGTTAAGCCGGTATCATGCTGGAGGTTTCCACCTCACTAGCCAACAAGTGTTCACAAACGCCAATTCTAATGCTCGGTGGAGAGAAACTTTTTTATCCTCACTCCTTTTATATTCATACTGATGGATGTTTTATTTTTTACTTTTTTTTTAATCAAATTCTTCTTACTGTAAATCTGCTCTTAAGCCTATTACTTGCGGCAGGCCTTACCCGAGAAGGAATCAACCCCCCCCCCTCTCACTCTCTCTCTCTCTCTCCACAGGTTTCCACCATTTTTTAGGCAAGGTGGGAGAGTGATTGAGGATTTTATTTAGTGAGTTCGTCACAAATTAAATTCATATTGTCCACCTGGGAATCGAACCAATGACTCTGGGTTACCGAGTGAATTACTCATGTGTTTAAATTGTGCTTCATATTATGCCACAAACCTAAATTTGTTCATGTAAAAAACTTTTAATCTGAAACAAAATGTAATATACTAATACACAAATTAATAACTATCAACTCATCATATGGTGTACATGGGGAGCACATTAATGCAAATAACATTCATTTTATTAATATATAGGGGCTCGAATTGGTTTGTATGGTTAGCGTGGGTTATAGGATTTCATTCAGTAGCAAACACACTAAGCAAAATTTAATTTCTGAATATTGGCAAGGATAAAACGATTGCATCCAATTATCGACCTATTTCGTTGACCAGCTGTCTTTGTAAGCTGCTTGAAAAAATTTTGAATAAACGTCTACACTGGTTCTTAGATCATTCCGGATTGTTGTCTCCATTTCAATGAGGCTTTAGATAACGCCATTCAACCATGCATCATCTGACAAAGCTAGAGAATGATATCCTCAACGCTTTCTTAAATAGAGAGATAATAATAGCAGTCCCCTTGGACATAGAAAAGGCTTATGATACAGTTTGGCGTCGAAAAATTCTTACAACCTTACTGGACTGGGGAATTGAAGGAAATATTTTTAATTTCATTAAAAATTATTTAAGAAATAGACATTTCAGAGTCAGGATTGGAACAACTCTTTCTGATAGGTTCCTACAAGAAAACGGAGTACCTCAAGGGGGTGTACTGAGCACTACCCTCTTTAACATTGCCATGAACTCCATTCATGAATATATTCCACCAACAGTAAAATACTGCCTGTATGCTGACGATTTGTTTATTTACCATTGTTCTTGTTCCTATGACCAATCATGTTCCATTGTACAACAGACGATAGTAAATTTAGAGAGCTGGTCATCTCACACTGGGATGAAGTTTTCATCTGGGAAATCTAAGAGTATAATATTTACTAAAAGAAGAAATTCCCCAGCTCCTAATTTTACCATCTATAATGCACCTATTCTAAATGTGGATAACATTAAAATTTTAGGTCTAACATTTGATAAAAAATTAACCTGGATACCCCACATTAAAGATCTTACAAGATGCAAGAAATCCTTGAATCTTTTAAGAGTTGTAAGCAATACTAAGTGGGGTGCGGACAGACGCTCTATGCTAAAACTCTATCGTGCCTACACCAGGTCTTTACTGGATTATGGCTGCATAGCATATTCATCGGCCCGTCCCAGAGTTCTAAAAATGTTAGATACTGTCCACAACACAGGTTTTCGCCTGGCTACAGGGGCATTTAGGTCAAGTCCGGTAAACAGCATTTATGTGGAGGCTGGCGAACCACCCTTAGATCTTAGGAGGAAGAAACTATGTATAAAATATGTCCTAAAATCTAAATTCTTAAATACTCCATGCTCAACGTCAGTCCTACATAATACATATTATAATAAGTATTTGGTTTACCGAACTAGACCGAGACCACTTTCCATAAGATATACATTTTACACTACACAAATACCATTAGCAAACACGGACATATACACTCTCCAGTTACTTCCATATCCTCCTTGGCGTATTCAAAATTTTACAATGGACACATCTTTAGGCAAGTTTAAAAAATCCAACCCAACATCACAACACATGTACAGTGCCTATTTTAGGTCAGTATTGGGGGACAAGGCTAATAGTGTCTTTGCTTATACTGATGGCTCTAAGTCAGCAAGTGGTACAGGTTCTGCTGCGATAGTTGGTCCCAATAATTACCAGCTAAAATTGACGCCTGTATCTAGCTCTTATACAGCTGAGCTTCAGACCATCCTATTAGCCTTGTCAAGAGTCCAAAGCTGCCAAAGTGAAATAATACTGTGCACAGATTCATTAAGCTCACTACATACACTCAACAACATATACTCGACAAATCCTTTGGCTATCAAAATTTTTGAACGATTTCACCGATTAAACTCTAGCAACTCACACATTTGTCTTTTATGGTTACCTGGACATACAGACATTAAGGAAAGTACAGACATCGACAGATTAGCAAAGTGTACTGTAAACAAACAGGGATATAGACATAAACTGTACAGACTCACCATGACGTATTAGCGGAATGCATTAAGGCACTACAACAGCAGTGGCAGCAATCTTGGGATAACACAAACGACAATAAACTAAGACAAATAAAACAAACAGTTAAGGAATGGCCATCAAGTAACAGGAGCACACGAAGAGAGGAAGTTGTGCTGACCAAGACTACGCATTGGCCATTCCTTGCTGACCCACGGACACTTAATGACAAACAAGGACACACCGACTTGTAGACATTGTAACGAAACATTAACTGTTACATCACATATTGACTAACTGTCGACTAAGAGACAATTTAGATATTCCACATGACTTACAGGAACTTTTGACCGATAACAGTAATTACCTAGACTCAATCATTAAACACCTAAAAGACATTAATATATACAACACACTATAATCTACAATTTCCACACACACACTACTCCTTACTTCTTTCTTACATTAGCTGGGTGTATAAACATTAATTTTATTTATTATTATTTTAATATATTATTTTATTTTTTAGTTTCCCTTTCCCTTCCTTTATTTTTTTTTTATTCAATATGTTTTTTAATTTACTTATTTCTTTGCTTTTCTCTTTTCCTTATTTTATTATTATTATTTTTATTTAGTACTCCACCCCCAGTCAATCATATAATTTCATTTATTTAATTTTCACCATCTTGATGTTTCCATACAATACTATTTGATTCTTATAAAAATGGTATTCCAATGAACCCATCAAAAACCACCTTTGTTCATTCCTTTTACGTTTCCCTCTATTTTTTTTTGCTATTCTTTTTTTTGCGTGCACGATTTAATTATGAGTAAATCGCCGGTGTTGCGGAACTCATTTAAATAAATATCTATTTTCAATAAGTAAAAAAAATTTCTGAATAGAAAATTGCATTAACACAAAAGTTGACAAATGTTGAAAGTTAATAATATTTCAACAGTCAATATTAATTTAAACTATCCCAAAACCTGTTTTAAGTACCGAATTTAATCTATAAAGGTAAATGATGGGCGCCGAGTAATGAGACCTACATGAAATCCTATATACATATTTCTTCTATTACTATTAACATCCAGGAAGCTTTAGTTATGCAAGATTCTTTAAGATAATTAAAAAATATTAAATATTTAACTGTGATAATTTTTGCTCAATACTGGCGTCAATTGATTCCAAGAAGATCATTAAATCTATAGAGGAATATTGCGTTGGAAATTTAGAGAACTTTATTAAAATAATGAGGGAAATATAACGCTTTGAAAGAGAAGTTAATGATTTGTCAGTTCAAGTCGGCTTTGTGATAATTGAACAGATTGTCCTCTTATTAAAATCTTTCTAAGTATTAAAAAAGACTAAACACACCTTCTTGTCAATTTGTATACTTTGAATAATATTAGTCAACGTTATTAATTTTTCTGAATGTGGGAGGCAGAGAGAAAACACTCCTGTTTTCTAAGAATTTCTGAAAACATTTTCAGACGTACACTTTTTGAAACTAGTACAGACAAATAATGTTATCTACCTGCCATTAACGTATTCAATTTCCACACTTTCCGGGTTTTATATAAATAAAACTTCAAGATTTATCTGATTTTCAATTAAAATTCTGTTGGAACCATTTTTTTTATTATTATTTTGATTCAAACCATTCTATGAACAATGGCATCAATTTTGGAAATCTTGTGTGTCTGTTTTAATCAATTACTGAAAAACGGCTAGGAAAACTTCTATTGACTTTTGTATTTGTGAGCCAAATAAAGGCGGGTAACAAAATCAGTTAATTCCTTCAGAATTCCTCCTCAAACCTCTACTGCTCTTCTATGGAGTTACAGCAGAATGTCTGAGCAGTATTTTATCATATTTTTTCCCCGAATACTATAATGATGCCGTTATAATCATGAAGAGATATTAGATTTATTGAAACCAGTGAACAATAATAAATTCGTCAATATTCATTATAAGCCATTCATGCTCCATTGTTTAAAACAATAATAGAACTAACTTAATGACAATGAAGTGAGTATTTAATGTTTTATATTATTATATGTTTACACTTCGATGGAAAATCATTTTTATCTCAATTCATTTACGAATTCTAATCGTACATTAGTTTCATTACCATTTATTATAACACGGATATCAGATCTGAATCTCTGTACATTTACTGTACACGTTTCAGAAAATTTGTGTTAAGTGATGATTACGACAGAGATGATTTTGTTCAAAGGGTAATACAATCTTTATATTTCCACGGAAAAGGATGTCTATTTCAACACTCCAACGACGGGTAACAAAGCTAGTTATTAATATTTAGTGGACAATCTAACTTCGTAATCACATAAAAAAATACTACAGACTTGATTTGGTAATTTTTTATATTAACATAATCTAAAATGTAAAAAATAAGAATCACAAGCGTCTCATTAGGATATTTCGTCAAGTGGGTAAGTATTTGAATGAAAACAGTGACTTCATCTAACTTTGTTTGTCACTACAAATCAATACAAAAAAAAAAGTTCTAAAAAAAGCCTTTATGATTGTTTCGTATGCACACCATCTTTACATGATACGAGAGTAAAGGGGTCCCACAACAGAAAGTCCTGTAAATGTGAAGTTATCCAGAATTAAAGTTATGCTTATGTTCTGGTGTCCAAAGACCTAAAATATGTAGAGCATACAGTAAAATAATTAATACTTCTGGGTCATTGTGTTGTCCAGTTGCCTCAAAAATCAGTTTTTTAAATAATTATTAATGAGCATTCAATTTATAAGAGAAAATGTATGGCATTGAGTTGAGCTATTGGCCTTAATTTCACTTGGTATACCTGAAACCGCGAGTTCGATACTCCCCTGGGCAATAGAAATTTATTTAGTGACGCTCTCATTAAATGAAACCCTTAGTCCCACCCTGACTAGAAAAGGGTGGTAACCTGTAGATAACCCGTCTCAATTGGCCTCAGTAGCTAAATAAATAGCATAAGTGAAATTATAACAAACCTGGGTTCTTAACTGACTATCGTTTTAAAACTGTTTTATTTTTGAGGATCAGATTAGCTATTTGAGTTAAGGAGTTGGTCGTATAGTTAGGAACCTAGGTCCATGGGTCAGTTTCCCTAGTAAACAATAGAAATATATTTTTTCACGTTATCATTACTGAGACCAGTAAAACTATTTTTAGACACTAAAATATGGTCTTCGGGTCTCGCCGACACTTTTTATTATTTTAGAGCAAACATTTCGGACTCCAAGACATTTACAATGCTTAGTTAACAATTATTCCACTAAGCCAATTTAAAAATCTTGTCGTTAAATAAAAACTTATGATTTCCAACCTTACCAATGTGGCAATCTGATGAAAACTAAGATACATCGAAGGCAATATAAAAACCTTACAGGACAATGAAAACGTACGTTTATCACCCTTAACCAATGTGGTAATTTAACCACAGAAATTTATATTTTGGAAAAATTAGCACATTGGCTAAGTCAAACCTAGAGTTGCGAATTCGATTCTCGCCTGGGCAATAGGAATTTATTAGTGACGGAATTCCTTAAATAAAATCCTTAGTCACAACCTGGCTAGGACAGGGTGGTAACCTGTAGATAACCCGTCCTAATTAGCCTTATTTGCAAAAAGTGGACGTTAATAAATCATTTAGTTTTAAGGCTGATAATCATAAGTTTTTGTTTCCTACAAATTTTTATATTGACTTAGGAGAATAATTTTAAACTTTGAATTTAAAATGCCACACAAGATGAAATGTTTGCTCCAAATATTAATGAGTTCTGGTGCGATCTGAAGATCTGTTTTTAGTGGAAATAGAAATGAATTCAATGATGAAATTTTTCAAGAATGTCTTCTTTCACCCTGGCTAGAAAAGGAGGTAACCTGTACATAACCCTTCCTGATTAACCTTAATAGAACAAAGTGGACGTAACTAAACCTCACATCTGTATCAATTTCATTAAACCATGCCGTTTCTCTTTGATGGTCTTCAACTGCAAACACAGCTGGTTAAACGTTTGCTTTTGCTCAGATTGTGCTCAGCTGACAAAGGGCTAAGCCATGCCTATCTGGTTCCTAACCCTGCATTCCCAGGGGTAATTTAGCGAGGATACCATATTCTCTCTAAGCACTAACCTTGAATACTCTAAATCGATATACCTTTCCACTCATCCTACATAATGCACTACTCCATTATCCATACTGACGTCAATTACCCACATCCACTACACTATATACTAGTTTAATATCTTAAAAGCAAAATAATTCAATAAGTGATATCTAGGGCACTATATACTATTCAGAAAGTAACCAATGCATTCTTTTTTACAACAAAAATGCATACAATAATCAGGAGGGAAAAACAGACCATGCCAAGGTTGAAGAGCATGAAAAGTCACAATGTAATCTTGTAGTAACTTTAGAAAGTTTAATTCTCACGAAAAAACCTTAATGTAAAAATGACAGTATGAGACCTATTTAAGATAAATTTAATTTTAAAAAATGATTAAGCTTTGCTAAATACGTACATACATTCATACATGCTTTTGTATTTATTGGAATTGCTTTCTTGCTTTCTTTCGCCTCAGCTGGCGACAAATCATTATTTAAAATATGAATTGCTGCTTACTTTTATTTTAAATTATTTATTAACGTCTACTTTTTGCTAATTGAGACGGGTTATCTACAGGTTGCCACCATTTTCTAGCCAGGGTGGCACTCAGGATTTTATTTAATGAATGCAGTCTTTAAATAAATTCCTTTGCCCAGGCGGAAATTGAACTCGCCTCTCTTGGTCCTTTTATTTTATATTCAATAATTGTCTAATTATAAACTGGATGGTAGTTTTTGAGACAATCGTTTTCCAGTCTTTCATTTATCTAATAGCAATAATAGTGACATAATAACAGCTTAATTCATTCTTGGACAGGACCAATCCTTAAAAATCTTTTGAAAACCAACTTTTGAAAACATAACTTTGACCCCATCAGACCCATGATTTTTAGTCTTTGTTCCCGGGTAATTCCATATAATTGTATGCACATCGTTCATAATATAGTGGTGTAAGAAAAAAATCATATTCAGATTATCAAGTGATTTTTTTTGCGATTTAATTTTAAACCACATTAAAACGTTTTCTTTTAATTTACCCTAGATTGAGAAATTATTAGTATTTTCAAAACAAATTTGACAGAATTTTTTTTTAAATTCATTTAATTCGAATGATATATTTCTCTTTCATACATACCCTAAAAAAATCAAGTACTGATTGAAAAACCATTATCAAAAGTTTATATAATATTATATATACACCTTTATATTTTTACACAGGGATAAAGGAAATTTAATTGGGAAAGGAATGATGTATGAAATATCTTTGTACTATTACTACTTCGGGCAGACCTGTGTCCCGAAAAAGTACTTATGGACAGTTTAGAAAAAGGGGGGGAGGTAGCAAATAATGTTTTTTAATACGACAATAACCCACATTTAGGGTTACAAGATTTCATTTGGGTAAATTAGAACTTCCAAACCAAATTTCAGTCCTAACATAAATCTGAACTGAAATAGTGCAAACAAAGATTTTAATAAATCGCGTCACATTGAATTCATAAAGAATGGTGACAATATTTCTTGAACAACTGCTATGTAAAATATCTCATTGCTATTCAACTGCGCCCTTCATAAATACTAAAAGAAAATATTCGGCTGTTCTACTTATTCAAATTAAAAAATATAAAATATGAGGTGAGAGTATTTCCTTTAAAGCCATGACTTTCCTGCTGTGAATGCAAATAATAAGGGAATGTGATCTTCATAAGAAATAGGTTATTAGGTCGTTGTGATGTAAAATATTGAGTATTTTTAGCGAGAGAGAAATGCTAGAATAGGTAAAAACGGTAAAAATAAGACTTCAGTTCGGTTATATTTGGAATTATTATATTCACGTTTCGAGTATGGCTTGAATTAAAAAACATATATATGATAATACTCAGATTTTACACAAGTTAGCAATGTGAGTAAAATCGTTGGCCTTAATCTCACGTGTTAAACCTAGAGTGGCGAGATTGGTTCTGTAACATCAATCAATCAAACTCATAACATAGGAAATATTTATAATTTTCGACACCACCGTAAAATTGTAATTAGTGACGTCATCACACTACATATTTGTATGTAACTTACATAATAAAGACCCAATGAAAACAATATGCAATGGGTCTTTATGCATAAAATGAGATATTTCATGATATAATGCCTTATGGTTAACTTGCAATGACTACTAGTGGGGGTTTACTAATGCTGAAAACTATGAAAAATAAAAAAATCTTGGTTAATATTCGAATTTCTAGAAACATTCTATAACCTCCTTGAAAAATAAGTAATTATCTGAAAGCCCTATTGATAAAAGTCGCTAAAATCCTGATTAATAAAAAGTCCGTCACGCAGGGGCTGCGTAAACTAAGCAGATTTCCCACGTGAAGTTTTACAATAGAGAAATTTCTCGAGAGTCGAGCAGTTAAGGAAACGGCCGAACTAGCTTTTGGCGGGAAAGTCACCCGTCCGTTAGCCGCCCAGATTTAATAAAAATGCAAATAACTCGTTTAATTTTCAAGATAGAGAATAAATGTATATAACAATATTTATAGCAAATGTAATTTGCAATAAGATTGATTCTGCACAAATTTTCAATCCGATGTACAGTAACGGAGATATTTCGTATTTTCGAAAATCCTCGCCTCTAACCCCCCCCCCTCCCACTGGTCCGATTTCAGCCGTTAACGAACTTGATCTTTCTTTTTACATAAAACGACTAAATATAGAGTTTGGTAACGATCAAACAAAAATTGCGACCGCTAGAGCGTTAACAGACAAATATATATATATATATATATATATATATATATATATATATATATATATATAACATATATATACAGTTTTCAACGGACCTCATTTTCGTCATCTACTAGGTAGGATCGATGGACATTTGAAGAAAAAATTTGAAAATTCCGTAATGAGTACAACGTCAATAGCTGATTTCCCTTAGGGGAAATCTGGTAAAATGAAGTTTGTAAATTCTAGCAGGCAGAGAAGCATTTTCATTAGCTAGAAATTTGGAAGTTCGGACGTCAAACGCCATATGTAAGAAATTATTCAGAGGAATTAATTCTGTTTTCACCAGCTAAGAAACACTCTCACAAATAGCGATCAAATCAAAAGTTGGTGGACACTGCCCATCAACGATATGCTTATTTTTAGGCAGACAGTGCTTGACACTCCTGTAGTCGCGTGTCATCTGAGAGATGACTTGGAGAGACTTTGAACTGCTGAGTAGAGGATAGAACCTGGGTGCCCCCCCCCGCCCACCCTAGCTATGTTCCTCTCATCCCTAGAGCCTTCCACTAGTACTGTTGCAATCCTTTACTGATTCTCCAGTACTGACTATTACCTTGAGGCATCTGTGAGATCCCACGCGACTATATTTGTAAGTAGTGAAGTGGCAGATTTACAAGGAGCTTAAAGGTATAAAAAACAGTGAAATAAATTCAAGCATCTTCGCTTATAGGAAGGAGGGCACTCTGGTTTCCTACGTCCCAAAAAGTAAGCCCAAAATTAGAAATGTAATGGCTAAATCAAGTATGCATTTTGATGGAGAAATAAATGAGAGGACAGAAGAAAAGAAAAAGCCTTCCATTATAACACATTATAATCAAACCAATGTAGGTGTGGTCATATTGGTCAAAATGTGTTCACTTTATAATATATCGAGAAATAACAGAAGGTGGCCTATGGTAGTATTTTTTCTCTTCTGAATATTGCGGGGATCAATTCTCAAGTAATTTATTTAAGAAATGACCATATTTCATTTTATAAACCTGACTATATAATGTGTATGTATAACATATGTATATATCAATTTTATATTGTGTAAGCCAAGATAATGTGTGAAATATTTTTTTTCGTATTATATAATCATAAATCATGTATATTCTTCGTATAATGTATCAATTATAACTTTTATACAAGTATTAGTACTGGCTTAATTAAAACTAACCTTCTTACTTTAATACTTAAGGGTGGTAAGTCATCTGAGAGATGACGTGCGCCCACTCTTGTGCGACTACTGCAGAGCCTAATGGATGCACCAGTTATAGTTAACGCACTCGACTTCGGCGAGAGTAATCTCATCCTGGGTGTCAGCTCATAAATAATCGTGGCCCTGTTTATTGTTTTAGGTGGCTAACCCTGATTCTCTAACCCTGGCGTTTTCGGCCAGGGTTTCCGGCGAGAGGAGATACAGCTTAAAGGGAAACGACATTTTCCCATCAAGACTCAACAAGAAGTGTGTACCATAATGTAGATCCTGATGAAAGGGAGGGCCGAACAAAACCGACAAGTTCCAAGAAGCAATATTACAGGGATTTCTCGGCACTTCCAAGTATTACTGGGTTATTGACAAAGTTTTCTACAATAAGGCAAATAAACTACGTTTTCCTCCTATACGATGTCTATATACTCTTTCTCTCGACTCAGCATTTTCATCTTTTCCTTATACGGTATAAAGTTGTCAAGGCCAGTTCAATGCCCCTTCGTTTTTCAAGCATACATTCGAGAGGTGTTAAATTTGTCTCAGATTTTTTTTTAGCAGATTCCCTTAAGGATAATCAGCTATTGAGGTTGTACTCATGACGGAATTTTCGAAATTTTTCTTCAAATTTCCATCGATCCTACCTAGTAGATGACGAAAATGAGGGCCGTTTAAAACTGTATATATATATATATATATATATATATATATATATATATATATATATATATTTGTCTGAGTCCGCTCTAGCGGTCGCAATTTTTGTTTGATCGTTACCAAACTCAATATTTAGTCGTTTTATGTAAAAATAAAGATCAAGTTCGTTAATAGCTGAAATCGGACTAGTGGGAGGGCGGGGTTTAGAGGGGAGGATTTTCGAAAATTCAAAATACCTCCGTTACTATACGTCGGATTGCAAAATTGTACAGAATCGATCTTATTGCAAATTAAATTTGCTATAAATATTGTTATATACATGTATTCTATATCTCTAATAATAACCGAGTTATTTTCATTTTTATTAAATCTGGATAAAAGGACGGGTGACTTCCCGCCAAAAGCTAGTTCGGCCGTTTCCTTAACTGCTCGACTCTCGTGAAATTTCTCTATTGTAAAACGTGTCACGTGGGAAATCTGTTTAGTTTACGCAGCCCCTGCAAGATGGACGTTTTAGAAATAATATCATTTTTGTGGTGCAATTGCTTTTTTTTTTTTTTTTTTTGCTTTCTTTTTTTTTTTTTTGAGAGAGAGAGAGAAACTATGTGTTCCAAACAATATATTAAGTCTACACCGAATGGACTTGCGTAAACTACAAGATTTCTTACTTGCTGAAATGACATGCTTGTGATCTCATTTTACCTTATATTTTCTATTTTTCCTGTAGTAAGAGGCATATGTAAAAAAAATGTGTGCGTGTGTGTGTGATTGTTAACACAGTAACAATTACCCGAAAGTCCATTATCCAAACAACCCTGACAAAAATATACTGATGACCGGTGGTTTTGTTAAAGTTGTAGTATTCGTATTCCAACTTAATAATAACCTGGCATTAGCCAGAGTTTGTAGGGTCACGATCTGTAGGTAGAGGGTTGTCCTCTAACGATTCTGACAGAATGAAATTTTCTCCACTCATGCCTTCATGGGCATGAATAGAATTTCCCTGCTATTGACTTTATTGTTAGACGGTCTAGCGGAAATTGCAACGGGAAACCACCGCACATTCTTGTGACCCTCTTACTCCTTTCTCCCCCCCCCCCCTGGAAAACAGAATTTCCAGTTCTTGGTCGGGATGAACAGATGTACCCCTAGATACAACAACAACAATATTAGTTAATCACGAAAATCGTTTGAATGGGGAAATGGTTTAGTAGATTACAAAAGCACCGGAGCATAGGAAATTTCTATAAGCTGGTTTTCATTTACAATAAATATTCCCACAAATTATCTTCCGAAATATTTCTTTATATCCAAAACTTAAGAATGCATATTTGTCATGTTTGATTGGATTTATGTTAAGTAGGAAGCATCATCACTGAATACAAGATTGTAGAGCTAAATCGATAGAAGAATAGTAATTGCTAAAAAACCCCTACCAAAGCAAAACGAATAAATATATGAACGAATTAAAAAAAAAAAAAAAGTTTGTTGAGTCTTTCGTTTGGAATATACTGCTTTACGGGAGCAAATATTCAAGTCTACACAAAAGGTAATAATATAATTGATTAAAGCAATGGAAATGTAGATTTGCGCAGAATTGCCAGAATAATTTAGACTAAAAAATAACTTTGAAATTCTAAGTGAGCTATTGAAAGTAAAACTCTTATGAAGGCTATGGCAAAAAGGAGGGAGAACCTTTTCTTCATGTCATGAGAGTCCACAATTTCATCCCGAATATATTTGGAGGTCATTGAACATAGGGTAATGGGAGGGAGACCTTGAAAATCCTATATTGAAGACATCAAACATCATATTGATTTCGGCGGGTGTATTAATATGAAAAGAGCAGCTTCCGATAGAACACAATGGTTGTAACTACAAGGCGTAGAATTTAAATCATGATGATGATTTTTGATCTCCCATACTACACGTGCAACAGCCCTGAACCGCCAGAATGCTGCTTAACTTGCACAATGCCTCCAAGACGTTAAAGTTACCTTTTAGCAGATTTCCCTTAAGGGAAATCAGCTATTGAGGTTGTACTCATGACGGAATTTTCGAAATTTTTCTTCAAATGTCCATCGATCCTACCTAGTAGATGACGAAAATGAGGTCCGTTCAAAACTGTATATATATATATATATATATATATATATATATATATATATATATATATATATATATATATATATATATTTGTCTGTTACCGCTCTGGCGGTCGCAATTTTTGTTTAATCGTTACGAAACTCGATATTTAACCGTTTTATGTAAAAAGACAGATCAAGTTCGTTAATGGCTGAAATCGGACCAGAGGGAGGGGGGTTTAAAGGGGGGGATTTTCGAAAATTCGAAATATCTCCGTTATTATGCATCGGATCGAAAAATGGTATAGAACCAATCTTATTGCAAATTACATTTACTATAAATATTGTTATATACGTTTATTCTCTATCTTGAATATTAACCGAGATATTTGCATTTTTCAGTTTTCAGCAAACCGCCACTTCTACTCATGTTACGTAAACAATACTCTGCTACATAATAAATCACATTATTGGAAGTTTAAATACCAAAAATTGTATTCAAGAGACCTTTATTATACGAGATACATGCAAATATGCCCTGGCGACCCCCCCCCATCTTAAAGTTTTGAACTACTAAAATTTTATTGATTGAGATAACAATTATTCTGACTCATTATTAATTACAGTACTAGATATAGTAAATAGCTCTCAATAAAATAATGTGTTATATTCTGATATATTTCAGTAATTGTTTTTCTTTCCGGTGTGAGCCGGGACGACCCGTTTGTTTACATTTCTAACCTAACGCTTCCTGTCGGCAGGTTATTGAAATTGGATGAAACATTTCTTATTTCCGTTTGTATTTATTCACGGTGTAGTTGTGTTAGCAGTATGTATATTTATCTATTACTAAACTTCCCGAGGGAAATCTGCTTAGTTTACGCAGCCCCTGCGTGACGGACTTTTTTCATTCCGCTTAATTTAAAATGTTAGGTTTTACATTGGTAAAGGCGAATTTTCTTCGAAAACCTAAATGAGTAATGGAGTGGTAGCAGGAAATTCGACGAGTGCGAATATTCACTACTTCCAGAGTTTTAGCAAATTTTCCTTAAGGAAAATCAGCTATTGAGTTTGCAGTCTTCAAGCGATTTTCTAACAATTTCCTCAAACGTCCATCGACCCTACCAAGGAGATAACAAAAATGAGGTCCGTTTAAAACTTTATATATATATGTTAACGTATGTCTGCGAACGGTCTCGTGGTCGCATTTTTTTAAACAAAAATGATGGTTAAAAATAGAATATTTGAATGTTTTATTTTAAACTAAACACGCAAGCTCGTTATCTTCGGAAATTGGACCAGTGGCGGTTAAAGGGGAAGAATTCCGAAAATTCATTATACATCATTTATTATGAGTTGGATAGAACAAGTGTATAGAACCAATTTTTTTGAAACTTTATGTCGTATAAATTTTGTTATGTAAACTTTTTCCCTGTCTCAATTAATTAATGTGATATGGCTATATTAGATATATAGCCTCCACTATTAGTTAATACACGGTAACAATAAGCCAATTTACCATGAGCCTTCTTATCTCAAACTAAAATACCAAATATTGCTTTAAATGGGCCTTTGTATGGCACATTTATAAAACATATGTAGTGGGATGACGTCCTCAAATAAGATTTTCCGGTCTTGACACCAAAATGTTTTTATCATTTATACCATACTCCATATTTTACCTTTTCATGCAACACTAAAGGCCATATTAATTAATGCCTGAAATAGGACTTGGAATAGGGGTGGTTTCAAAAATTCAAAATATTTCCGTTGTTTTGAGTCGGATCGTAAAATGTTATAAAACCAATCTTGTTACACTATCGGTGCTCTACAATTGCTGTCCTATACATTTTAGCAGATTTCCCTTAAGGGAAATCAACTATTGAGGTCGTACTCATAACGCGATTTACGAAAAATTTCTTCAATTGTCCATCGATCCTACCCAGGAGATGACGAAAATGAGGTCCGTTCAGAATTATATATATATTTGTCTGTTAACGCTCTAGCGGTTGCAATTTTTGTTTGATCGGCACCAAACTCGATATTTAGTCGTTTTATGTAAAAAGAAAGATCAAATTCGTTAACGGCTGAAATCGGACTATATATATATATATAATTCGAAATATCTCCGTTATTATGCATCAGATCGAAAAATTTTATAGAACCAATCTTATTGCAAATTAAATGTAATATAAATATTGTTATATACATTTATTCTCTATCTTGAATATTAACCGAGATATTAGCATTTTTATGAAGCCTGTGGTCGGGTATAGTTCGGATTAAGTCGGCCGTTTCCGTCAATTCTGGACTCAGGTGGAAGCTTCTTCTAACCTTACCTATCGTTTCTAACCTTACCTTACCTTTCCTTCGTTACTTTGTGAGATTTATACAAATACGTTCTGTTCATCCGCCCCTCCCCATATTTAGTTCTCTTGGACTACTAAAATTTGAGTTATTAAAATATAAATTATTCTTACAATTCAGAAGCCGTTTCAGTTGGGAAATTATTTTAATTAACTGAAAGATTTCTCATTGCCGTTTGTATTTAATCATGGTGGTGTTGTGTTACCAGTATGCAGATTTCTCTATTGTAAAACTTTACATGGGAAATCTACTTAGTTTACGCAGCCCCTGAGTGACGGATTTTTTTCTAGTAATACTATAATGTTAAGGGAGTTATTATTTTTTTGTTTTAAGCCAACAATAAACCTCAACCTCTTCTTATTGAATTTGGACTCAGGAACAGAGGATAGGAATGACTTTACAAGGGTGTAATTCTAGCTCGTGGGAAATCTGCTTAGTTTACGCAGCCCCTGAGTGACGGACTTTTTTCTAGTAATACTATAATGTTAAGGGAGTTATTATTTTTTTGATTTAAGCCAACAATAAACCTCAACCTCTTCTTATTGAATTTGGACTCAGGAACAGAGGATAGGAATGACTTTACAAGGGTGTAATTCTAGCTCGTGGGAAATCTGCTCTGTTTACGCAGCCACTGCGTTTTATTTCTATTCCTCGTCTATGAGCGTGTGATGCGAAAGTAGGCCTAGGTTGTAGGCAAGTATCCATTGTCTATTGGAAGCCCCTATTGCCTATTGGCCCAATTATTTTAGGGACGAGTAAGGAAATGCCCCTGTTGTAGGAAGGGGTGTGGCAAGCCCCGAGTGGTGAGCTAGCATCCCAAACACCGCGTGATGCAACCCACACCTCTGCTACCAACCACTATATAATACACTGCCACCTCTTGCTTCTTCAGTCTTCTCTTCAAGTCGACAAACAACAACATCAACCAACATGTCTCCTCTCGTCCCTGTGAGTAGTCAAACCATTTAAAAAAAAAAAAAAAGTATATTATAAATAAAAAAAACTGAGATCATCTGAAATTTAACAATAGAAATTCTGAGTATGTTCAATTTTTTATGATCTTAGTATTTATAAAAGATAAATAATTATCGAAAATAACTGTCCATAGAAGTTAAAGGTTAATAAATATTTATCACACAACGAAGCTCGCGGAATTTTTATAATATAAATTAGAAAATTAACCCATTAAAAAAAAAAAGTATTTTTTGAATAAAAACTGAGATCGTCTAAAATTTAAGAGTAGCAAATTTTGTATTTTTTCAATTTTTTATGATCTTGATATTTAATACAAAAAAAAATTATTACCGCTAATAGCTGATCATAGAAGTTAATGGTTAATCAATATTTAGCGCACTAACCTGCTAACGGACATTTTTTAATATTATTTAGGAAATGAAGACATTAAAAAAAGAGTATATTTTGAATAAAAACTAATATAACCAAAAATTTAAAAATAGCAAATTTTGATTTTTTTTCAAATTTTTATGGTCTTGGTATATAATACAAAAAAAAAATGATTTCAGCTAATAACTGATCATAAAATTTAATGGTTAATCAATATTGAGCGCAATAACCAGCTAACGGACTTTTTAATAATATAATTTCGGAAATTAAGGCATAAAAAAAAATATTTCGAATTAAAACTGATATCACCAAAAATTTAATAATAGCGAATTTTGAATTTATTCAATTTTTTTTGCGATCTAAGTGTTTAATAAAAAAAATATTATTTCTTGTTAATAGTTAATCGATATTTATCACTGTAACATGCTAATGGAGTTTTCATAATATTATTATTATTTATAAACGTCCACTTTTTGCTACTTTGGCTAATTGGAGCGGGTTATCTGTAGTTTACTTCCCTTTTCTAGCCAGGGTGAGACTTAGGATTTTATTTAATGAGTTTGTCACTAAATAAATGCCTATTGCCCAGAACGGAATGGAACTCGCCACTCTAGGTTTACAATGTGAGATTTTAGGTAGCCAACATTTTAACTCGCATGGCTAACCTGTGCCCCCAAAACTTCAAGATTCAAATATTAAAAAAAAAAAAGAAAAACATTTTTTTTAATGCTTTTTCGTTTCCTATTTGTTCAGAGTATCTGAGTGGTCCTGAAGTGAAAATGCTAAACTTTAATAGAGTATATTGATATTTCTTTTTCCAAATAAACCAATTAATAATTATTTACAATAAATATTTGTTGACCTATTCTATAATAGGGCAAAATAAAATATCATTACTTTAATAGACTTCTATGTAATTCAGCTGATAATTACTACATCTTTGAAAATATTTAAAAACATGCCAGTAATTTAAATGTAATTGAAAAGTTAGTACCGCCCGTATGAACCGTCGTCACTGGTTGATGATCGAGTACAGCTAACAAGCGCTTTCGATGGTACCATCTTCAAGCCAGTCAAAAGTTTTTGTCAAGTCAACTTTTGATGTTAGAACTAGTGAAATGAACATGAGATGAACGATTGATTCGTCCTTTCGGTAAAATAACTGGCAAGTCGAGAACAGTTCATACAGAGGTTTAGAAAGAATTCCAAATTTTTTGGAGGAAACCAAAAAAAATTGACTAGACCCTTGAATAGTGGTGGGTAGGCATTGAGTTTTAGAATGGTGTAAATGCTGTTCACATCATGCTAAGATAGCTTTTTCCTCGAAAAATGGTTGTGCCTCTGAGTCATTTTTTAAGTTCTGACAGTTGTAACTTAATTTTTCAGCTTTTCGTACTGCTGGCTAGCTGCGCAGTTCATGGAGGAGTTGCAGGAGTCGCAGCACCTTTAGTGACTGTAGGGCAGTCGTATGCTGCACACGCCATAGACCACAGCCTTGCAGCGCAGGTCGTCCCTGCTGCACCACTAGTAGCAGCACCACCTGCACCAATCGTAGCACGAGCTCCTGTCTTTGCACCACCCCCAGCAGTAGCAGCTCCCTTCCCAGCACCAGTCCTTGGGCCGGCACCATTGGTGGCTCCTGGTGCACCATTCCCAGCACCCTATGTAGCACCAGCTGGGCCCTTTGTAGCTCCACCTGCACCCTATGTTGCACCAGGAGCACCGTTCCCTGCACCTCTCTTTGCACCACCTGCTCCATTTGTTGGACCAGCTCCTATTCTTGGTGCTAGATATGCAGCCCCATTCCTACCATTCCGATAAAAAAAAAGATTAAAAGACTGTATCTTTGAATGAATATTTTATACTTTTAATAAAAAATCTATTATTCTACATTTATTGTTTTCTTTTCCTTAAAAAAAAAAATCATATTTCTTTAAAAAACATCTCATAGTAAAAAATTTGAAACCCTTTCTTGAATTTATTTTATGTGAACGCTTCACTTGCGATTGCAAATACTCCCCTGTTGGAGTTGCCACTTAAAAAACGTTCTTGCATTGCACCGCATTTGGTGTGTTAACTTAATTATAAATATATGAATGAATGGAGTAAATTTTATTTCTGATTCCATATTTAACAATTCTTACAATATACAGGAATTTACAGAATCTTGGGTTAGCCCATCAGCTTGAGCGACAAGTTTTTTCTTCCTCCCGAAAATGCTGGATGGTAGTGGAACCAATTGATCAAGATCAATAAAAGGCCCTGTCCTCTTCTAGTGTTTTAAAATATACAAAGTACACTTTCAGAGTCAGCGCTCCATCGTCAATGCCTGATTAGAGCAGTGTAGCCTGAACCAAAGTAGCTGGGCAACTATATGATATACATAAAAATATATCGATTTTTGAAATTACTAAAGCAACTAATATATAAATCGCTGAAAGTACTAATGCACACACACACACACACACACATATATATATATATATATATATATATATATATATATAATAGTAATCAACGAATTATGTATAATGAAAGACAACATGAAAGTTTAATATGCAGAGAGAGGAAACTTTGAATTTCCCGCTCTAGCGATCTATCTTATCAACTCGACGTGCGTTTATCAGGAGTTACATATTGCAGTTATTAACGCGCTATAGGCAGAAATAATATAAATACCTACTACACTGCGCATAAATATATTTTTAGTGCTGCACAACCAGTAAATTCCTTCGATATATAAAAGCTCCCTCACGCAGTAGCTGCGTAAACTTAGCAGATTTCCCAAGAGCTGGTATATAACACATCTCATCTCTCTGCCAATTCAGACTGAAATCACACGCTTTAAACTTGAGTTAACAAAAAAGGCATGGAACAACTAATGTAGAGCATTAATAGTTTCACAAGAATGTTTCATACACGCACAACATTTCACAAAGGGAGTCATTATGCTGGAGATATTTTGACTTTTTGAACCGCCCCCTCTAAAAACATAAAAAATATGATATTTAATGTTGACTGAAATAAATATTCAGATGGTATAGATAAAATAAACATTTACGAGTTAAGAACGTAAAGTCTTAAATGATGCCATCACACAACTATTTTTGTATATGTATCTCACACAATATAAGTTAGATGCAAACAATATTTAGTATTTGCACTTAAATAATATGGCGAAGGATGAAAACTAAATAATGCAAATATCTTGGTTAATATTAATGTTTGATAATATATATATATATATATATATATATATATATATATATATATATATATATATATATATATATATATATAACAACATTTATAGTACATTAAATCTGTAATAAGATTGATCTTTCGATCCAAGTATAATAACGAAAATATTTCGAAATCCCCTCCCCTCAGTCCGATTTCAGCCATTATCAAACTTAATCTTTAGTTTAAATAAAACGCTTACATATCGAATTCAGTAACGATTAAACAAAAATTGTGACCGATAGAGCAGTAAAAGACAAATATTTAGATATATCTATCTATATCTATATGTATCTATCTATATTCGTGTGTGTGTGTGTATATGTATATAATTTTGAACGACCTTATTTTCGTCACATACTAGCTAGAATTGATGGACATTTGAGGAATGTTTTTCAAATATTTCTTCATGAGTACAACCTCAATAGTATATTTCTCTTAAAGGAAATCTGCTAAAAAGAAAAAAAATGTGTATTTGGAATCATGCTAGAGGTTCCTGCGCAGTCCCCTCTTGACCCAGGAAGACCACGTTGCTTCTCTTGGCTAAGATTGCCAGTCTCTCGTTTCAGTTATGTCCTTTCATTATTTTATATGGAGAAGGCCATTATAAAGGTGAATAGCATAGTAGATATGACATTGTATGAAGACAATGAACATATCAGAGCTGGAGCTAATTTTCCGCAGGAATTTATGTGCATCACACTATGGGATGTTGCACACTTCTAAGTTGTCTATTCAATTAGGAACATGCAAAATTAACTCCACTCTCCACTTACAGTATATTTAAAGCTTAGAATACGTGAAAGCTATAAAATTGATATAATATAATATTTGTTATATATGTGTAAATTTAAATAATAAATAATTATTGTATTGCCAAAATAATATTTGTATATTACATTAATTAGCTTACATGATGTTGTGCCTTTTAATATTGTTCTCTTTTTATTTACCCTTATTTTTAACGGTAAAAAAACAAATGGGTATATATATTTTGATGAATATAGATTCCTATCAGGCATTGGCCTGTTTGAAGGTACTCATAGTCACATTAAATTCAATTGAATCATATAGGTCCAAATACCAATGCTTATATACAGATATTAATAATTGGAAGTCATAAAATGTTATTTTTGAAAAATTAAATTTTTCATTATAATATAAATAAATAAATATATATATACACACACACACACACACACACACACACACACACACACATGCATACATGCATTTATAGAGAGTTTTTAATGCTCAATCCATCATTATTTTGTGAATAATCAACCATAATTAATTTTTAAACAAAAAACTATGTTTGGACAAAGTCGACTTTAGAGTTTATAGAAGGTGCCAAATGGAAAATCATAAATATCTCTACTCTTATGCATTGCCTTGACACTTATGACTAGGGCTAGGATTCCTACGTAAATACATATTTGCTACTGACTTCGATATCACCTTATATCTCATAGTATATGTTTTAACGCAATTGGGATCAAATTAAGCCAATTTAATTTTACATATTATTACATATTTGACTAAATTTACATATTTCTTACATACTTTGGGAATTTTTACATATTTTACTCCATATTTGTAAATTTTTAAATTTTTCTATTTCTTTACAACAAAACTGAATAACGAGTGCATGAAGAAAATTTTTTCAGAAGAATTGGCCCTTCTAATACCACTGTTGATTGCTTCTTAGAACCAAACCCTACAAATCAATTCTGAGATTCCATCTCCCTTGGTTTTGGCTCTGAATAAACAAAACCAAACCTATTTCATAATTAGTGTTTATTTGTGAGTGGTAAAGTGCGTGCCACTCTTGTCAAACTTGAAAATTATATTTTGTGATTGTAAAAATTGGATGGCGAATCAGCCTCAGCCATTTCGCAAGCTAAGAATGTGTTGGAAAACCTGAATTTAAAAAATAATTTGGCATTTATTTCCTGCAATTGTGGTCACATCCCTTCCACTATAACGCAGCTTGAATCCCAGAATGCCTCTATTGAAAAATATAGAAATTGTCAATGAATCGATTCGCAAAATGGAAGACGTCTCAGGAGAAATAGGAAATAGGATCCACGCGAAACTACAAGATGTCTTAAAAAAAAATCCTGGCTGGAAAGATATGCTGCTGATTGCAGACATCATAAGTGGAAAGGAGGTGACAACAAAGCTTTCAGTTGAATGGAACCCTTCTGAAATAGCCGCTTTCCGACTCCAGTTACATCAGTTGACGTCGAACGCTCATTTAGCAGATTCAAGTCGATACTAAGGCCCAATCGACGTAGTTTTACGTTTGAAAATTTGAAAATGCATTTAGTCTCAACCCATTTAGTCTCAAACTGTTTTCCTTACAGTGATTAAAAAGTTTTTGTTTTTGTATTTTTATGTTTAAAATAAAACTGTTTTTGTATTGTAATAAAAAAAATGAGAGTACAAACTGTTTTAGAAAGTTATTCACTGTTACATATTTTACTAATTTTACATAATTATTTACATATTTGTATCAAAATCAATACATATATATTTACATATTTGGCATTTTTAATTACATGAAAATCCTAGCCCTACTTATGACTAATCATGTTTATAAAATAATGTTATAGGACTTTGCTTCTACACATATCTTTTACTTAAATATTTACAGTTATCATTGTGCTTGTGATTTCAGTCTTTAGTACACCCCCATTCTTATGCTTGTAGTTTTCACTTAAAGCAACTGTATCACTAAATATAAATATTTCTTAAGATGGGGTTCTTATTACAGGAGAAATAGAGAATATAATTTGTGATGAAATCATTAGGACATCATTTCTGCATGTGGGGCAACTTCTTAAAGCATGTGTAGCCTCTGATAGATTTTTTATCTCATAGCAACTACTAGGACAATGAAGTTCCGTTTTGGACATAACAGTCTTGATCTTTACTTTTACATGATAGAATGTTACAGAAGATGAGGTAAATAACAGAATACAGAAAAGGTTAATAATTCATAAATTTCATGGAATAAGATAGAAACTGTGACCTGCTTTCAAAAACCTGTAGTTATTAAAATCATTTTAAATTGGGATTTAATAATTTAGTAATAAGTTAGTGACTAGTTTTATTATGTTGACAAATATGACATTAAAAAGACTAAATGGTTTATTACCGTCATACTTTTTTTTTATAAGTTATTTAGGATTTAGGCAGAAGGTGAAAGAATACCGAATAATTTAAAAAGTCCATCACACAGGATTTGAGTAAATTAAGCATGTATCCCATGTGTGGATTATGCTACTAATCTGTCACTATTTATTTCCTATTTCCTTTAATAAGAATTCTACATTAACTGTATAAAGTTAAATTAATTTATACAATAAACAATGAAAGAGTCAAATAACCATTCATTTTATTACTTTAGGTGGTAGATCATCTGTCTTACAGAAGGCTAAATTATAGTAAAAATTATCACAGTTAATAATTATTCAGCGATCACTCCAAATAATAAAACAGAAATTATGACTGCTAAAGCAATAACAGGCAAATATGTATACATGATTTTGAGCTGACATCATTTTCATCATCTTCTATAAAAAACCTATGGTCAATTGAAGAAAGTTTTTGAAAATCTGTTCATCAGTACAATCTCAATAGCTGATTTCCTTGAAGGGAAAATTTAATCAACTGCTTTCATATAATTTGTATCATGTCAGTACAATAGCAATTAACACTATACTTACGTCTGCTAAAAAGCATTGGGAGACATCTTTGACAGGCCTCAAAAGTGTGTGTATCTTATAAGCCATCGGCAATGTGATACTCACATACATCCTCATGAAGCAATGATAATGAAAATAAAATACATGATTCAATTTATATTAAGGCTTATATTAAGGTAGAGATTCAAATCAATTTCTAGGTACTAAAAAAGGCATGTCACTTGCAAAAAACTTAGACCTCAAGCAATTTAGTTACTTTCAAGCATTTCCCCAAAAATAAATAAGCTGACTTACTATATTCTTTAAAGATAGTTCATAGTCAAGTTTTCCAAAGTAAGAATAAGTTATATGATGGCAACTAAAAAAGAGTAAATATTGAGATATTTTTATGTAGAGAGTTTTCTTTTTAATAGCAATAGTAGTCCTTAGGAGTATCTAACAGAGGAGGCCGGAGGAGGAAGGATTATCAAATATTATTAAAATTTCAAATTATTTCTAATTATTATGAATTATCAAACTTATAAACCTCTTGATATATATTTCATTGAAGCTATGACTTAACTTTCACTTAAATACTATATTCCTCATCATAAGACTTAATTTATATAATGAGTCCAAGTTGCAATGACTGGAAAATCGTTTGTTCTTTATAAGGAGTCATTATGCTGTTTAAGCCAATGTATTAGGCTATATTTTCAAGTAATTGTATCTGAGTCAAATTATAAACAGATAGGAGATAAAAATTTCTGGTCTCAACTATAGCAATATTTCAGATTTCTATAGACTATATAAGGGCTAAACATTTAACAAATACAGTTCCAACAGTATGAAGAATTAAACTACAAATATTGACAACAAGCAAATTTTTAAAATAATACTTACAAAACACTTACTCTTACAAACAATGTGTATATTACAATTTCCAAATATTAAGTTTAACCATTTCATTATATATCACATATCAAAACCAACAAATAATTAGAATTTAGTCCTTCTACATATGCGTTTATTATTCAAGGGCTGATTAGATGAATTTTAGTAAGTTGATTCCAGTAATTTGCTGAATTGTCATACACATATTTTTTTCCCTATTGTTTTCTGTACCCACAAACATCGTATTTTGCTGAAGTACAAAGGCTATGATGCATAGGACTTGTTTCTGATTTTATGTATTATCTAAGTTCCTTTTTAGCCAATATTGTATGAATTATGATTTATATGTAAAAATAGTTCAAGTAAAAAATTATTTATTACAGCTTCAAATGTTGAAAAATCTAAAAGGCTATTATTATACAATATAAATTGAAAATATCTATTTACAGTAGTGCATCTTAAACATTATATCATATTTTAGGTTGAAGCTGAAACAGCTGCATATGAGCTACACTCTGGTAGAGATCAAATGTTTTTCTACAAAATAAAACGCAAAAAATATGTATCAGCAACTGAGCAGAGTGATTAATTAAGTTTATATCTTATACATACCTTGGTTTATATCATGTGGTAATCTGTTACCAAGGAGTGTTAAAAATTCTTTATGTTTTGCAGACTTTTGAGAATATATTTTTTATAGCATTCACATGTAACCCAAATGTTTGTAGCATTATTCATTTTCAAGAGTACCTATAAAAAAATTGATAGCATTAAGCTACAAACATTATAATTCCTGTTAAAAACAGATTTATAACGGATTGTCAGTTAAATAGTCATTATACAATAATTATGCATGACTACATAAGATAGAACCATATTTTGTAATATATCAAGAATTAAAAAAAAAGCCCATCACGCACCTCATGCCAAAGTGTTTGTAAATAAACTATTTATAAAAAGATCAACATATAACTAGATCAACAGTTAACTATGGGTGTATTCCAATTTTCATTCTGGGTATTTTTTTGAAAAGTGATCTTGACACATATGATCAAAAATTATAGTTAATGTAGAGAATTTTTGAGAAATGCTGTATTTTTAGTATGAGCTGTCAGTTTTAACATTTTAATTTTTTACATAGTTGGAAACATAGATACTTGTTAAATGATCTCATCAAGTATTTAAATAATACCACCTAGCTTTACTTTTCTATTCAGGCTGTTATGACATATGTGTGACTACAAACCGGTGGGTCAGGTGTTGGAGAATCTAGACCTACTGGACCCATTAGGGCATCACCTCATAATTTTTCATATTTCCAACTTCTCCCTGACACAGTACTACGCATTTACAGATTACAGTTATTTTTCTCGTTATTCAATGAAGGATAGTAGACAAAGCATTGAACCATTTCTCATTGTGACAGTGTGTTCATATTAATACTATTTACTATAATTCACCTTTCTTCCCATTTTCTAAACTATCCCTACCATGCATCCTTGACTATAATAATCTCATTACTTAATCATGTGGCTCTCACTACTTAATCTGTGAGCAATGATTTGAGAAAGACACTGTTACATGTGTATTTTTTCCTAGCATAAGGGCTTTCTACTCATGTTGGTTGGCAGAAAACAGACCAGTGATATTGAATACATAATGAAAGTTTGAACTATTTGGTTTACTTTTAGGCCAAGAAATTAGGTATTATCAGTATTATAGGTTTCTTTAACTTAGGACAAAACTATCATTATACCTGTAGTTGATGCATCCTAATTTTTTTTAATAACAGATATAAGGGTTATTTAAATAGTGGTAGGAATATATAGATAGCATAAATGTGTCCATACATTGTGTTTTAATTGCTGACCAGCTCTAATGCTAACAATACATCAATACACAGAAAGGAATTCACTAATAAAATGCTTTATTTATTAGAGCTTCACTATGGTTGTGATTTAACTCTCCATAAAATATATATCAAAAACATAATTCAAATGGAATAAACTGTTTCGTAAAATGGAAAAGGATATATCAATTTTAAACTTATAGAAATGAAACTTTTTATTTAAACTTTGTCAGTAAGAGAGTAGTAAAGATTTGAAATTAGTAGAATGTTATAATTACGTATTTAAAAATTAAAAAAATAAATTAATCTGAATTAAATTTTTTTTTTTTAAATTTCGATAGTTCTATACTCCTCCCACTTGGTATTAATTGAGTTGTAAAAACGTTTATAAATTAGCCATACATCATGATACTATGGCTAATACTAGCCAGCACGGGAATAAGGAATTTATTTATTCATTTCATTACAAGATATATTTTCATCTCGAATGGAGGAAACAAACAATGGCTCTAGGTTTAACAATGCATTAAGATCTACATCACAATAATCACGGTAACCCAGTGTCCCAAAAGTATGAATCCAGCTCTACCCATTTTGGTGTGCTTTTCTTTCAATCATCTGTAAATTAGGGCGTGCACAATAAGCCTTGTACCTACCATGAAATATCCTAGTGAATAAATTAGTAATTTCAAAAACATTTTGTCAGACCCAAGGGCCTTGTTATTTTTTACAAAAGTTTCCTTGATCTTATCCCAATTAGGTGGTTCAGGAATTGGTTGGCCTGATAATAGGTGAACACTTATTCCTTAGAAATCAATTAAAGGATTTGAACCACCAGTATAAATGATACTGTTGTCATATCTGTTGGTGAGTTATACATCTCTAGACGGCTTGAAGATGGTACCTTCGCATTGAAAGCGCTTGCCAGACATACTCGATCATCAGTTAGTAACGGTGGTCTTCACCAACATGACAATTTATTCATTAACTTAGCTTTACTTAAAAGTACTTGAACAAGCTATTCTTGATATTATTACTACCTATGAGTAGTCTTCCATCTTGGTTGTAACAGAATTCGGGTCACTGTTTGAACTTGGGATTTGAAAGAACTTAAGAGTAATGATAATTATAAAATATCATAAAATACAATAAGAGGGAAGAGTTGGAATATGGAACACAACATGCATGTATATATGCACACACTCACACTCAAGCATGCACACAAGCACACACACACACACACACTCATACACCAAGAAATAGATGTTTAACACACACATTAGGGTGTAGATGTTAAAACACTTTTTTGTATTGGAGACAATAGCCAACATTATGATCATATGCCCATATACTCAGAGGCTTAGAATTCATTGCACTAGTTTTGCACTTTAAAAGGCAGGGTTTCATTATGAGAGGGTGCGATAAAACATCATATGTCACTACAAAGGTAAATTCAGGAAACGAAGGCTCTAATTATAATTGTACCTGTGGTCACCACAGCAGGACCTTTGGAGAATAGGTTTTAACGTAAAATAAATAAATAAATAAAATAAGCACGATAAGCTGGAGCTGAAGATGGCAGTTGGCAAACTTGCTGATATGGAGATGGATGTTATAGTCCAGATTATTTAAATCTGAAATTACTCCCTTGAGGCAGTGCAGGCAGTCCTTTCATGGGACAAATCATTTTGTTTTAGCTTTCTTTTTAATTAACATGTTTTACCTCTCAGTTCAATAAATCTGTTTTTGGTTTCTAGCCAATAATGTTATTTTGGATGTCTGACCAGCTTGAAATATTTGTCTGAAGATTAAATAATAAATAAGAATGCTATTTAACAAGAATTTTTAAGCAGATTTTCCTCAAGGGAACTCAGCTTTTGAGGCAAACGCTAACTCAAAACTTTTTCCAAATGCTTACTGATCCGACATTGTAGATGACAAAAATAAGGTCCATTAAAATATACATTATAAATACATATAAATTGCAATAAATTACTAAAATATATGTTTTTAGGTTTTACTCTTCAGCAAACAAGCACTCTGTTTCATGTAGTTTTAAAGTATCGGTCAAGCGAAAAGAATCTGCATTCTATATTTTATTAATGTAAAGGACAGAATAAACTATCAGAAAATAATGAGATCTACATAGTTGATGAGCCTCTATATGATATTCTTCTTTTTTTTTTTGGTGCTAAGCTTTCAGACATATACTAATATCATTAAAAGGAAATAAATTTTTGCATTTTGTGTATATTTATATAATTAAATGTACATCATAAATAAAGCAATTAGAACATCTTAGAATGTTAATTATTACTTTCTTTAATATTAAAATGATAGTTATATAGTCAGCAACAAATACAAGGGGTCCAAATATTAAGAATCACAAAATTTATATGAAAAAAAAAAAAGATTTTTTAACTTAGGAATTACATATATTCAGAGATCAATTAAAAATAAACAATTACATATCCACATTTGTGAATAAATAAGCCTTTTATTATTAAAACCCATGTTATCCCCTCATTATGAAATAGTTCTATTACTTTTGTTCCATTGCATGCTTTTAATAATTTTGTGTTAAGTAATTCAATTAGCATACTGTAAATCTATGTTCTCATAAGCATAATTCATGTAGTAGATTAATTACTCAATTTTTACAAAGTTGTTATACCTTAGTAGTATAGGTTGGTTACACTCTAGTTTGTTTTATAGAGATTTATAGTCTCAATTAAAAATAATACATTTCATTCTGAAATATAAATTTAAAAGTCATACTTTTTATAAATGTATTACTAGAATAATAAGAATTTGGGCTTTGGGTCATATCATTTTAAATGAAATTATTTATACTGAGTAGAAAACTATAAATTAACATTTCATGTCAATTTGTACATCTCATATTTTACTGTTGGGCTGCATTAATGCTACTAATACATCAATATTCAGAAATAAATTCACTAATATAAATGTTTCATTTATTTGCAGCTTCATGATGGTGGTGATTTAACTTACTATAAAAATAAAATATATCTTAAAAAACATAATATGAAATAAATTGTTTTGTACATTGGAGCTACTATATTTGAAACTTATAGAAATGAAACTGGTATTTAAACTTTTTCAAAGGGTAATAAAGATTTGAAATTAGCTTAGTGTTATGATAAAATACCTAAACCTCATTTAAAATATTTGTTGATTGAAGACTTACTACAAAACCAGCTCCAACATTGGTCTAATACAGATAATGGAATGCATTTAAAACTCTTTGTTCCTGGTATTAACAGTATACCTAAGGAAATAACACACAACAAAGTTTCTTGCTCTGCAGTATCTTTAATTTTGTATGTTCACCTTACAGTCAATCAATTAGAAAAGAATATTTAGAATCTTGTTTCGGTTATCAGCTTTCATGATTGGATCAAGTCGTCGCAAACAATTGGAGGATCTTAGCCTTTTTTAAAATGCCTACATTTTTACCCTCCAACCTAAAGACTAGAATAAAACAACTGATTTCCAGATTTTTTAAAGACTTCTTGAAAAAAAAGGCTAAAATTTGAAATAAAACAGAGGAGGAATGAACTAACCAGAGAAGCTTCAGCCAGATGTAACATGCCAAGAAATGAAATCTTTAAGGCTGAGCCTTCTATTATATATATAAAAAGAACATAAATGAAAAAATTGCTTTATAATAAAATCATCTAAAGCATGAAACTGAGAGAAAAACAGTAATTTTAGAATAATACTATCTTCATTAGTCTTATAGGAATTTCTGTGTAGCCTTTGAATCATTTTTATTATATATTTCTCTATTCATATGAGCAAGATATACTATGACTAAAGTCGCAAATACTGCATTTCTATGCAAATATAAATACCAAGGAAGGACATTAAATGTTAAAAAGTTGAGTCAGTTAATGAACATCTGTAAAATAGGAAATAGCATATGTATAAAAACTGAAATATCAAAGGTTGACTATTCAAGGATTCTGCGACTCAATACACATTCATATGAATTATTAGACCTATAGTAAGCCTTTTAACTCATTGGTTTCTACTCATTCATTGAATCATTATTTTAATAACTTTCTATCTTTTAAAAAAGCTCAAGATTTTATAAGTTTGTTTTTCTTACTCTATTTTATTTTTATAGTGTTTATTCAGCTTATGTTTGTTCATTTAATATCTTTAATTAGTTCATTTATATTTTATTTTTACATTAACAGAGTTATAAAAAACCTTTAGATTATAAATAAAATGTCCATCATGCAGGTGCAGTAATACTAAGCAGTTTTATCATGCACAATTCGGTAGTATTTAAATGTGATACATTTATAAAGGTTGAGCATTGTAGCAGTTCCTCCCACAGGATTGATTTAAAGATGATAGCAAATGGCTATCACATATCAACTCCAATTTAATGTTTCTTCATACTATTGTATATTTGGTTCTAGTGAAAATTACAAAAAAAATAAATAAATAAATAGAGCTTAAAAAACACCGAATCTTGGGTTGGATATACATTTTTATGATATGATGGAAATCTATAGAGATATTTATGAATTTATATTTTTGTTCCTAATATTTTTATTCCCTGGTCTGTTAATTGTTATTTACTACAGTTGTGCTGGACACTTGCCTCTTCAAATATATGAGTAGTTATTAGTAGATTTCCCTTGAGGGAAATCAGCTATTGAGGTCGTACTCATGACGCGAGTATCGAAACATTTCTTCAAATGTCCATCGATGCTACCCAGGAGATGATGAAAATGAGGGGGGGTTAGAGGAAGAGAATTTTGCAAATTCGAAATATCTCCTTTACTATAAGTCGGATCGAAAAAGTGTATTGAATCAATCTTATTGAAAATTAAATGCTCTATAAATAATGTTATATACATTTATTCTCTATCTTGAATATTAAGCGAGATATTTGCATTTTTCAGTTTTCAGCATTCAGTAAACGCCCACTTCTTTTAGTGTTACATAAACAATGCTCTGTTATATAATAAAAGATATTAATTGAAGCCTAAATACCAAATATTGTTTTCATTGAACTTTTACTTTTTGAGATATATGCAAATACGTTCTGTTGCCCCCCCCCTTCTTTTGTTTTTCGATTACTAAAATTTGAGTGATTGAGATAAAACTGATTATGATTCATTACAAATTACACCACTAGCTTTAGTAAATTATTTTCAATAAAATTAATATGTTATATTCAGATGTATTTCATTATTTGTTTGTATTTCCTGTCTATCTATGCAGCGCTACGAGGTTGGCTTGCCTGTTTCTTTACAATTAAGCCTTGTATTGTACATTTACTGAGCATTCACGGTTGTCTTACCTGTATGTATATTTATCTATTATAAATCTTCGCTGGGAAATCTGCTTAGTTTATACAGCCCCTGCGTGACGGACTTTTTAGTTTTCTGCCTTCAGTAACCCCCCCCCCCCCCTCCACTCATGTAATATTAACAATAAGCTGTTATACTATGAAGCACATTATTTGAAGCCTAAATACTAAATATTGTTCTCATTGAACGTGAGAACAATTTTGAGATAAATGCAATGTTTTCTGTAATTGGAATATTAACCGACGTATTTTATTTTTTTTTCAGTCTTCATTAAACCCCATTTTATTTGTACGAATTTCACTAAGGTCCAGTCAACAGAAAATACTAGCTAAGTTATTTATTAAAGGAGAATCGAGTATTCTGTATTCTTTTCTCTAGAATAGCTTATAAATTAAGATTTCCTACAACAAAAACAAATAGATATCAGTTAGAGGCGTTGGCCTGCAACATTAAATAATTGCAGTGCTCATTATTAATGAAAACAGAACTCTAGATAAAATAATCTTATATGGCGATAATTAATTTCATTGCTAATTAAGATGTGCTGAAGCATTTAAGTCCTGTAGTCTTCTACCCCAAGATAAATTACCTTTTATGAATAACTAAGTAACTTGTTGAAGAACAAATAAAATCAACTGTCGTCGTGAAGGAAGTGGCGCGTCTGTCGGGGTCAAAACCCGCACGAACTGGCTGGACGTAAATATCATGTTTTCCTGGGGTCAATGCCAGCTGAATATTGTAGTTATTTTTGATTATTGTGCAAGATTATCAACGATACAGGTAATCACTTACTTTAACGAGATACATTGTTAAGATAACAAGCATGACGGTAACACATTTTAGACATCCCAGCCTCTACTGGGCTACTAATAATCCATAAAACTACATTTACAAACATACAGGTACAACTTGAACATAAAATAATGATAGGTACTTCGTATACGTGCTCTTGCCTAGGACTCAATAACCAAAACTTTTTCAGTTTTAGCTGGAACTTCTGGCATTTCGTTTGACTCACGAAGAATGCAGAATCAGTTGACAGGTTTTCAATAAATGCAGTATATATACTGTGTACCCCACTAAAAATAAAATCATTTTTTCTTCTTTCTAATTTAAGGTACACATCCATTTTTATCTCATTTTTTTATATTTCAGAATGACAGCAAAACCAAAAGTATCCTACACTGCTAAATTCAAAGCGGAATCATTGCTATTGAAAATATCTGTAAACTGTTGCCAACTTAATGAATTTCAATACTTAATTTCTTATTCAGGACATATACAAATAAAATGCTATACTATAGAAGTACTTCTAAAAAACGTTAGGTTTAAAAAAAAAACATATAAAATTGTATAATATCCGCAATGTCTAATTTCATAACTTCTGTAGTAGCATTTTAACACAACTATAATTAAAAATAAACGTATTAGGATAATTTACATGGAACATATGATGAGTGCCCGGTTGTATATTGATGACACTTTGCAAAATATAGTTAAATAATGCGTTGCTCCAGTGTTATAAATAAGGAAAGCTTATAGTTGTACATAAAATGTACACGATAAGAACCTTAAAATCTCAGTGAAAAAAACCAGAAGGAAGCTCAAAACGTCCGTCACGCAGGGGCTGCGTAAAATAAGGAGATTTCCCACGTGAAGTTTTACAATAGTGAAATTTTACGAGAGTCGAACACGGAAACGGCCGAACTAGCTTTTGGGGGAAACTCACAACTAGACCCGAAGTTAGCCGATCTCATCTCTTCCATTATCCGCACACACTTAATAAAAATGTGAACATCTCGGTTAATATTCAAAATAGAGAATAAATGTACATAACAATATTTATAGTACATTTAATTTTCAATAAGAGTGATTCTATACAATATTTCGAGCCAGCGTATAGTAACGAACTTATTTCGAATTTTCGAAAATCCTCCCCTCTAAACCCCCCCCCCCCCTCCCACTGGTCAGCCATTAATGAGCTTGATCTTTATTTTTACATAAAACGTTAAAAATATCGAGTTTGGTAACAATCAACCAAAAATTGTGACCGCTAGAGCGTTAACAGACAAATATGTATATATATAAAATTTTGAACGGACCTCATTTTCATCATCTTCTGGGTAGGAACGATGGACACTTGAAGATATTTTTCGAAAATCCCGTCACTAGTACTACCTCAATAGCTGATTTCCCTTAAGTGCAATCTGCTTAAAAATTAAAATATGGTACATTATGTCATAATAATACTACTCATAAGGCATTACCCGGGGTTATTACATTGTACTTACTGCATTGCATATATGAGCCATGTGAGGCAACGTATCCTCGATTATACTAGCCTATGTGATTCATAATAAGGCTGATTATAATATGAATAGTTTATAAAAAGTGCCACGCCCTCGAGGCCAACGCCGGAGTCCGCTAATAAGTAGGACTGGCGACTTCCTGACCAATTTTTGTCAATTATTTCTGACTCACTCGAGTGAGAGGTACCTCCTTCGAGGTCACACAACATGAACTCGGAGGGCACTCACAGGCACTCTAATTTTCTTTGTATTTAAAACTCCCTTTTATAAATTTTGATTTCCTATCTATTTAATAAATCTCGGAGGTTCAGGTTAGCCAACACATTAGATACAATTGTGGATCTTATAAACGTCATTTTAAAATAAAGAAAGGTTACTGTATAAAGTTTCTGTTCCCGGGGAGAGAGATCAGTCAATGCCCAATATTTTCTTCCTTTAAAATTACTCATTTATTCTTTTCAACCTCCTTAATTTATGTTGACAGGGCCAAACTCACAACACTAGACCAGTTCCTAGCAAGAGATTTTCTTAGGTTTAGATATTGTTATATTTTGTGTTAGGTTAGTGTAGAGTTACGTCTAGGGAACATCCGCTCTACTGATAACACCAAAATAAGCATTTATTTAATTTGTAATGCCTTCCTTTTCTAAACTCATAATATTAATATTAATTATTATTATTATTTCTAATATTCTTAAATGCTATGTCTAAATGTTTACTAAATGAAAACTAGAACCAATAATGAATTAATAAACGTATTTATTAAATTATATTATTGTAGATTGATTATTTCATTCATAATGCTTTTTTTTCCCCACTCCTGGTCATTTCCCCAGTAGCTGTAGCCTGTTATTCTGCTTCAATGTAATTAGGGGACTCGGGAAATAGATCACGAGTGCTAGGCTTCACTTTACTTTGGGTATTAAAAAGCAGCTAAGGATTAAGAGAGAACTTTATCAAAATTGTGTGAAATTGATAACACTGACATGAAAACTTCTCTTATGTCCCTCAATTCGAGCGTCAGTTACGTATAAAGTAAGCGTGAAAGCTTTTTTAAAAAACATTTTAATTGACAATAACAATTACAGAATTAAAATGAGCAAAATAACAGGCTACAAATGAAATGAAATAATCAATCTACAATAACATAATTTAATAAATACGTTTATTAATTCATTATTGATTCTAGTTTTCCTTTAGTAAGCATTAGTACAATCCATTTAAGAATATTAGAAATAATAATATTATTATTTATTTAATGTATTTATCGTAGAAAAATAAACTCAATGTTATGAACATGATTACCAAATTTCAACTCGACCTTATCAAAACAGACATTTTTGTTTGATCGTTACCAATCTCGATATTTAGTCGATTTATGTAAAAAGAAAGATCAAGTTCGTTAACGGCTGAAATCGGACCAGTGAGAGGGGAGGTTTTTCGAAAATTCGAAATATCTCCGTTACTATACGTCGGATCGATAAACTGTACAGAATCAATCTTATTGCACATTAAATTTACTATAAATATTGTTATATACATTTATTCCCTATCTTGAATATTATTGATTATTATTTGCATTTTTATTAAATTTGGGCCGATAACGGATTTTTGAATTTCCCGCCAAAAGCTAGTTCGGCCATTTGCCGTAACTGTTCGGCTCTAGTATGGAGATTTCTCTATTGGATAACTTGAGGAGGGAAATCTGCTTAGTTTACGCAGCCCCTGCGTGACGGACTTTTTTTATCATTGCTTTGTGTGTTTAAGGTTCTCAAGTACACATATAACTGATCTTTATCGTTTAAACAGTTCCCAAAAAGTGATTTTTATTTTGTAATATATATATAAGAAAAACAAATATTGGAATGAACTAAGATTTTTTCACCAACACTTTCCAAAACTCCAAAAAACAACACCATATATATATATATATATATATAAAATCATTAAATCCGTTGAAGAATGAGCAACTGACAGTCGATGAGCTGGCGTGTGTAGGGGATGGGAACTCTTCCATTGATTAGCGGGTATGAATGATGGATCTCACGTCAATTACTAGTGACGACTCATTGAGCAATCTCTATATAAATGTAGATGTGTTAACTTTTTTTCTTTCCTTATTTTTTTTTTGGCTTTTGCGACATCAAATGAGTTATGTTACAGTCATTGCCACACTCTTTGTTGAATTAATATTTTAATTTATTACTGTTATAATGTTGTTAAAGCACTGAATTAGCACGGCGATCGCACTCTATTGGACAATAGGGTCACTGAAATTTGAGGTTGAACTAGTATATGTTCACCGGAGATTACTTGTCATCGTAAGGCAAATGATTAGCTGCTTGAATAAAGTATTAGAAATCTTTGGTCTAATAACTCCAGGATGAGGCAGGGAGTACGTATAACTTCACCTTCTGCAAAGCCCTCTGCCAGGTTTTGATTTACGTTTGATTTTTACGTATCAAAGACTACCGTTTTCCTGACACTACAAAATCGAATAAACTCCCTCAAAATCTGACAGCGTCAAACGGTAGAAGATTTCCAATCTCCACTTTATGCCCATTTTAGGCTTTCGAATGACCGTTACTATGAGTGAGATAGAACGCTTATACAACCAACGTTGTAAAAATATTTAATTTTTTGTAAATTTAGTTCTATACATTCATTCTCTAACTATTAACCGAGATTTAGGAATTTTTTAATTTACACCCATCAATAATCGCCCACTTTTAACCATTTAACCACAAGTGAATATAACTTGAAACGTCTTATTCCAAGCCTAAACACCCAATATTGTATTCAACAGA
The DNA here is from genome assembly GCA_019009955.1 of Riptortus pedestris. NCBI lineage: Eukaryota > Metazoa > Arthropoda > Insecta > Hemiptera > Alydidae > Riptortus > Riptortus pedestris. The sequence continues at coordinate 110,063,861 of CM032232.1, forward strand.
TCTTTACCAGATGAGATACATTTAAATACATCATTTGATGACATCATTAATTAAGATTTTATTGCCTCTCTACATCTAGTCAACGCATTTTTATTTGAATCTCAGCAGTTATGGTGAGATAAGATCAAGAGGGTGTCATCACAGCACGTTGAAAATCTGCTTAGTTTACTTAGCCCTTGGATGACTTACGTTTTATTCTTCTCAATCCAGTTAACAGTTTTAGAAGGCTAATTGTAATATTAATTGGAAGACTATTTTATAATGCGAAGTCCGTCTCAGGGGACCGCTGCGTTAACTAAGCAGATTTCCCACTTGCGTCCCAAATTTGCATTTATTTCATGACGTAAAACTTAAAGAGATCAATATTTGTTATTTAGGCTTCTAATAAAGTGCTTCATAATATAACGGCTTATTGTTGATATGACATGAGCAGGAGTTGGGGTTTACTGAAGGCCGAAAACTAAAAAACGCAAATATCATAGTTAATATTAAAGATAATGATAACGTGTACATAACAGCATTTATAGATCATTAAATTTTCAATAAGATTTTTCGGAGATATTTCGAGTTTTCAAAATTCCTCCTCTCTAACCCCCCCCCCTTCCCACTGGTTTGATTTCAGTCGTTAACGAACTTGATCTTTATTTTTACGTAATACGTTTAAATATAGAGTTTGGTAATTGCGACCGCTAGAGCGTTAACAGATATATATATATATATATATATATATATATATATATATATATATATATATATATATATAATTTTGAACGGATCTCATTTTCGTCATCTCCTGGGTAGGATCGATAAACATTTGAAGGAAATTTTTGAAAATTGCGTCATGAGTACGACCTCAATAGCTGATTCCCCTTAAGGACTTAAATCTGATAAAAGGAGGAATTTTTTGGATTTTAGCAAAGTTTTTCTAGAGAATTTGCATATAAAGGTTTTTTTTTTTATTGGAGAAGGACACAGGCTTGAAGCGTGACGTTACTTCATTCTTTTATGGCGGGGGATACTAATTTACAATTATAATCTAATACACATGTTTGAAACCCAACATTTCTTAATGAACTAGGTAATACATCCAAGGAGTTTAAGACTCCCTAATAAGGCATTATTCACCAAAGACCCCGACAGTAGCAGGCCGTTCGAAGTAGCCCTTGAACTTGGGTATAATAGCACGATAACTATATGCTATTAAGATAATTGTCCCGTCCCAAAGAGGATGTAGTCTGAGTTATGGGAAGATGTATTTTTTGCCGGTATTGGAAAGGGTGTGGCCGGCGACCGGCAGGTAGCAGCAGCAGTGTCGCAATCTCTTGTCAACCACCGCGTCGCTTCGTCAGCCCTTTCTAAAATGGAAATGCTGGGTTCGGGCAAGAACGCCCACATTCCCCCAGATGTGCAGCGAGCTCTAGCAGCTACAAGACGAACTAGCGAACCCCGAGCTCCTGCTACCGCTTCTATTGTGTCAAGGATTATGGGTTTTTACAAGATGCAAATTATCGTACGAAATACATAAGTTGTCCGATAATAGCGGGTCTCCTTCAAAAATATTGATACACAAAAGCTTTCACTTTTATCTATTTACGAAAACAAAAATGATATTCAACATTATTTTCCTAATCTGAAGTATTAATGGATACCAAACTCTTTAATTTGCACTTTATAGACTTCTGTAATTTTCCATGCATTTAACTTATTGTTAGCCTCTGATTTTATTTATTGTTTAAACTATTTATAATTGCAGTTTTATTTTAAATTAATATTTGAGGCAATTAACTAATTTGAACTGTGTAGGTTTGATTTCCATGACAAATATGATTTAGGCACTAAATTGCTTCCATGAACATCTATTGAATTAAATAAACAATATGTTTGGTAACATTTCATTAAAAACTATTTCATTTGAATGTGATACATGATGTATCCGTTTCACTACATCTGATCAAATAATATCAAAGAGCATTTCATGGTAAAGAATAAAAGGTCATATACATTTTTTTTTTACCTTCAGAAGTTAGAGAGAAATGTGATTTTTTTTGCATTTTTGCATCGTGTAAATCTCCCTTCCCCTTTAGTCGATTTTAGTCAAAAGGAGATGGATAACTAGCAGCAATGCCCTTATTTCTACTAACTTCCTTCGTGTCACAAATACTATATGGGTTATATACTAGTCGCCATTTTTTAGTACTCTCTTTTTTTGATCCACGTGGTCATGGAGGAAGGCATCAGTGCAGGGGCTGCTAAGCAACGGTATATACTGACTGCCTACTTGTCAAGAACGTTGAAGTCATGGATAGTAGTCAGCATACGTGCCGTGAACACTATTCGCTACATGGAAAATCGTCTTTTGAAAGTCCAATAATTTTAAAATTCTCAATAAAAACATTTTTAATTGTTTGTTTTTTTCATTTATAATGTGTTCCTAAATTTTAATGGATAATCCTCTATTAGTTTTGGAAATGTTGTCATTAGCAAATATTTTCTAATTCTTTAACTTCCTGAAAGAAATACGGGAAAATAATATCTAATAAATTAAATATAGCATAGAGGTTTAAGTCGGAAGTATAAAAAGTTAGTAGAAGAAGAAATGATACTTTTGGTCAGCTTAAAAGCTTTTTAAGAAAGGGATTTAAATAAATAAAAAGAATTTTTTGAATAAAGAATTGAAAAATTTGTCAATAAGAAAATTGAAAAAAATAGGCAGTCGTGAGAATCATTAGGTATATTAAAAAAAAAAAAACACCTAAATTTTGTCTGATTTTATATTTAAATTCTGGGGGAATAAGTTTTTTTTTTTTTTTTATCAAAATTGGAATTCTTGTCTGTCTGTCTGTCCACACGTTTTTTAAAAATGGCTATTTGAATTTTTATATTTGTTGGTCAAGTATCCCATAATACAGGATTGGCTATATGAGAACTCGAATTTTATAATTGGAGACAGGTTTACTTCGACGTGAAAATTCATAATCATCAATATCTCCAATAATATTGGATTTATCAAAAAAAATGTAAAGAACAAATTGTGTTTAGAGTACCGATTTTGGTCCTAATTCGTTTTTACATTTTTAAATTTTTACTTGTGCCAAAGATTTTGTGTTTCATGAAAATACCTGAATGGAATTTGGAAGTCGATTGTATCTGAATGAAGGGAATGAGTAAAGTTAATATGTGCGGTTTGATACTTTACTCTCCATAATTTGATACTTTAAATCTCTAAAATTTACTCCGAATACTATGTTAATACGATTGTTTAATTTGACGGGAAACTAGATTAATTTGATTCCAAGAAATATTCGTCAATATTCGCCCAATAGGCATTACACGCTTCATGTTCGAAACTATAACTAATTTATAGTAGTGATTATCATATTGAATGTAGTCAATGGATTATTTATTACTTCCGTTACGCAATATTTATATTATGACGGGAAGCCATTATTATATCAATCACTTTCCGAATAACAACAATTTTAATCATAAATTTCCCTAAATGATCATATCTTGGTAAAAAGAAATAAATGGTAGCACTTTTACTCCATCTTACAGGGTATTTGTGATATTGGTGTATATGATAGGATGATTTTGTGTATCTAATCTTTTCTATTTCCACGGGCAACCATTTCTATTTCAACCCGTCGATACGGCAAGTTGAAAATAAATTTGTCTAGTCGACTGAAAATTCACTCGAGTTGGAGAGACGGTTGTCCCAACAATTCTAAACGCTATATAACTTTTTTTTTTTAATATTGTAGCATAATTGAAAAATAAAACAAAGTCCGCCACGCAGGGGCTGCGTAAACTAAGCAGATTTCCCTCATGAAGTTTACTAATATATACATCTACGTACTGGTAACACAGCACCACCGTGAATAAATACAAACGGAAATAAGAAATGTTTCATCCAATTTCAATAACCTGCCTACAGGAAGCGTTAGGTTAGAAATGTAAACAAAAGGGTCGGCCCGCCTCACACCGGAAAGAAAAACAATTACTGAAATATATCAGAATATAAAATATTAATTTTATTTAGAACTATTTACTATATCTAGTACTGTAATTAATAATAAGTCAGAATAATTGTTATCTCAATCAATCAAATTTTAGTAGTCCAAAACCTTAAGATGGGGGGGGGGGTGTAACCGGGACATATTTGCATGTATGTCGTATAATAAAGGTCTCTTGAATACAATTTTTGGTATTTAAACTTCGAGTAATCTGATTTATTATGTAGCTGAGTATTGTGTATGTAACATGAGTAGAAGTGGCGGTTTGCTGATGGCTGAAAACTGAAAAATGCCAATATCTCGGTTAATATTCAAGATAGAGAATAAATGTATATAACAATATTTATAGTAAATGTAATTTACAATAAGATTGATTCTATACAATTTTTCGATCCGACGTATAGTAACGGAGATATTTCTAATTTTCGAAAATCCCCCCCCTCTAAACCCCCCCTCTCACAGGTCTGATTTCAGCCGTTAACAAACTTGATCTTCCTTTTTACCTAAAACGATTAAATACCGAGTTTGGTGACGATTAAATAAAAATTGCGACCGCTAGAGTGTTAACAGACAAATATATATATATATATATATATATATATATATATATATATATATATATATATATATATATATATATATATATATAATTTTGAACGGACCTCATTTTCGTCATCTCCTGGGTAGGATCGATGGACATTTGAAGAAATTTTTCGAAAATCGCGTCATGAGTACGACCTCAATAGCTGATTTCCCTTAAGGGAAATCTGCTAATAACGTAAACGGAATGAAAAACATAGTAGGGTGAAGGAACAAAATTGTTTTTTCTTTCTATCATTCCTATTTTAGCTTCTCTGCATAAAAAGAATTTGAAGCGGTCTATTGACCTTTAGTCGAGCGAATGGGTTCAAAAATATATAGCTCTAAGAGTGAAGTAATACATGTTGGACCCATTGCTCATAAAGGTTAAAATATTAAACGTAACCTAGTGTGCAATCACTTATTTGACTACATGACAGACGTTCGTTCAGTAATGGAATCCAGTGACTAAGTAGTTATACAATCGTTGTGTTATGAATGTCAATCCCAAGAAAGCTCAATGTAAAATAGCCTAATGTTGACACTAAGTACCTTGAGAATCTTGATAAGGTCTACAGGTCTGCCCAGGAAACTTGTTCTTCAAATGTATTCATTGCATCTATAACCGGCGTTAAAAGTGTATCCTCCCATCAACAAAATCACTTGTGAGGTTGATCAAGGTAACAGATTTGGTTGGATTACAAAACAATTATGAGTTTTACCCCCCCCCCTCTCTCTCCAAAGAACAAAATTATTATTCATTTCTTTTTACCCATTTCTGTGCATCAGCACACACACACACACACACACACACACACACGCACACACACACAAACACACGTACATATATAAAATGTCTATTTCATATCTTAAATGCAACCAGAAGAGCACATTACCTTTAAGAGGAATCTCCTAATACCAATTCTTTGGAATTTATATTTTATATATATACATATATATATGTCTGTTAATGGCTCAACTTTGGAACGTATTCTCTAAACTAACATTGTTCAACATGTTTTTTTCCCATTGGTGGAACTAAGGCTAATTGGGATATACAGATTGCAGCTATTTTCTGGCCAGGGTAGGCTAAGGATTTTATTTAATACTAACTAAGGTACCCGGCTTCGCCCGGGAAATCATTTGAGGCTGAATGATGGTGGTATTTTTGGGGGGTTTACTTTGTACAATATTTTTACATTTTCCCGTTTCAATGCTTAGGATTTATACCCGAGTGCCCGGCTTTTTGGGATATCTTAATAGTAACAGTATTTGATATGCCCTTAATTCTATAAAATACACAATATTTTTATATTACCCTTTTCCTGTGCATGTATCTTTTATTATCATAATATTATTGTCAAAAATACGGGATTTCGTTGATTTCCATTTAGTCTTTCGAGTCCCATAACATTGATATTTTTAATTTCAATCCTGCCTTACAACCCCCACACCTGCTCGTCCCTAGAAATTTTGGTACAGCTTATTATCATGGAGGCAAGTGCTCATTAATATACCAAGATTTGTTTTATTCGGTTGAGTCTTTTGTGCCAAATAAAATTGTTGACTCCCGCTATTGTATTTAGCGTTTAACTCATTTATACTTCGATATACGACGAAAATGTATATAACAAAAGTTACTCTAAATAACAAATTAAACAAATTTTATTATGTGCGTATTTGCCGAAAAACCAATAGGAGACGAAATATCGCTATTTTCAATTTCAGGCCTCCCTTATAACCCCCACTTCTGTTCCTCTCAGAGAATATCAATACAGCCAGAAACCTAACCTGTTTTAGTAGTAATATAGATAACAAGTTTCATAAAATTCGGCCGTTTACGATTCTATAAAGGATATAGAGACAAACATTCATTTTTATATATAAGATGTTTGTCATTAAATGTCATTAAATTCCTGTAGTCCAGGTGGGAATTGAACTAACTGGTCTAGATTTACCTAGCGGGATTAACTCACATGACTAACCTCAGCCCCAATAATTCATTGGATTATTCTATTTTGTATTTTTTTTTTTTTTTTGTCTTTCTCGTTCATACGAATTTATTTTGTTTATTTACGAGAATCTCAAGTTCATCGAAAATTAAATTAAGAAAATAAGAAAATGTTACCAGACTGTTCTTGACCTTTAATACAGAATTAAAGAGCAAATACTTTCTGGTGCTTAAGAACGATTTACAATGCGAACAGGCTCAGAATCCATAAATAGACAATGAAATGTTATGAAAATGAACTTTTGCTTTCTGCGTTCGATTCATTATTCACTAGAAACGTGCGTAATTGAGACCAGGATAGAAACTCTTGTAGTAGGAAAAAGTATAGAAATACAATGGGAAAGGTGTGCTGGATGTAATCCGAAAATGATGTCGTGACATTAATAAAAAGTGTTTAAGAAATAAATAAAATAAGTCTCAAAATGTTTTTGTTAATACCCCACGTGAGGAAAAAAAAACTTCAGTTTTTTTCCAGATGAACTAAGTAATAGCCACTGAGTGGGAAGCATTTTTCTGATAGCAGATCAGAAAATGGATGGATGGATGCCAAGAACAAATCCGGCCAAGAAACGTCAAACCTGATTTGACCAAGCAAAAAGAGAAGTTAGAAAAAATAAAATTTTATTTTCAGCTTAGGAATTTTACCTGTTTGATTTTCCGTTCTCTACCTTGAAATTTCAGAAAGTAATTACAATAATATATAAAATACCACATCCGTAAATAATTTTAAAATCGTTAAAATGAAATAAACGATAGTAAATGAATCATCATTTGTGGGAGTTATTAAGTCTTAGGTAGAGTTTTTTTTAATAAACTTTATACGCAAGACGTATCTGTTCAGTGTGAAAATTATTTTTACAGAGATATTTTGTAAGGCTGATAAATATAATAAATTCACATCAATACTTGGGCATGGGAAAACACTAAAGACTAGTACTAATTAGTGTTTTTTATCACCTGAGGAATATGAGTTGTACAGGTTATTGCAGGAGTATATAATCAACGTCTTCAATGTACTTGTAGTCTTGACCAACTAATATGGTGCAATGTTACAATGTTGCCAACCATTAAGTTGAATATATATGTATACATATAAAAATAGTAAAACTATGACTAATATGAAGGTAGCCGCTCTAACATTTATGGACATTATGGGCTTGCGTTAGTATTTTTTTTTTTTTAGTATTAAAACTAATTTGGTCTGTTAAATAAAAGAACAGTAATTGAAGCTGAGTTTGTAGATTTTAAAGTTTTTTATTAACCAAGTTCTTCAAAACATCTAAAGATTAATAATGTTAAGGGCACTTATAAGACCCTCTGAATGCCCACTCCTGTCCATTTCATTTTTTTTTTTTATTGATACCAAGCCTAAAAGAAACATTTTCCAAAAATGGCCTCATGAATACTACCCTAAAAGCCGATCTACCTTATAAGTGAAATTCACGAAAAAGAGTATTTTTGAGAAAATGAACTTTGTGAATAATCATAAACAAAGGAACTAAGGAAAACCTTTAGTGTTCCTGGGCAATGACTGAAACGAAAATTTGATTACTGCCATGAGAACACTATGAAAATACCAACAAGAAAAAAAAGGCTTAAACAGTTTGATAAAGAAATTTCCCTATAGTAGCCGTGATAGTCGCGATTTTGGCTCACGAAAACAAACTGTTATTTATTGACATCCACTTTGTGCTACTTCCAGGACACTACACAGCTCAGAGGGCTGAAATGTTGTGGACTCTAAACTAGACCAACATATTTTCAGCGTAGGCCTTGTGCTGTTTGAGCCTGTTGTATATGGTACCGCCCGCTGTTCAACCTTATTTGTTGGAATGCCACTTTCAAGATGTGGTTAAACAGTGCAGAAGTAAATGGAAGGCCTTGTATTAAGCCAGTAGTGGATAAGCTGGAAGCCGTGAGTGATCCCAAATCTGGGTTTGACCTTACAAAAAAATCCCTTTCAGAGTCATTCTAGTCTATCTTGTAAAGATTGCTAGGTATTCAAAGTCACAGTAATGTCTCCAACAATTTTAGTCTGAACTTATTAACCTCCCTTTGTGCTGCTAAGGCTAATTGGAGAAATAATTTTACACTAACATGTGCTTATGGGAAGTAAAAAAAAAGTAGGAAGTACAGATCATACACTCAAACCTGTACAAGCATTTTTCGTTGATTACCTTAGACGAAAATGTTCTCTGGTATTTTCCCATTTTCGTCTTATACTTGCTATTTAGAAATATTAAGAACAAGCCAGAAATTAAAAAAATAACCATAGTGTGCCCCTAACCTTGATGATTTGAATGATTCAAACTCTTCTTTGGCTAAGGTCCAAGTAGGGACATTAAAGAATTTGGTGATGTTTTTTTATTTATATTTTCCTCAGTCAAAAAGAAGCGTCTAAAAAAACTTTGAGATTTTACATCCCTTAATTTGGTGGTTATTTAAACCATTTTCGAGATGAGCCTTGCTCAAAAGCTGCGATAGCTATCCAGTCTGACAAGCATGAGACTTGTGAGGTTGATCTGAAAAATACATCTAAACATTTGCTTAGTGCCACCAGAGTGCAAATTGTTCTTAAGGCTCAACCATGGGTGAGCAATACAGATAGTATAAGGTTTATACTTATAATGTTATGTTTGACATAATGCTATTGTAAACATTAGTAAAAGGTTGAGTAATATTGTTGTATAATAAAACAGAAACAAGTCACATAACCACATTCCATCCAAATTTATGAGATATCATTCAAATTTGCAAAATTTATGCTTCGATTTTTTTTTTATAAATAATTTTTAAAGCATACATTTTTTATTGTGTTTCTTTGTATTAGAATGACAAATTTTCTTATAACCCATCAAAAAAGATTTATGAAGTCTTAGGAGGCTAAATTATCATTCTTCGGATAATATCTGCTTTTAAACAATGTGTGACATGTTTCGGTAAGGATGAAATAACATTTTAAAGTATATTTTTGCCATTTTTTTTTTAATTTTCTTTAAATAAACTCAATTGAAAACCACATCGGTCATTAAAATCAACTGGTTTATTGACCACAGATACGACTATAATTCCTGGCTTATTAAAATAGTAACCAGTGTAATTAAAAACAACAGTCAATGTTCAAAATTGATGAAACACAGAAATCGTTAGGTAACTTATATGGATGCCTAAAAATAAGCATACAAATATTTACAATAGTGACTAAAAGCAAAGGTTTGCATATATCGTATATATTTTACTTACCCCCCCCCCCCAACAAATACCCAAGCGCAAACAAACACACAGTTGCTCACGTTCACGCGTTATAGATTCCAGACTTACTGTAAGAATTATCACTTTATAATAAATAATTAAAATATTAACAAAGAGATACTTTTATATACTGGAAATATGTATGGTCATCTAATAAAATTGTGCATTCAGTTATAGGAAATTGGCAATAATTACTGGGAGAGAATTTGTTATCCACTGATCTGTGTCACTTTAATAACACTATTGAACATCAGGTCCTCCACCGCTGCCTCATATCATATGTTTCGATTATTGAAATAATTTCTAGTTACTTATTAAACCAATTCATTGTCACACATGGCTAACATAAGCCCCAGTTCATGATGAAAATAATGTCCCCATGACCAATGAAGAATGAGGATTCAATATTAGTCTAAAGTGGTACACGTTGTTGTTTTAAATTTAAAATAGGCAGACAGGGGTAAAACAGATAGGGGTTAAGTATGAAATTCATGGTGATAAAATGCTGAAGAAATTCAGAAAACATTTTTCAAAATGATGTTTTTTTTTTTTAAATCTAAAATAATTTCTGGATCCCAGAAAAAAGAAAAAAAAATACCTAGCAAATATTTACTGAAATGAGTGACTTCATTTTCATAGCTTCTCTTCGACTGCATTTAACTGTCATTTGTGAGTATGGCATATATCCGCAATTTAACTATAGATAAATAATTTTATTACAGCTAAATTGAATAACCCTTCCCCCAAGGAACAGGTTTATTCGGTCCAGGACTGGGACGAGCTAATAAAAAAAGGATAATAAATTAAATTTAAAGTAGACAGTAGACATTAAGATTAAAGATAGTTACCAGCCGTACTAAACTTGATTGGGACGGTGAAATAATAAATTTGTTAGAGGATTAATAGCCAATAGACTATAAACGTTTTTTGGTGACTTCAGACATAAAGTGACTTATGCATCTCTTAAACCAAATGAATAGACCTCAAGGAATGATAACCTCACTCCTCCTAAGGAGAATACTGACATTGGTTATAATCTTTTGATGGATCACCGATAGAGTGGAAACCTAATTTGTTTTTTTCATTTACTTTGTTAAGGGGGTGAAAAATGCAAAAGACACCAAATCCACAATATATTTAATGCTTTATGAAACTAAATGAAAACAAGAGCTATCGTGAAACTTTGCGAATAAAATAATTAGTAGGTAAAGAGGCTAAATTTTGTAATTATATACAGTCATATAACCAACATAGCTAAGTTTTAACAGCATCTCACTGATTTTTTTATGGAACTTATTGTATTTGTATAACGCAATATACTATAATTAAAAAATAGAATAACTAATAAATAAATATATTAAATGGGAGTAACACAAATAAGGGCCATTTTTTAATTTTAATGTCATATATTTTATATAAACAATACAATGTTTTCGTAAGATTTAACACTGGTATGAAGTATTTTCTTATTGTTCAAAAAGTCATTTTCTAGTTCTTGACTAGTTGCAGATTCTTGTGACATCACTATTAGCACCAAAAATTAAAAAAAAAATATATTAATATAAAATTTTGCTCGATAAATATTTTTATTTATTATATTTTCTACAAATATCCTTTATGAGGTTGTTTGTGGGGAAACACAATATATTGTTCAAATACATCGACTTCCACATATCATTTTGTATTTGAAGTGGCTTTAATTTAGCTTGTAATAGCGATTTTTTATTTGTGATTTGTGTAGTTTTCCAGTACAATACTTAACTAATTAACTACGTCTATATCTTAAATTCTTAATTCAGAATCCCTGTACATAAGTCTCATAAAGAAAAAAGCCCTTTTCAACATGTTCATAATCTAATTTCAAAGATAAACTTAGAGTAATAGCTAAAGGTTCCCACACTACATTTATACCATATGTTTTTCTAAAATGCCTAGTCATGTTAAGTTTGAGAGTTATACTTCCTAAATTAATTAATAGATTTCAAATTTCTAAATGTTCAACTAAAGTTTCAGGTGTTTCAAGTAAATCAATCAACACTCATCTATTTTAGTATTTATATGGATTATACCTTTCAAAAAGAAATCGTTTCTAATAGAATAATGAACAGACAGATAGTTTTAAGATTCCCCTTCTTTTACCTCGAAAGCATTATTTTTGAATTACAACAGCTGTTCCTTTATGTATATGAGTTTTATTTATTTAATAATTTTTAATTTTATTCATACTCTGTTTATTCCAAGGGAAATGAATTGTGATCCGCAGCTTAGAGAGAACGAGTATCCGAAGGGGAGAGTTACTGGTCTGGGTTCGTTGGCCGTTTAAGTTCAAGGCCTGGGGATGTGTGTTGGGAGTGGTGAGAACCCAGCCATGGAGTACCCTCGTAAACCCTCACGACTAACGACCGCCGCTTTATCACGACATCTTTTTATTTGCAGGCTCTCCTTTATCTACGGGATTTTTATTTCAAAAAAATAATAAATAATTGAAAATAAACAGAGCCTCCTCGTTTACTCATGATATACAGAAATACTTACGAAGTAATTATTCTAGACCGTAGACAATTAGAAAATAGGAATAGTTCTATTATAAAGTGGTTATTCTACTGGATATGGTAGTGGATATAGTTTTATTGTCTGATAGTTGTTACACTCTATTACAAAGTTATTATACAGTATAGATAAGTAAAGAAAAGTAGTAGCCATTATATATAACTTACGAAGTAATATTCTACTGTGTAGATAATTAGAAAATAGAAATAGTCCTAGAATGAAGTAGTTATTCTACTGTATACATAAGTAAAGAACATCTGTAGCCTTAATATACGACGTACGAGGTAATTATTCTACTCTATAGACAAGTAGAAGACAGGAATAGTCTTATTATGAAGTAGTTATTCTACTCTATAGATAAGTAAAGAATAGCTGTAGCCTTAATATACAACGTACGAGGTAATTATTCTACTCTATAGACAAGTAGAAGACAGGAATAGTCTTATTATGAAGTAGTTATTCTACTCTATAGACAAGTAGAAGACAGGAATAGTCTTATTATGAAGTAGTTATTCTACTCTATAGATAAGTGAAAGACAGGTTATTCTACTCTATAGACAAGTAGAAGACAGAAATAGTTTTAGTACGAAGTAGATATTCTACTGTATGGACATGTAAAAGCAGCAGTAACTCTTGTATACGGTATACTAAGAAATTATTCTACTCCATAAACAAGTAAAAAATAGGAGTAGTTCTATTATGAAGTAGTTATTCTACAGTGTAGATAAGTAAATTTCAGTAGTAGCCTTAATATACAACATACGGAGTAATTATCCTACTCTATAGACAAGTATAAAAGAGAATTAGTTCCAGTACAAAGTAAATATTCTACTTTATGGACAAGTAAAAAACAGGAGTAGCCCTAAAGTATAATTTACGAAATAATTATTCTACTCTATAGACAAGTACAAAACAGAAATAGTTCTAGTATGAAATAGTTATTCTACTGTATAAATAAGTAAAGAACATCAGTAGCTCTTGTATACAATATTTGAAGTAATTATTCTACTCTAAAGATATGTTGAAAACAGGAATAATCAATCCTATTACTATATAGATAATTAAAGAGCAGCATTATCCCGAATATATAAATTACGATGCAATTATTCTATTGCTTTACAAGTAAAAAACAGGAGTAGTCCTATTATGAAGTAGCTATTGTACTCTAAAGACAAGTAAAGAATAGCAGTGGCCTGAATGTAAAACGTTGTTTTTGTATTTGTAGGCTACTCCTGTGAACAGGAAAACCTGATTTCACTTGAACGAACAAGGGACTTAGCCAAGAGTGCTACAGGGACGTCGGTGATTTCCCATTGCCTTCTGCATTATGCCATCCAACAATAAGGGTATCATGAGGTAAATTCCATTCACACCTATAATGGCACGAGTGGAGAAAATTCAACTCTATTCCAGAGCTGTTAGATAGCCATCCCTCCGTGTCATGTAGCCTGCATAAACTGACTAATGATATAGATCAGCCAGTATGAATATGCAGGCTACTACTTTAACCTAAGGTACGCCACATGCATGTTGTAAGTGAGAATTTGGACAAGATGAGAGGAATATATATCGTATGGGTTAATAATTCTCTTGTATAGACATATGTGTGATAAGCTTTTGTTGCCCTAATATATATAAGGTACACATAAAAACTATGTGCCTGCGATAGCATTAAGATGTTTGTGTGTGTGTGTGAATATGTATGAGCAGGAATATATAATTTAAAACCGCATTTGTTGTTATCTAGTAAATAGAAGTAGTGAACGTTTGATTAACATTTCGACATTCACAACAGTTGATTACCCTATACAAAATTTGATTAATAACTAGTTTCTTTATATTATATATTATTTAATTAACATAAACTACAGTTAAATGGATTTTGACAAATATTTTGCAACATGACAATTACACTGAACATTCATACCTGTATCTCTTTATGACTGTCCACTCGCAGACAAAAGAGAAAATGGAGAAATGGATTGATCTCAAAACTTAGAAAAGCAATGTGGCCCACAAATGGAGAAATCATTCACAATACTGTTCCGAAGGAATTAGAAAAATTAAGGAAAACATTTATGAAGAATAAAGACTGTACTCTTAATTGCTTTGAAATGGGCAGGAAGAAGTGTTATGTTATTATAATTGACTGTTTAATAATACTGTAATTTTACGTGCATATTTTTCCCATAAATGTATTGTTAATATTATTTTTTTTAAATGTGCTATATATACAGTTCATGTATGATACGTACAAAAAAATTACTCACCCTTCGCAGGGATACTATAGAAGGAACAAATAAAAATAAAAACAAAACAAAAAAAAAAGCCACAACTCCCGAAATTAACATATTAAAACAGAGTGAAGTATAAAAATAGCTTTCCCCTAGAAGGTGAACTAGTTTTGTTCTTTGTCTCAATATTTCGTTGCTAGATACAAAGCTGATAGGCATGATATACAGCCCCGCTAAAATATTCCCCGAACTAAATCCTAACTTTGCATCACTTTATAGCGTGGGCAGTTATATATATTTTCCAATCCTTTAACAGGATCACTGACGTGTTAGATATATAACCCCGGCAGTAGTGGGACCTTGGTATATAAGAAAGAGGAGACTAAGGATGGTCCAGGATAAAGGGACATGTTGCTCCAGATATCCAGGTAATCCTTGACATTTGCCGGCCCTCCTCGGTACCAGCCCCTTCCTTGCCCGGCAAGGGGCTCGCTCCTATCCTGATATAATACATCCTGGCGAAATTATCGGAATCTACTCACCTCCTTCCCACACTTATCATCTGCAATATTATTTCCTTTTGCGTTCTTCTTGTATCTCATGCTGTCAGGACAGCCGCTGTCTGTGTTCATTTTGGATCCCTGTAATTTTTCGTACTCTCTAATTCTTTTCTGAGTGACAATGCTCTCAGTCCCCTTGTTTTCTTTTAGCTTGCGTCTTGGACGCCTGTCGGCTTATTATAGGATATTGGGATATCTACTGCTATTTTTAGAAAACGGCTAAACCATATGTATAACGGTGGGCAACAACCGGCCCGCTGTAAGATTTGATCCGGCTTGCGAGACATTTTGAAAACCCCAATTAAACAAAACTATTACACTACACACTCCAAATGGAGAAAATGAGGATTTGTGCGTTTAGCAGTACTTATAAATGCGAGCAGTTCTTTTCATTGATGACACTTAATAAAACATCGTACAAGGCTGACTGACGAAAATTTTGAAAATTCTTTACGTCTTTGTATCAGTGGAATTAAGTAATCCAAACATCCATGAATTAGATTCCCAAATTCAAGCTCAAGTGTCTCATTGATTTCGGTGTCGCTATTTAGCTTTCGTTGTTTGCAAGTAATTCCTATTTTTACGATTTAATTATAATGTTGTAACTATTTTTTTCATTTCATTTTATTAATTTAATAAATTGTATTATAAGTATATTGTCATATAATTTCATGTCTGATATCTATCCTTAAGTATGAATACTGCTTTAAAATGCTCTACTTTTAAACGCGGCCAGCAAACGTATTTGAACACTAAAATTTTGCCCACAATATGTCAAAGGTTGCCCATTCCTGGTCTAAACTATAATATTGTATTTGATTTGAGCAATCTGCAGGTGGTTCTTGGCTTATTTCTTCTGCCAGAGACGAATTACCTACGAAATTAACTAATTCAGGTTTTCTATCTCCTTAAAAATGTTATAGTGATAACAGGAAGTTCAGGTGCTGGGCAAATAGCAAATCTGTGTTTTATATAAAACCTGGTTTCAGGAATAATTTTATCATCAAATTCTAAGGCCTCCCAATAGACCCGCTGGATTCTGTCGATAGCTTCACTTTTCCATATAATATGCCCCTCCCCAATCCATGAGATGTTAAAATGTACTCTAAAATTTACTTGGGCTTTCATTTTCTCTTCAATATATCGATAGATATTTGATGAATTCATTGTGTCTTATGACACATCCGGCCAGTTTTGGTATTCGTTTACCAGTGGCATTGGTTTCATTTCTACTTTCACATATCTCATTTCGAAGTTCTAATTTTCACTTCATCTGAGCCCAAACGATTCTATACTAAAGACAAATTTCAACAGCTTTAATTGAGAAATTTTTATTTTGACATGGGCTCATATTTCACTCCCATATAGAATGACTCAGTTAATATCCATCTAGGTATCCATAATTGCCGATTAGTTAAAATTTCTCTTTCACCTTGAAGTTTCATGCTCATCTCGAGGTACTCGACTGTCAATCTTATTTCTCATGATGATGCTTCACAGAAGCAAAACTTATTAAAAACTGCTGAAACCCCAAATAATTCAATAATGGCGTTCCCTTCCCTCAACTGAGACCCATTCAACAAATGGAGGTTTTCAAAATCATTTCTTGACACTCCAGGAAATAAATGAATCACCAAGTGAGTGGGTAGATTAATTAAACGTCCCAACAGGTTTTTTTTTTTTTTTGTTTTTTTTGTTTTTTTTTGGCAAAAGTGGTAATAAAGATGACATTCAGGATCCCCAGAAAAGTGTATCGAAATGTTTGTATGACAATGCCTACCATATTTTGGCTTACGGCTCTAAAATAGTATTGAATACTCACAAATATTATTATTTTCTACAAATAGATGCAGCAGATTATTAATTGTATTTTAAAAATGGATAGACAATATATCTTTAAATAGATGGATATGCAATTAAACTTTACATTTTTCTTTAATTCCTTATTGAAGTAATTGTTGGTTTTTCGTAATGTTATCCTTTCTTTATTTTATTTGCTTTTATAATGATATTTAACTGGCTTCACTAATTCTTATCGCGCATATCCGATAATAATGAGGAACCATTAAACTTCCTTGAATGTTCAGAACTTTTTGTACCTTATCTTGTACGTTATCTTATTTAACAAGCAACTAATCCGTGCTCAATTGGTCTTCCTTAAAAAGTTGAAATGCATTAAAAATAAAATAAATTATAAATTATTATTCGGAATTAGAATAAAACACATTCATTTGCTTTACTTTTTAAGGAGACTTTTCGATCCAGATATCCAGACAATCCTTGACATTTACCTACTTCAAGATGTCATCTCCTTCCTTGTTTGACCAGGGGCTCGTCTCTACACTTCAAACATGACTACTTAAGCTTTCATCATTTATGTAGAACTTCATTCTGAAATATGCTTGTTAATCTTTTTCATATTATTTGTTAACTCGATGATTAATTTCATTTGATTTAAGTATTTGATTATTATATAATTTTAATACGTAGCTCAACCAAATTTTTTTTTACCACTACATTCACTGAAAGTGTCCCTCATTTAAGCGCATGCTCCCAAGAATTCTATATAAGTAATACTTGCAATTTAGCTTAGCATGTGATTTTTTGCTATGTAATATTAATGTTAAATTGATATTTTAACAGATTTCACTTAAGGGAAATCCACTATTGAGGATGTACTAATGACTCGAATTTTGAAAAGTTCCTCAACAGCTCATATATCCTAACTAGTTGATGACTAAAATGAGGTTCCTTCAAAATTATATATATATATATATATATATATATATATATATATATATATATATATAAAAACAGACACACACACATTCACATATATCTGTTACCCCTCTAGAAACAGTAAAGCAAGGGTATCGAAAATTCAAAATATCTTCCAAATTATGAATTGGATCGAAACATTGTTGATTTTTCGAAACATTAAATATTGTTGTTAAATATATCTATCTGAAATATTATCCCCGATATTAGCATTTTTCAATTTTTAGCCTTAAGTTAGTCCAAACTTTTAGTCATTTCATGTTAAGAGTATGACAGTATATCATGGAACGTCTTATTCCAAGCTTAAATACCAAATATTGTTTTTAACAGACCTTTACTAGTTGAAATACAAACTAATACAATACGTCATTAATTAAGATTTTACGTTCTTGACTCAAAAATGTTTATTTTATCTGTACGATACACGATATTTAACCGTTTTATTCAACACTAAATTGGATAAAAATGTATGTAATCAATCTTGTTAAACTATCGATGCTCTACAACTGAAATATTAAGTGAGTATTTCTTACATTCTTGTTTTCTGATTTCAGTTAACCCCCACTTTTACTCAACGGTTTTTAATTAGATATAGAGAACAGATGTTGACTTGAGATCACTAGTGTGGCATACAAGAATGCGGAGAATCTATAGTTCTAGGACAATAATAGTTAAGTCTATAGTTTAATAATAGTTTACGCAGCCTCTGCGTGACAGACTTTTTAAAATAAGGAATTTACTGAAGGCCGTGCAGAAAAGATACTTAAAACTCTGTTAATACTCGAGTACGGGGAAAATGTATATAACAATAGTTACATGCATTGCTTTACCATAATAGAAGATTTTACACTTCCTTTTTTTTAAAAAATAGTTTCGGCTGTCAACGAACTCGATGCACAGTGCTGCATTAAAAAGTCTAGTCCATAGCAATAGAGACGGGTTTACTTAATGATAAATAAAGTAGTTCTATAAAAACTTTTCGTATCTCTAACACTTGCAAAGAAATTTGCAATTTTTTATTCAACCCCCCTCCCCAACCAAAACCCATACGGACGGTAGTTCTGTTTAAAATAAGAAATTTTAACATTCAAAGGTTAGTTTTGAGTTATGCAAAATACGCGCGCAACAAAACTAATCAAAATGGGCCCATAGGAGGTCGAAAATGATAATTCCGTTGAAATCTGAAAACCTAAAATTTATTGAAATTACAATAGTTCCTTTAATTTGTACAAGAAAGTAAAAATGCAAACATCTCGGTTAGTATTTAGGTTAAAAAAAACTATAGGACGATATCTTTAGACAAGGAGCTACAATTTAAATAAACCAAGTGGTTGGATCTGAAGAAGAAATAATATTGGTTACTAAACAGAGATAATTACAGCCACATAATACAAAGTGTTACGCTATTTTAAGCCTTCACTAAACCTCCACTCCTTATGCTCTGTTTTGAAATTAATGAACTCCATCTTTACTTTCACCTTGTTAAATATCGAGTTTGGAAATCGTTGTATTTACTGCCACTAAAACGTTAACTGACATTATTTAGATTAACTAATATATGGCAGAAGGTCTAAAAAAGTGAAAACCTCAAATGGTTATTAAAATCATTTTTATTTTTCAACTAGTTTGATGACGCCTCATCAGGAGGAAATATAATACAAAAAGGCAACTAAAGTAACGGCTACTTCATTATGTAGGGCCTTCCACTCGCCGCGCCAGTCAGAGAATCCACTATTTCCAGTCAGAGAATTTTCTCTTCATGAGGCGTCATGTGGACGCGAAACTAGTCGAAAAATAAAAATGATCTTTTAATCATATGACGATTTAATTTTGTTGACCTTCCATCATAGATTAGTAAAGTAAAGATAAATAGGTCATATTTTCACCATTATTTAGATGAATATATAGAATTATGCACACCTTTATTTCCACCATTTAAAATCGTTGAAAATTTAAAAACACATTTAAAAAGTCCTGTGATAACCTCATTTTGAAGAAAGCGCAAAGCTACATAAAAAAAGAGACGTAAAAGAAAAACAATATATATATATATATATATATATATATATATATATATATATATATACACTAGCTCAGATACCCGGCTTCGCCCGGGAATTGATTTGAGGCTGAATGGTGATGGTATTTTTTTGGCAAGGCTTTACTTTGCACAATATTTTGACATTTACCCGTCCCAGTGTTCAGGGTTAATACCCGTTGTTGGCATTTGTTAATAATAAAATTAATTTTTTATGTAAGTCTTCACTGTCCTCCAAATTGTCATATTTCCCGTCTCCTGTGCATTATGCACAGATTTCAGTTATTAAGGACAAATTTTAACATAGATTTGAATTAATTTTTACAGGTTGAGGTACCTCATAGTTCAAATTGGAATGAATTGTTGAGCATATCAATATTTCTACGCAAATTACTTGCTCCACACATTGTTCCTGGAGAAATGTATAAAACAAAAGTTAATCTAAATAACAAAGTAAACAACTTTTGTTTTGTGCATGTTTGTCGAAAAACCAATAGACAATGAAATATCGCGAATTTTTATTTCAGGGCTCTCTTATAACCCCCAGTCCCGTTCGAACCTAAAAATTTTAATATATCTTATAATCATGGAAGAATTAATGCTAATTGACATACCGAGTTTTGTTAAGTTCGGTTCAATCGTTAGCGCCCAATGAAATAGTTGACTCCCGCTTTAGTTTATAGTGTATATCTCGTTTATACTTTGTTAAAAGACAAAAAACAATATCACAAAAGTTACTCTAAATAACAAAATAATCAACTTTTGTTATGTTCATACTAGCCGAAAAACGAATAGAAAACAAAATACCGCTATTTTTAAATTCAGGCCTTCCTTACAACCCCCACTCCTGCCGGTCCCTAGAAATGTTGGTATGGCTTATTATAATGAAAGCATTAGTGCTAATACACATACCGAGTTTTATTTATTTCGGTTGGGTCTTTTGTCCCAAATAAAATTGTTCACTTCCGCTATAGGTTTTAGCGTATATCTCGTTTATAATTCGGTATACGAAAAAAGTGTATATAACAAAAGTTACTTTAAATTACAAAATAAACAACTTTTGTTATGTTCATATTTGATGAAAAACAAATAGGAAACGAAATATCGCTATTTTCAATTTCAGGCTTCCCTTATAACCCCCACTCCTGTTCGTCTCAGAGGATATAATATAACATTATGTCTAAGTTAGGTTAGTAGTAATATACTTACCAAGTTTCATAAAATTCGGTTCAGCCGTTTATGCGTGAAAAGGTAACAAACAAACAAATAAACAAAAAGACACGAAAGAAACAAAATGCAGTTATGGTGTCTATGATATGTGAAACGAAAAGTTATCGTGAAATTTCGCGAGAAAAATCAATGTACAGACAGAGGTTACAATTTTATATATATATATATATATATATATATATATATATATATATATATATATATATATATATAAGTAAAAGAATCGGATTTTTCAATATCATTAATCTGGTTTTTTGGCAACAAAAATGTTAACAATCGAATTGCATTTTATACTTAATGAACTTATTCAAGACATGATGATGTATGAATGTTAACTGGTACTATGTTGACATGAACTTAAATAATGCCTGACAATGAAGAGGCGATGGTTCTGTGACTAAGTAGAGAGTAGGAAGGGAAACTATCAAAGATTTTACGTTTTTTGTTACTCATACAATTCCCCCCCCCATAAATATGTATTATAGTAAATCTTCGTACCTCTTAAATAAATTTATACATTGGGCTCTTGTATCTGATAATATCTCATATCTAACTGAAATTTCACTATTATCCATTTAACTTTCACTTTTACTCATTATGTTACAAAAGATATCATGTCCAGCTTAAATTTCAACTCTTTCTGTATTATTTACTCGTAGAGAAGAAAACGTCCAACTCTTCACAAGTTTTTTATATCAGCGCTAAGCGCTTTCGATGACTATTTTCTCCATCTTCAGAGCACTTGCATTCACTCATTGGGAAGGACAGCAAGATTGATGTTATATGCTAGTTAAACGTTACCAACATAACATTGACGTTTTTTAGTTACAATAATGCTCATGTTTATGGACTAATGGGGATTTCCGAAATATGTAAAAATCTAAACTCCTTTTCTCTCCATTGTTAACGAGTTCCAATAAAAAAATTTAATGTAACCAATATGTTTAAATAGATTCTTTTGTCAGCAGATTTCCCTTAAGGCAGAAACCAGATATTTTGCTTTTTTTGGAATATTAAGAAGGTCATTTTGTTTATTGATCTGAAGGATACAATTAAAAACTAAAGCTCTTTCCATTCTCGGTGCTCAACCAAAAATTGTACAGCAACGATATAGAAACTTCAGGTTTATTTCATTGGTCAGATAAACACACTTTCACTCTTATTTCTAGGGCTTCATTAAAATGTATTTCATTCATGTTCATTTTATTATCCTGAACACGCTATTACTGGACAATGTAAGACACTGATGAGGATTTATGATTCTTGCAATCAATTTGTTGTAATACCTAATTACAACTAATAGATTATCTTAAATTAGCATTATTCTACTATAGATTGTTTTACAATTATTTTAATGAATGGTTGGTGTTATGAAAATGGATTACAATTGGGAAAATGATAATCCTCCTAACGAGAAGGGTTATTAACTTTTGTGAGTAGGTTATTATATCCTGGAGGTATATTATTAATTAATATATACTAATTATTTATGAATTCAAAGAACAGCTGAGCCTATCATCTCCTCACGTCACATCTTATCAATTAGGCAAAGGCCAACGGAATCACGGAGGTGAGTCTTTTATGTGACTTTTCACTTTAGTGCCGATAATTAGGTCACAGTGGCAGCTTACCCTTAGGAATGTGACTCGACTCACGAACAACGAGTTCTTGGCTCAACTGTCAAGGTGACGCATTTTCAAAAAAAAGATCCTATTCTGTAACAAACGGCTTCTATTCCGCTCTCTAGTTATCTTTTATAAATATCAGCTGTTCTCTAAGCCAAATTAAACTATTTATGCTGTAGGTTTCAGATTATACATCTCAGTGGCAATGGTCTGAGTTCATTTGGTAATCCTGGGGTTCAACAAATATATTGTGACGAACTCCTTAAATTAAGTTCTTAGTATATGTGTGTATGTATATATGTATATATATATATATATATATATATATATATATATATATATACACACACACACACACACACACACACACACACACAGCAGCAGCTTCCCTGAAGGAGGACGTTAAGACGTTAGCAAAAGTAAATTTTTCATGGATTCATTTCCTAGAAACCATTCACCAACTATGCTCATGACCAATTTCTTTTTTTTTTAATTCTGATTATGATTACTTGTATTTAGTAATACGTTCATTTATAAAATGTTTTTTTTTATCATGGGTTCTTTGTCTTTGTTTTTTGTTATTGGTCCTTTTACTGGTTATTTCTTATTTACTTTTGTTATTTGACTTTGTAGAATTTTTGACTTTTTAAAGGGCAAATCAACTTTGATGTGATGTCCATTTAGAAAAAAAAAGTCCTTAGTACCACCCTGTTCAGAACAGTTACGTAGTCTCTTGGTACCCAGTTCCATAATGCAAGTACCATAATAAACTGGAACTCACTAGATAAATGAAAGCATTTCCATCTTTCTATTTCTATTTCTAAAAAGCATTTATTTTTCTATTATTCAGACATTTCCAAGTAGGACATGAGCAACCACAATAAAAGTTCTAGAAACCACAAATCAAAATTTTACACGCTACTCTCAGCCAATAATTGAAAATAATTATGTCACTCGTGTTAAGGAATATTCTTGAATACATTGGAGTAGTGAATCGGATTTCCACGTGGGCACTGGGAATTTATTAAGCTAGGATATAAATTCCTGGTCAACCAAGTTTCAGCGTGTGTCTCACACATCAACTCGGTTTATTTGACTTATCAAAATATGTATTTATGGCAGATTTCCCTTAAGGGAAATCAGCTATTGAGGTAATCCTCAGGACGCGATTTTCGAAAATTTTATCAAATGTCCACCGATCCTACCCAGGAGATGACGAAAAACCGGTCCGTTCTAAATTATATATATATATATAATATATATTTATATATATATATATATATATATATATATATATATATATATATATATATATTTATATATATATTTGTCTGTTGACACTCTAGCGGTCGCAATTTTTATTTGATCGTTACCAAACTCGATATTTAAACGTTTTGTGCAAAAAGACAGATCAAGTTCGTTAATGGCTGAAATCGGACCAGTGGGAGGGAAGGGGATTTTCGAAGATTCGAAATATCTCCGTTACCATACGTCGGATCAAAAAAATGTATAGATCCAATCTTATTTTAAATTAAATTTACTATAAATGTTGTTCTATACATTTATAGTCTATCTTGAAACTTAACCGAGATATTTGCATTTTTATTAAATTTGGGCCGATAACATATGACGGAATTTCCCTCCATAAGCTATTTCGGCCCTTTGCCGTAACTGTTCGTCTCTCGTATGGAGCTTTTTCTATTGTCTAACTTCACTTGGAAATCTGCTTAGTTTACGTAGCCCCTGCGTGACGGACTTTTATCAAATAACAGATTGCCCTTACGCAAAATCAGCTATTGAGGTTGTACTGAAGACGTGATTTTGGAAAACTTCTTCAAAATTCCATTGATCAAACTAAGAAGATGAAGAAAATGAGGTCCATTAAAAATTGCGTCTATATAAATATTTATGTATATATATCTGTGTGTGTGTGTGTGTGGGTTTGGGTGTGTGTATACACAAACCTAATGGTGAGTTGCTTGTTGAGTTGTGTATGAGCAGCAGGTATGTTTATACGACACTCCAGGCTAGATGGTGGTTAAGGAGAGGGAAGTCGATTTTCCAAACACATGTTTGGTGGTGAAATTTTAAATTTCTCTAAGAATTTTATTAAGACACTGATATGAAGTGACACCAGGTGCGATTTTTTTTTTTTTGGTAAGAATTTTGAGTTATGGTTTGCTATCACGTGCTCAGGCCCTTAGAGAGCAGCGCCATCTGGTATCAGAATATTAATATGAATATCGAATGTATGGTTGATAATGGAATTCTTGACTAACATTTTAACTGTACGGGTTAATGCGACAGCTGAGAGCATACCGCTGTATCTGACACAACAGCTGACTTCAAGAACGCTTGCAAGTCGCTCTCATTACCATCGCGGGAATGTAGATCAAAGAGAAACCTCCATTTAATTTTATTAATTCTGAATACGTCATTAGTGTATCTTGTGAGGTTTTAATTTATATATCCTCCCCTCCGCCGCCTTGTCCGCCGGGCTTTGACGTCAAATCGATCGCGCATGTCGAAAGATATGTTTCTCACGGGGAATACCAGTGGCTGGCCTTTGCTCTGCTTTCGAAACTACCTCTCAAATGGCGGAAACATAGTCGGGTTACATGTTCGCCATCAAGGCTGTATCATTTAATTTAGTGGGAATATATAACTGTATACATTCGACCACACACACTCACACACACACACACACACACACACACACACACACACACACACACACACACGCACACACACCCTCACAAACCCTTTTTCTTCAATTACTCTTAGACATCTGTGTCAAACACAATACTTACACAGAGCTCATGTTTTACACTCATTTTTATTGTTATTCCAACATACATACTCAACATTTTTGAGATTACGAGCTAAAAATAATTATTTAAATTTATAAATAACAAAAATAAATATATTTTCATCTCTGTCTTTAAAAATCGTATTTGTAGGGGGCAGGTGTATTTGACGTAACCATTATCGAGAGAGTCAAATATTGTGCAACAAAATGACAGACTTATCTAGTTATACACAGGTATTGGTGATGTACTTGAGAGAGTAGTGAAAATACGATTCAACAAAATTGTGACTTGCAAATACAATCAAGCCGTGATAAACAACAGAAATGATTAAATACATATTTGTGGCCCAATAAAAATTAACTGTGATTCGCAAAACAGTGGATAAAGATAGGGGCTATATACATTAAGAAAGTGCCTGGGATCTTTAGATTTCACCAAGAAGTCACACTTAACAGTTATGAACTTATATGTCTATTTTAAGCCACTCACCATCAAAATAAAAAAAAAAAAAACTATTGACAATTGAGCTAGAAAAATGGAAATGACGATAGAAGTAGACACATTGAAGCATATAAAGCAGATGGAGAATGAAACAGAGTACAACAAAGTTCCACAGCAAAATAGTAAATCTCACTGATTCTTGTTTCATTCCGAATGAGAAAATACAACTGCTGGAAGGAACATAGCCTATAAATGTTGATAAAAGATGACATATATACTATACTCGGAATGTTAAGGAAGTGTTCTTCAAAACAGATATACATAGAGTCGTGGGTTCGAATATAAAATTATTTAATGACTCCTTAAAGGAAAAATTTCGCTCCACCTAGGAAAAAATCATAGAAAACGGTGGTAACCTGTAGATAACCCATTCTAATTAGCCTCAGTAGCTCATTGTGGACGAAAAATAATAACATATATACTTAAATGGAACATAACTGACGAAGAAAAATGCCATTACGTAACCTGTAGAAACACAATAATATTTAAAAACATTGAAAATATTTTGGAAAAAACAATTCTGAGTCGGATGATCGGTAATGACTTAGATACAACAAAACGGCAAAATCAAATCAAAATCGAGAAATCCATATTAATAAGAGTAGACAAAAGGAATGTGGCAGGTTAAACAAGAGTACTTTGGTAAATCGATGAAGTTTATAACGATGAAGTATATTAGACAAAAACACGAAAAATTACAAAAAATAAATTCGTGACCTATTGAAGTGATCAACTGTTTTAAGAGGTAATAACTATTATACTCTCGTCAACATGTCATTAAGAGCACAGATGAAAATACATAAACTAGACTGCCTCGTCAGTCTACAAATCAACTGCATTTAATATATAAATATTATGGTTTTGACCAAAAAAAGTGATATAACTAAACTCTTCTTGAACATTGAATATTCCAAAACTGTTGATTTATACAATTTTTGTCAGACTCAATTATCAGCCAATTAATTTTTATTGTTTATGTCTTAAACATCAGATTACTCCCATTTCTACGATTACGATTTACAGTAAACAACTTATAGACATCTCATTTCCAGCTTAAAATTTATGTCATCTTTGCACACTCCTTATTACAGCAGAATATTAAATGTGGGAGGATGTCAGCTTAGTATTGCGACACGTGGAAATCTGCTTATCGGCCGCAGCTGGCTTTTCATTTCTGAGATAATCCATGAATGAAAAGTTTGACCAAATGAAAGGAACGGCTTCTTCAAGAGTCATACACCGTTGTTTTTTATGTAACTCATTTCTCACGGTTCTAAACTTCCATTTCAACATAATTAGATATAATAATCGGAGATTAGCTATTAAGAAACAAGGCGCTGAGCTTCGTGTCATGGCAGTTATATCTCACAGTACCAATGATTATTAAATATTTCGGAACAGCCTTATTGGGAATGAAAGATAGTTTTTGATCTTTTTTGGTAGAGTTCCATTAAACGAAATCACATATTTCTTTTCAAATCAAAAATATAAACATCATAGGAAATCTAGTTATTTAATTTAGATTCTGTGTAGCCCATGGATATTAGTTTATATGTATATATACATGTGTGTGTTGTTTACGCTCAAGTGTAAGTGTGAATTCTTTGAAGATCATTTGCCCGTTTATCTATATTATCTTTTCCCACATTTTACGTGGATGGCTAACCGACTGGACTAACACAAGTATTGACAATAAACTACGTTTTTTTAAAAGCTAACCAGAACACCACAAATTCTTTAAGGTATAACTAACACATTTGACAGTTGAAGGCGGAATACATAATGCATATCAACACAAACCTAAAAAAAAAATAAAAAAAATAACCATACACAAGAAACTCAGATAAATATGCGGTTTATGTCATTTGAGTCAGTTCTCAAAACAATCACTGTACATCTATGGTGTAAAATTTGTTATGTGGGATATTCTTATTTTTTACTGTTAACCAATAAGGTGTACAGACTGCAATCTCTTCACTATCTTTCCATCAGTGCATCAATAATATTTAGTAGCCACGGTTCGGAAGTATTTTGATTAAATTTAATATAAACATATGAATGGACCTCATTTTCGTTATACATTAGGTACAATAAATTAACATTTCAAGATATTTTTCAGAAATAGCGTCACGAGTAGAACATCCATAAGTGCATTCATTCATTACATTTAAGTGCAATCTGCTGAAAACCAGAATTACCTATCTTTTCGCAACCTATCAAAAGCGTATGTTTTTGTGAACTGCTACCAGAGTTTCGTGATTGATACTGATATTATCAGTTTGAGTACGTTTAACCGTAATGTCTAATTTCTTAAAATTTAGTATGTACCAAGTAAAGAATTATGTAAAAGTAGTGTAACACAATTGTAGTACTTATATTTTTTTAAACTACAAAGCGACTTTTCATTTTCTGTTCAATGCGTGTAAAACGTTTGTAGGAAAGTACTGAAAGAGTAATTGCCGTTACAATTTGAGATACATGTTTCTAAATTCAACTTACGTCGGGGAAGGGTTGGTCCTTAGACAGTTGTTGATTTCGACACGTACTTAGGGGACTAGTTTAATAGGCGGATTAGCAATTCAAAGTGGAAACACACGAAGAGCAAATAAATTGCATTATTGCAAACTGAGCTGTCTATTGCGATTATCATAAATAAACGGTCTGCTTTATCTCATCGTCTGTAATTATGAAGTCATAACTCCACTTTGGTTATGATTGATTTGGTTTCTTTTATGTCGTATCAGACTGTTGCAAAATTCCTTTTCAAATCTTGTCCGCAATACTTTTGCCTTTTGGGATAACGCATATTTGACTAACAACAGTTGATTTCAAAAAGAAATAACTTATAAGTATCTAATGTTTACTTACAAATAACAGTAAACAATCCTAAAATGTATATGCTACAAAATAAAAACAAAGTTTGTTCATTTGTAACGACGTGAATTATGTTTGCAGTATTTATTTAGAAGCACCAACACAAAGGCACAAATTTCATTTATGTAAAATATAAACAAAACTTTAGAAAATCACCTATAAATGAAAATAACAAAAATTATAAGCAAGTAACAAATATAAACACAACAAATAAAATTAAACACAATGCATAAACATCAAATACAAGTAATATAGTCATCGGATAAATATTAATAAGAAGTAGTGAACACAACAACAACATTAATAACTAGTAATAAACACAGCAAATAAAAAAAATATATTATGTTGTTATATACTAGATAATTTATATTATTTAAAATTGTCCAGAATTAACTAAATTTCTCATTAAGTCAAAATCAAAAAGAGGAGAAGTTGAATTTTGTAAAAAAAATATTTTTTTTAAAGATCATTTACTATACTTTCGATATAGTCGTAAGGACATAAATATGCTCGTAGATATCCACGATCTTTGCCAATATCAAAGTCTTCAAGTGCCGACCGTGAGTTTATGACCAAATTTCTTCCAAAGTTCGTACATGTTGTGTGGAGTCTCTAAGTATTCAATGTTCCTGCAGTCAGTAAGGGTTTAATGGTCCATGCCATGTTCTGTAGAGTGGTCTTTCTGTTCTTATAAAGAGGTATCAGAGTGTTAGTGACCTATCCTAAGTCTCGTGAGTACTTCTCGATTCTCACTTCCGCTGGATGCCCAATCGCTTATACAATACTTTATTTCTAGCAGATGATTTTCTGCTCTTATATGCTAACATTATTGCCTTTCATTTAATATTATCTGTAGAAGTTGTAAATGTAAGAACGGAATCTAGTAAGTTAAAGTTCAAAATATTGTCACTGTGTTTGGCGTGTTTGTCCACGGTTTCTACGGTATACAATAAATACTGGACTGTAACTGCCCTAACAATTAGGGTTCACAACTAATAATATTAAAAACACTTTTATTTACAGGAAATAACAACACTAAGAACATACATACACTATTCAGATAAGTAGTAGAGTTACCTTTCCAGAAATTTACAATAAAAAAAATACACATTCTGCCTCAGAGAAGTGAAAACAAAAGTGTCTGTCAAGATTGTAAGATCGACAGCAGTGGCGGCTCGTAGCTAAAATTAGGACATTTGAGGAAATTTTTCATAATCGCGGCACACGTACCACCTCAATAGCTGATTTCCCTTTGGAAATCTGCTAACGTGTAGATGTATACATATAATAGGATAAAACCACAAACTCGACACATTGGAAACTGACAGTGCTTTCGTGAATTTACAATCGCATCATCAGAGCTACTAACAATAATACACATAATGTATATATGTAATATGTAATAATTGGTCATGCATATAAAACTGTCAATAAAACTATGAAAGTTACAACAAAATATTTATAATTAAAATAGAATAAATTAATATTTGCGTAGGTACTTATTATTTATACATTAAAAGTACAAAATAAAGATGGACTAACTCAAATGAAGGCTTCTCCTCATATCTTAGTAAGATAGAACAAAAAAAATGTTGAAATTAATCAATAATAAACTAATTTAACTTCTGCCTGAACATGAACCGACTAGAAGAATTAAAATTATAATTATTTGAACTTTGTGCCTATGTGATGGACGAAAAGAACAGTCATATGACTGACTGACTATATCATATTTTTGTAACCTACTAAAAAAACAAGTACAAAAACTAATGAAACAAATAGTGCTTAGTGAAAATAATTGGTCCTTTGTGTTTCCTTTAGCGCTTCAGTGGCCGCAATTTTTGTTTCACGGTTACCTAATTACATATTCAAAAGTTGCTTGATTAGAATTCAATGTCACATCAAACAAGAAAGAGTGGGGGTTCAGGGAGCATAATTGGCGTTCTTACTACTAGAAAAATAATGATTAAAATGTAAGTTACAGTCAGTTTGTCAAAATCTGATTGAAGTACCCGTCCAATTTATAAGGCATTTTCTACAACTCACAATTGTTATACAATATTGTAATATTAATTCTTTTGGGGATGTGAATATCAGTATAATATAAATCATCTATTCGCATATACTTTCTGAATTTAAAAATTAATCTCTAAGACATTATTAGTTAAAATTTTCGCCAAAACTACCATTTACATTAGACAAGAAATATAACTTTATGAAGCATGTACTTAGGTATGCATGTAAAAATGCAGTAATTTAAAATTGTCATACAAATTAAGTAATTTGCGAATTGTATTTTGTTGGTTGTAATTTCATACCAATTTTCCCTTCACCTGCAGTAGGTTCTTGCCTTGAGTTCTATTTCCCCATTTTAAATATTATGATATTGAGACAGTTCTCAATTAGTTCTCCGATTATGTCATAAGAGCAGAATCTGTTATGACAATCATGACCATATGTAGATAATATATGATAGTCAATGGTGTATAAGTTATTTATTAATTACAAAATTTTATAATAAATAGTTCATAAAAATAATTCACATTTATTAAAAAATTGTTAGTTTTTATTAAAAATTGCCACCCAGTTTATGACACTAAATCGAGTTGGGTAAGTGTTATTTGCAGATTAAAACCATTTTCTTATCTTAGTTTTTCCTGTTATTAATAAAACAATTACTGATTAAGATATTTCGCATTGTCCAATTTATTTTTTTTCAGTTCGCCTTTTGTTATAAAGAACATTGATAATTGTACTATGAAGTTGCGAAGAAGTTCCATTAAAATTTTGAATATGGTGTACTCTCATAGAATGCAATTACTAGGTGGTCTGGGCGACCAGCCAGTAAGGATGACAATTACCAATAGATTTGGCAATAGCCAATGTTTTCTTAAGAATGAAACAAACACTGATGAGATCATCAAAGATCAGCCATCAGCAAAGATGGCAGTGTTGCTCCTACCTCTGGATTTCTGACGGGTCCTGATTTTCATACTGCAAACAGTGAATATTATGATATATATATATATAAAATATATATATAAAATAATATATATATAAGTGAATGTTTGTTTGTATGTCCTTTATAGGATCGTAAACGGCATAACCGAATTCTATGAAACTTGGTATGTATATTACTACTACCTAGCCTAGGGTTTTGGCTATATTCAAATTCTCTGAGACGAACCAGGGGTTATAAGGGAGGCCTGAAATTAAAAATAGTATTATTTCGTTTCCTAGTGGGGTGTCGGCAAATATGCATATAACAATAGTTGTTTATTTTGTTATTTAGAGTAACTTTTGTTATATACTTTTATGTAGTACAAATGAGCTAAAAACGCTAAAAACTACAGTGGGAGACAACAATTTTATATTGCACAAATGACTCAACCGTACTACACGAAACTCGGCAAGTAATTTGGTATTAACACCTCCCTGATAAAAAGCTATTTTAAAATTTTAAGGTAAGAACAGAGATTATACAGCTAGACGTATTATGGCGGGAATGCAAAAATATGTTATAATCACTTCTGCCTCACTCCTCCACCTCACATTGGCTTATGTTTACATGTGATTTGAGTTTATATATGAGTTGAGTTTTTCTCAGAAATGCGAATTTGTTTAAGTCTCATAAATTTATAAATTAAAAGAGTGATCGCTGGAGGGGTACACTCAGTTATTTCTGGAATATATTAACTCTGCACCGTTAAATATGTTTTACTTTTCTGAACATGCTATTTACCATTAAGAATATACAGTTCCAAACATACAATACGTATATAAAACAGCTGCCATCTAAGTGGTGCTTTGGACCGCTTTTGAGGAAATGAACGTTTATTCATAGGTTCGGAATGCAGAATTCTTTTTATGATTATGAATACTATGGTTAATCAGATAAACTATGATTATGTTATAAAAAAAGATATGCACTGGAAATGGGTAATATAAAAATATAGTGTATTTTGTAAAATTAAGTACATAACAAATACTTTTATTATTAACGCATTCCCAGCACGCCGGACAAGGGTGTAAATCCTAAGCATTGAGACGGGAAATATAAAAATATTGTACAAAGTAAAGCCCCCCAAAAGTACCATCGTAATTCAGCCTAAAATGATTTGGCGAAGGTAAATTACTGTAAATACTGAATAACTATAATGAATGCCTTAGCTAGTAGTAAATAAAATAAAGGGTTGGGGCTGCCAGTATAGATGATACTGTTATCGTATCTGTCGGTGTATACCGTCGTCACTTGCTGATGATCGAGTACAGCTGGCAAGCGCTTTCGATGCGGTGGCACCATCTTTCAAAAAGTTGTACTGTTAACTCTAGACGGCTTGAAGATGGTGCCCAAGTATCGAAAGCGCTTGCCAACTGTACTCGACCACCAGCCAGTAACGTCGGTCTTCACTGGCAGATATGACAATATTTATGATACATGTTTACTTCTCCTGACTTGTGGCAGTTAGTTAAGATGAGAGGTACATTAAGCTGAAGGTTGCAAATACGGTTATGCAAAGTAGGTTAATGAAAATCATGTGTCAATTTATGCATGGTACTGTCGAATGCTTCTATAAAAAAATTGGTAGATTACGTTATTGTTGGTTATCTGCAGAAAACTGAAATGACAAACCACTTTAATGACTTGTGACTCTCTTCTCTCCCCCCATCCTGTGACTGATGCTACTAACCATGAGGCACCTCTATTCCAGTACTTTCACCTCGTGAGTGCATTGTTGACAGATTCGGGCGGAAGGCCTGGGGAAAACCACTTTATCCCCATATACTTTTCATCCTCGTGGTGCCCTCTCTACTATCCTATATAACTTGAAATCTTCCTTTAGAAGCATACGTGCAATGAAAAATGCAATACACGAACCTGGAACATATATTACTCCACATTTCAACGCCAAGCGTATTCGAGTAATGAGTGCGTTCTCATATGTGAACTGGCCTCCTGAGAGCTACCATATGTTGGTAAACGACGCTGATAGATTTTCAGCCTTTAGGACCTTTGCCCAAGAGGTGTTGAAAACTAAGTAAAAATGTGTTTATTTGTAAATTATATGTATATATGTATTGTTTATGTGAGTTTAGGTTAGTATTTATGTTTATGTAAGTTTAGGTTAGTATTTAGGCTTTAGGTGTGTAGGCTAGTTAGTTAGGCTCTTACCTCTCTGAACAGAGGCAAAGGAGTCGCAGCTGCGGGTCTAGGACTTTTCGGACTTAAACTAAATCTCCCAAATATTGCACTTTTATGCTAAGCTAGGTTACGTTACCAGGTCCAATTTATCCATTCAAAATTTTATCTCTTAATAAATGGACCGCTGGTATGGGGAAACTCAACGGTACAGCGGGGACAGAAGTGGAAAATAAATACTGGCCCAGTGAGCTAAAGGTTAGATACGCCCACTCTCAAGCAATTTACAAAGTATACTACAAATCAAAAATGTATTAAAAATAATTTCAACAAGTGTACTAAATCAGCTGAAATCAATCATCTGAACAATTACATAAGTCGACGTAATGCTCGTACTTCGACCCAATTACAGCCGAATAATGAATAAAAGCCGTATTTCTCATTATTTTGGATATAAATTAGCAGAGAGCGCACGTACCCCGTTGGAGATAGTCATTCGAGGCTATTATTCACAGGGTATTTCATTAATCCAGGCCATTATGAAATTGTGGTGGGAAAGGTACAAACTTGTAATCACCTCTCTTACAGGGTAATAATTTAAATTAGCAATACCAGGAATTACTGAGCAATCTACGGCCCCGCCTAAAGGCCCTTTTAATTTTAATACTTACAGTATTTTACCTTTCAGATTCACTGTAATCTTAATGTTACAATTTTGACAAGTAGTTGTCTTGGCCAATGAAGGCTAAGGCCGTTCAAATAGTATGGTTATCAACAATACTGACCCACTTATGTCGTGTTTCGTTTTGGACAATCAGGCATTCTGATCTAGTCATAATATCTACAGCGAATCAATAAATCAAAATTCCTTTAACTTATAATATCGCTATTTGTTTATAAACAAACCCCTTTATCATTAACTCTTATCAAATTTGATGAAAACGATTTAAGAATAACGTATAATTTATAAATCGAAACTATTGATCAAATTTATTCGATTGATCTGTTATAAATACGTTTTCCAATATGTCGTGACGTTTACAAATGGACAAAATTACATAAGACCTGGAGATTAATAGAATTCAAACTTAAAGCAACCCTATATTAATTGTATTTTCTTTTGGTCATATTCATTTATCTAATTTTATTTGAACAAAATTTCTAAATTACCCACTTCAATATACCAAAACATGGTTACATAAATTAACAACGAGGTAACTTACTACTGGTACTAATGCCCTTTAATAACCTGGACCTTGGCAAATATCTAATAGATCATTCATTATTGTTTGTTGTATTATTTTGGACCCTTAGCCTCCGCAAGTCTTTCTAAATATCACCCATATCTGCCAGCTGTTTCATCCCCCCCCTCTTACCTGCTATTATACATATATAATATAAATATAATACAATGTCTCAACTGACTTTTTACTAGAAGAGGTGATTAATACTATAATTTAATGATTATATTAGAAAAGTATTTATTGGTGAAGAGAAGGTGGCAAAAATTATATCTGGTGTGGAATATTAAAATTAAAAATATACATGATATAAGCAGATAATAAATTCATAAAAAAAAAAAAAAGCTCAGACGGCTTAAATTATTTCCACTGAATTTATGCAGATAATTTATTCATATAGACTATCAATTTTTTTTAATATATTTATTATTAACATATATGATGAGGTTGTGGATTAATGTAGGCAATTAATCCCCAACCCCATTAATATAAAATTAGCGTTTACACATTTGGCCATTTTTGAAAAAATAAGGCGAAGAAAAGAATACCTTTCCCACAACTTCTATAAAATTTATGCATACTAAATTTGTTTAGATGAATTCAACAAATAATATTAAATATATTTTTGGAAGATATTGGAAAACCGAAAAATTAATTTTATGGAGTCACCTCATATTATCCTAAATAGTTTGGGTTCCCGGCTAAAATAAATTACTATGATAATTTATCAGAATATGCTTGCTCTGGCCGAATGACAAACAAAAAAAACAGAATAAAAGACCTCGTTGCTAAGGGTGATCAGTGAAAGGAATTATTTAACTACGGTGACCAGTTTTTCTTTTTAATAACTCATTTTTTTTTCCTTCCGCGTGTCCTTGCCGGCGAGTTTGGGCTAAGAAGGCGTCCGAAGGCAGTGTTATAATTACGAGGAAATATCTACTCAGCCCTAATGATACGGTATAACAAGCCAGGATCTTATAATACCCATTGTAAGTGATCGATAGAAATAGGTTCCGCTTCACTTCCACGCATAGGATAACCTCTAACCGACCGTGAATATAGGCTATCCTATGGTAATACTAACCTTGAAAAAAACTATTACAAGGAAGGACTGTTAATCAAGTCCGTCACGCTGGGGCTGCGTAAACTAAGCAGATTTCCCGAGTGAAGGTTAACAATAGATAAATCTACATACCGGTAACGCAACACCATCGTAAATATTAAGTGAATAAATACAAACGATAATAAGAAACCTCCCGACGGAAAGCATCTGAAATGTAAACAAACAGTTCTGCCAACTTCTTACCGGAAAGAAAAACAATTACTTTAATATATCTGAATATAACGCAATAATCTTATTGGAAACTATTTACTATATCTAGTACTATCATTTATAATGAATCAGAATAATTTTTATCTCAATCAATCAAATAAAATAGTTCAAAAACTTAAGAAGGGGGGTGGGGGTTCACCAGTACATATTTGTACGTACCTCATATAATAATTGTCTCTTGAAAACAATATTTAGTATTTAAGCTTTGAATGATGTGGTTTATTACACTGAGTATCGTTTATGTACCATGAGTAGGAGTGGGGGTAGGCTGAAAACTGAAAAATGCAAATATCTTGGTTAATAATCAAGATAGACAATAAATGTATACGACATTATTTATAGATCATTTAATTTTCTATAAGATTCTATGCAGCTCTTTGATCCGATTTATAGTAACGGAGATATTTCTAATTTTCAAAATTCTCCCCTCTACCCCCCCCCCTTGTCCGGTGTCAGCTGGTAAAGATTTGATTTTTCTTTTTACATAAAACGACTAAATGTCGAGTTTGGTCACGATTAAACAATAATTGCGACTGCTAGAGAGGTAACATATATATACAGTTTTGAAGGGACCTCATTTTCATCATCTCCTAGATAGGATCTACAGACATTTGTAGACAAATTTCGCCAATCGAGTCATGAGTACGACCTCAATAACTGATTTCCCTTAAGGGAAATCTGCTAAAAAGCTAACTATCAAACATGAGCTACAGTTCTTGCTGGACCTGGCCCTATGCCACAATGTTGCCTTACCGCTACCTCATTGCCTGGCCCTCCTTATAGAATTGGAGAAAATGATGTCACAATGTGCAAACTACTTCACATGAGTAGTTTGCACATTCTGGGCTCTTTTTCCATATGCACACTGTGGCGTCATCTTGTGAAATTCCTGAAAGTGGTAATTTTGCTCAGTTTCCGAAACCCTAGTGCGTTGGACTTTATACATTCACTGAGCTAGTAGTTAAATTAGTATATTTACTCGAAACTCAACTTAAGTCATAGTTGAAGTCCATAGTTCACTACTATTTCGAAAATAAAAGTAGAAAAATAATACAATACAGTAGAATTAATCACGAAAGTGAAACTCCATTTTGAAATAAATAGGTGTCATCTTCATTTAGACGGTCAACACAAAAAATAGCTTTATTTATACACCCTTAGTATATTATATAACTCATTTTCGTTTCCAATCTAGTGAAATTTTATAAAATCATTCGGCGATTTACGTGGGGGTCATTCCACATTAAATCAACCACACCATTTCAGATTTTGATGAATTTTATTTTGGGTGTTCTATTTATTGATGTAAGAAACTATGCAAACTTTTTTTTATCTATCTTGAACGGTTTGGATTTTTATGGCGTCTTAAAGTTTTTAGATTTTACTGTTTTTCATCGATAGGGTACAGCATCATTAATTTTTTTTTTTTCAATTTAAAAATAATTTTTAACTTTCTTATTAATAAACCAGATTTTATGAAATTTTTTGTATTTACTCATAAATATCTTTAAAAACAATAAAAAAAATAAACCAAGTTACCAAGTAAGTATTTGTGGTAAAAAAAAAAATTACAAAGTGCCAATTATAGCATTTCCGAAAGCAAATACATAGTTTCACATTAACTCCGAAAGGGAAACGGATCATCATGGAAATCTTTTTTTGTATTGATTCTAGGACATGTAATCTACCACTTAAAGCAAAAAAATGAATGGTTATTTGACTCCTTCATTGGTCATTCCAAGTTTAAAAATAGATATTTAGAAAAATTTAAACATTTGTATGAGTTAAAAGAAAATGATAAATAAAGGTAACTAAGAAGATAGGAAAGGATGGTGTCAAAACCATTTTTTTGTGGTTGATTTGATGTGGAATGACCCGTGGGATAGACAGAATGCCTAGTCAGGCTAAACCAGACTACGATTCACTATTTTGCTGCATTTTTGTTTTTAGAGTATTTAGACAAGGCCAAACTATGGA
This sequence comes from Riptortus pedestris, assembly GCA_019009955.1. NCBI lineage: Eukaryota > Metazoa > Arthropoda > Insecta > Hemiptera > Alydidae > Riptortus > Riptortus pedestris. Next base: position 110,102,607 of record CM032232.1, read on the forward strand.
CGTGGTTTATGAAAATTGTGTCCAAATGTTCATCGATCCTACCTACGACATAACGAACATGGTACATTTATATTTTTTATTTTTATATAAAGGGGCATTTATATTAGAGACAGGGTTAAATAAAATATTTAAAATACCTAACGCCATTGTTAGGTCAACTGTGAGTCGGATTGATTAATGGTACTTCACTAATTCTGTTTCAAATATAATTTTCTACAATTGTTTTTCCATATTCTTCTTCTATAACTCAAGTATTAGCGTAGACATTTCGATTTTATACCTTTCAGTTCTTGAGGAACTAAAGATCTCGTGTTCAGCTTTAATTTCATGTACATACGTTTCTTATTATAGGAAAATTGGAGAATACATGGCAACAGATCAACAGCATGACGGATGTGTTTTTTATTATTTCCGTTGGTCTTATTACAAATAACAACCAATTAAAAATTTAACAATTTGACCTTGGTGGAATTATCGGGACTACAATTCTCGTTTCTTAAAAATATTAAAAATGGCTTTGAATTCAAATGCCAATTTACTCTTTTCTTATTCCACATATTTTCATAAGAGATTTTAATTTTGTTCAACGGACCAACTATGGTAATAAGTAGTAGATAATATCCTAGCTTTGTTTGGGTAATGCTTACTTTCTTGATCAATAAATATGAGCTTCACTGTGTGCTGTATGGAATAGCACTAGAGTAAGTGAATGATGGTTGTAAAAACATGAATGGAAATATAAGTGAGAGGAAGCGAGTGAATGAAAATAATTGACTTGACTGAGAGTCTAGGCGTGGCCTGAGCTAGTGAGGTCGTAAGTTCAGTAGCGAGTCGATGTAGGTCCCGATCTCGACCTATTGCGCAACTCTATCTCCTTAGGCCCTTCTGCTCGTAAAGTCCTCTGCGTGCCGTTCTGCTCGGCAGTCAATGCGTTCACTCAAATTTAACAATAACAAATGTTATTGTTTCTTTTAGTCACAACGGCCAGTGTGTTGCGTTTTAGGTAACGTCCTCCTTATATAGGCAATCAGGAGTAGCAGTGATCTGTGTTTTTGGAGCTCCCAAGCTGATTAATTGTTTTAACAGATGTTCATTTACAAGAAGTACTGTTTAAAATTAATTGACCAGTAGATCATTGAGCAAGAGACCTGGGATACGCAACTTGCAACGGTGTTAAGTAGAATATACGAAGTCCCATTCATGAATAAAGAAATGAAGGTTTAGCGAATGAACGGTGATAATTTTCATTTTCGCCGTGTCCGATGACACCTTACCCCCAGATCATTTGGGAGGTACCATACTACAACATCTGGTTTCTTAACGGCGTTTTAGCAGATATGCCTTAAGGGAAATCAGTTATTGATGGGAATTTCGAAAAATGTCTTCAAATGTCCATGGATGCTACCCTGCAGATACATATTGCGACATATTACCCTCTAGCAGTCGCAATTTTTGACGGGTCGTTACTAAACTCGATATTTAACGTTTTATCTAGAAAAGAAAATTAATTCGTTAACGGTAACATCGGTCGAGTGGGAGGGGGGTAGATGGGAAAATTTCGAACAATCGAATTATTACCGATGTTATGCGTCAGATCGACAAATTGTATAGATTCGGTCTTATTGCTAATGTAATGTTCTATAAATGTTGTTATATACATGTTTTCTCTACATTGAATATTAACCGAGACATTTCCATGTTATAGTTTTCGGCGATCAGTAAACGCCCACTCCTACTCTTGGTATAATAATTGTAAGCTGTTATATCATGGACCACTTCATTCCATAGTTAAACACCTAATAAGGTTTTCATTGAACTATTACTTTGTGGGACACAAACAAAGGTGTTATGTGATGACGTCATCAGTTAAGACTTTTCGTTCTTTAGTCAAAAATAATCCTTTGATCTATATATTTAGCCGTTTCAGTCAACACTAAAGATCATATCTATTATTGGCTGAAATTGACACTGGTATGTGTCAGATCATAAAATGTTATAGAACAAATCTTGTTAAACGTTTGATTGTCTACAATTCTTACTCCATATTTTTCGTAACTCAAGTATTAAGCGAGTTATAAGTACTGTCTTGTTTTTTGCCTTCAGTAGCCCCCCTTCTACTCATTTGTTTTTTTACGTATAAATACGTGTAAATACGATTTACGTAGATAATACGTAGTGATATGAGACCACAAGTATTATACCAGCACTTGGGAAATCTTCTTAGTTTACGCAGCTCTTGCGTGACGGACTTTTTTTAATAAATCGATTAATGACAAAAGTAACAGTTTAGATAAATATATGGCCTTCATAATTGGGTTGGAAAGGCAGAAATTACCACTTATCACATATGTACTCCAGCTTTAATAAGGTCGTCACAACGAAGACAATATATTTAAAACACCGAAAGCTCCGGCCTTCCATGTTCATTATACTTTGAGAAACCTGTCCATTTCTTACACTTAGTTCAAGAAATTTGGAAGTATTATATTCTAAAACCAAATTTTGTTTCTCTCACTTGCTTCAAATCCTTCGTATATATTTCCAATATCAGCCTTATGTGCCTTTCTGTGTGCGTGTGTGTATTCGTCGTGATGACCCTCTAGTCCAATACGATGAACTCTGTAGTGATCTCCTGAGTTGGTTGTGTTTCTTCTTCCCACACGTTCTAAGCATCGTAACACATTTTAGCAGATATCCCTTAAGGGAAATCAGCTATTGAGGTCGTACTCATGACGCGAGTTTCGAAAAATTTCTTCAAATGTCCATCGATCCTACCCAGGAGATGACGAAAATGAGGTCCGTTCAAAATTATATATATATTTGTCTGTTAACGCTCTAGCGGTCGTAATTTTCGTTTGATCGTTACCAAACTCAATATTTAAACGTTTTATGCAAAAAGACAGATCAAGGTCGTTAATGGCTGAAATCGGACGAGTGGGAGGGGGGTTTAGAGGGGAGGATTTTCGAAAATTCGAAATATCTCCGTTACTATACGTCGTATCAAAAAATTATATAGAACCAATCTTATTGAAAATTAAATTTACTATAAATAATGTTATATCTTGAATATTAACCGAGATATTTGCATTTTTCTGTTTTCATCTTCTGAGATGAGATCGGCTATCTTCGGGTCTAGTCGTGAGTTTCCGTCAAGAGCTAGTTTGGGCCGTTCCCGTAACTGTTTGACTCTCTATTCCGAAATTTCTCTAATGTAAAACTTCACCTGGGAAATCTGCTTAGTTTACGCAGCCCCTGCGTGACGGACTTTTTAACTTTCACATTACCTGAAATTGAAAGTATCGTTTCTGTTATTATTCAGCATAGCATAAGAGGCTAGCAATACTCTTAAATTGTCAGTTATTCGCTCTCTCCATCGTTAGTTAAGATATAATAACATTCCAAAAATAGTCTGCTGGACTATCAATGTGTTTATCTGCTCGTTGTATCAATGTGTTTGTTCGAATTCAAATTAAACTAGCCTGTAACCATTATATATATATTACTTTTTGATAGTCAAGCCTTGTCATAATAACACTAGATCAATCGCGAAGAAATTTTAATACTAGTTCTTTTGTAAAAGGTTAAAGTTTTGCGGGACTTCACGAATAATCAGTAGAGCAGAATTCAATCACTAACAACCATTTTGAAATAAATGTCCACACCTTGTAACTGAAGTGAATCAGAAAAATCGTTACATAAAACTCGTTTGGCCTTTCGCTCAGATACTTTAATGAAAATCAACACGTCACTACACGAAGGTCAACGTGTTCGGTCATAATCTTGAGACAGCCAGATTGAAGAATTGACGAACGGTCAAGTTGAAACTGGAAATCGCTTCTTGCATATCATACATCAAAAATCCATGGGTATATTGAGTTGCACAAATTCGACGCTGCTAAAATTTGACTTGATTATATACATATATATATATATATATATATATATATATATATATATATATATATATCTTATTTTATAATAATATTATATATATATATATATATATATATATATATATATATATGGTGTGTTATTCTTTTCGGAGTTTTGGTCCGGAATAACACACCATATATAAAAACAACCTGGTCGAAAACATCAGCATAATTATATATATATATATATATATATATATATATATATATATATATCTTAATATATATAAATCTCCTGTCACGATGTTTGTCCGCGATGGACTCCTAAACTACTTAACCGATTTTAAATTAAATTGGCACACCGTGAGCAGTCTGGTCCAACTTGAGAGATAGGCTATATTAATTTTCTCTGAGACGAACAGGAGTGGGGGTTATAAGGGAGGCCTGAAATTAAAAGTCGCGATATTTCGTTTTCTATTGGTTTTTTCGCAAATATGCGCATAACAAAAGTTGTTTATTTTGTTATTTAGAGTAACTTTTGTCATAAACACTTTCATCGTATTCCGAAGTTTAAATGAGTTATACGCTTATGACTATAGCGGGAGTCAACAATATTATTTGGGACAAAAGACCCAACCGAAATAAATAAAACTCGGTATGTGTATTAGCACTAACGCTTTCATTATAAGAAGCCATACCAACATTTCTAGGGACGGGCAGGAGTGGGGGTTTTAAGGGAAGCCAGAAATTAAAAATAGCGATATTTCGTTTCCTATTGGTTTATCGGCAAATATGAACATAACAAAAGTTGTTTATTTTGCTATTTAGAGTAACTTTTGTTATATACACTTTTTTCGTATACCGAGTTATAAACGAGATATACGCTAAAAATTATAGCGGAAGTGAAAAATTTTATTTGGCACAAAAGATTCAACCGAACTAAATAAAACACTCACTATGTGTATTAGCACTAACGCCTTCCTTATAAAAAGCCATACTATTTCTAGGGACAGGCAGGAGTGGGGGTTATAAGGGAGACCTGAAATTAAAAATATTGATATTTTGTTTCCTATTGTAGTTTCGGCAAATATGCACATAAGAAAAGTTGTTTATTTTGTTATTTAAAGAAATTTGCTCAATAATTCTTTTCAATATGAACTACCAGGTACCTCACCTGGAAATATTAATTCAAATGTATGTTAATATTTAGTCCTTAATAATTCAAATCTATGCATAATGCACAGGAAGCGGGAAATATGACAATATGGAGGACAGTGAAGTCTTACATAAAAAATTAACTTTATTATTAACAAATCCACAGAAACGACGGGTATTAACCCTAAACACTGGGACGGGTAAATGTCAAAATATTGTGCAAAATAAAGCCTTGCCAAAAAAATACCATCAACATTCAGCCTCAAATGAATTCCCGAGCGAAGCCGGGTATCTGTGCTAGTATATATATATATATATATATATATATATATATATTTATTTATTTTAAAATAAATAAATAGCATATCAAATGCATTTGTATTAGGTTACAATTAGTTTATACATAGATTATTTCAAAAGTATGAGATATACATATAAAAAGAAGATTATTAGTCTTAAAAGAAAAAGAGAAAAGAAATGATGAATGTCTATAAATATTTTAAGTATTGTAGTTGTATCAGCTATAATAAGTATTCAACCGATTAATTTTATCAAAAGCATGTTCTGCGAATATTTTAAAAGCATTATTATATTTTAAAAATAACTTGTCTTCTTTTATTGGAAACTTGCCTTTTTTTTGTTCTATGTCTTGTTTTAGTTTTTGTCGTTCGTTAGTCAGTAGTCTGCAATCGTATATTAAGTGTTGACTTGTTTGTGGAGTTGAGTAATCACATGGGCAAGTATTGTTGTCTTTTATGTTAAATCGTTGGTAGTAAGAATTTAGTGTACCATGTCCTGTTACTAATTGTGTAATGTAAAAGTCTGTCTGTATGTATTTGCTGTTGAAATATGTGTTAATGTTTGGGATGAAAAGTTTTAAATGTATATATATATATATATATATATATATATATAATATTATTATAATCCAACGGCTACCCTAAAGGAGGATATCATAAGCAAAAGTAACATTTTCAGCAATGCATTTCCTAAAAATCATTCACCAACTATGCTCATAACCACTTTTTTTTCGCAGATTTTCCCTTTAGATAGAGAAACTACTCGTGACACAATTTTCTTCAAATGTCTATCGATCCTACCCAAGAAACGACGAAAATGAGGTCTGTTCACGGGTGGAAACGATAAAACAAAAATTGTGAATGCCATATCGGTAACAGACAAAAATACAATATATATATATATATATATATATATATATATATATATATATATATATATATATATACACACACACATTTGTCTGTTAACGCTCTAGCGGTAGCAATTTTTGGTTTAATCGCTACTAAACTCGATATTTATTCTTTTTATGTAAAAAAAAAAGATTATGTTAATGGCTGAAATCTAACAATTGGGAGCGGGGTTAAGAGGGAGAATTTTGAAAATTCAAAATAATTCCGTTAATATTAGTCGGATCGAAAAATTGTATAGAACAAATTATATTGCAAATGTAATGTTCTATAAATTTGCTATGTTCGTTTTTTTACTATCTTTATTGCTACCCGACATGTTTGCATTTTATAGTTTTCAGCCTTCTGTAAACCCCCCACTCCTACTAATGTCATATTAATAATAAGCTGTTATTTTATGAAGCGCATGATTTGAAGCCTTAATACCAAATTTTGTTCTCATTGAACTTTTACGTTTTGAGAATAAAACTTGGATAATCTGCTAAGTTAACGCAGCCAGTGCGTGATGGGTTTTTGTGTTAGCTACCATAAGAATTTTATAAAGGGAATGTTAATATATTGTACTTAAAAAGAATATTGACTAAGTGCATTTTCCTGGAATGGAATAGTATGGACAGAAAGCCAGATGTCTGTTTCGTACAAATGTATTAAACATTAATTTCTGTTCTCTCCTCTTAAGAGGAACCTCGACTAAAAGAAATATGATAAATTTCAGTTTTAAATCCACAAGAATTAGCCATTTTCTATCCATAATAGAAATGCCACTATTTAATTTCTAATTGTCTCAAATACAAATGGCCTGTTTAGACAGCTATTACGCAATCGACCTTTATGAATTTTGAGTGTGTTAATTAGATAATCAGTTGCCCAATCATGGATACCACTTTGGTTTCACTATGGTGCTATTATGTTGCACCGATCCGGAGTCTAGATGAGGTTTCGACCCCGCGGGGAAGTTGGTCATTGTGTTACGAAGTAAACAAAGGAGAAGGCCGACCAATGGCCATTGGTGGTCAGTCCGAAGGCTGTGTTTCCATACAACACTTCTCAAGCTGCTATCAACAGGTTGTTTGCGCAACTCAATCGATGCACTTGAAGAAGGGTCAAGGTGTCATAATTTCCCATTTTCCGAATCGGACACCTCAGTAAATATCACGTAAAAAAAAGAAAAAATATCCGAAATGATATTAGGACTTTTAAGTGTTCTTAAAGTGACTGTTTTTTTACACCATAAAACCTCATAGATCATGTTGTGGTGAATAATTTTATTGCATTGAAGTAAGAGATATTATTTGATATTTATTTACGTCCACTTTATGCTACTATGGCTAATGAGAACGGGTTATCTACAGGTTACCACCCTTTTCTAGCCAAGGTGGGACTAAGGATTTTATTTAATTATTTTCGAAGCAGTGCTGCTGAAAGTGCAGAATATAGTGTACTTGGAGAGAGAAAGAGACTTCCAAGTCTTCACAAGTTTTTTTATTTTTTTAGCTATACCCCTATGTTTCTCTCACCCTCCGTATTTTATTTTAAGGCTTGACTTAAGTTCATTTATTTATATTCACTTCTTTTAGATATTTATTCTGTGTTTTTATTTATTGATGACCCTGATGATGACTCTGTTGTAATGAATATTGATTTTATTGACGTTGTTGTCTTTATGTGTAGCTCTGAAGATGGAGACAATGGTCTTCGAAAGCGCTTAGAGCTGAAATAAAAAACTTCTGAAGAATCTGACGTCTTTCAATGTCTCCAATTATTTAATGATTTCGTCGTTAAATAAATTCATATTGCCAGGAGGGAATCGAACTCGTAACTTTAGGTTTACCACTTGAGATTAAGACCAAAGCCTCTAAGCGGGCTCTAACAGTTTTTTATACGAAACTAACATTGAGTAAAAAAAAAAATTGTTTCGTTCTTCTATTTAAAATATAAAAAGTCCGTCACGCAACGGGCTGCGTAAACTAAGTTGATTTCCCAAGCGAAGGTTTACAATAGAAAAATATAAATACTACCGCATAAATATAAACACCACCGCAAATATTAAGTGAATAAATACAAACGGAAATGAGAAATCAATCAGTTACAAATTAATAACTAATAATAATAACAACGGAAAGCGTCTGAATTTTAAACAAATTGGCCAGCCAACCTGCATTATAGCCCGGAAAGAAAAACCGATAATGAAATATATCTGATTATAAAACATTACTTTTATTTAAAACTATTGACTATAGCTAATCCTGTAATTTGTAATAAATCAGAATAATTTTAATCTCAATTACTTAAATTTTAGTAATCCAAAACCAAACGGGGGATCAACAGAAAGTATTTGCATATTTCTCACAATGTAAAAGTTCAATGAAAACCATATTCCTTATTTAACGTTGAAATGAAGTGGTTCATGATATAACAACTTATTATTAATATAAAATGAGTAGAAGTAGGGGTTTACTGAAAGCGGAAACCTATAAAATCCAACTATCTCGGTTAATATTCATGATACACAAAATATGTATAGAACAATATTTATAGATAATTTAATTTTCAATAAGATTGGTTATATACAATTTTTCGATCCGACATTTAGTAACGGAGATATTTTGAATTTTCAAAATTCCCTTCTCTAAACGCCACTTTCTACTGGTCCGATTTCAGCCATTAAAGATCTTGATCTTTCTTTTTACATAAAACGATTAAATATCAAGTTTGGTAAAGATCAAACTAAAATTGCGACCACTAGAGCGTTAACAGGCAATATATCTTTCTACCTATCTATATATGAATACTTTTGAACGGACCTCATTTACCTTCATCACCTTGGTAGGATCGATGGACATTTTTCAAAAATCGCGTCATAAGTACGCGACCTCAATTACTGATTTCCCTTAAGGGAAATCTGCTAAAATTTTTGTCTAGTTCTAACAAGCTAATTTTTTTTATTACTGCGTAAATAGTATAAGAGAGCTAACTATGAATTTGTGAAGTGGGTAATGAAATATTATAAATTTATCTAATTATGTGAAGAGTCAATAAATGTTCCTTTGGCTAATGATGGTATATTCGTACTATTTACGTTCTGTTTATTTTATTGTAAGTATGGTAGAGATCTAAACTATACTTTAGTGTATACATTTCTACAAATAAATTTTAAGCATTATGAAAAGAAAAGAATCAACTCTGATTTTCACAATCACCTGTCTAGCTAATCAAAATATAGAATATATTACTGTTACACACTAAGAAGGAACACTAAAAGATTTGAGACATTTCTCTGGTATTACAATGTTAGGCAGAACAAAGAGTAAAAGAACAGGTACTCGGCAGGAAACACTGGATTGCTCACACCTCAAAGTATGAAGCTATTTTTTGTTTGTTGAACTGTCACCTTATGTATTTTAAAGAATATACTTGTATACTATGCCATCTAAAAAGGGCGCGAAATTGACTCCTTCGACATCCATTTCAATCTGGGGTAAATACAAAAGAAGATTTATGTAATCTAAAAGTGTTATTTAACGTCGACTTTGTGAAATTAAACAAATTCACAATAGATAATCCAAATAAAAAAAAATATTATTAGTACAACATTTACTATATTTCTACTATTTAGATCCCCCAAATTGAGAGGGGTGGAAGAACATAAAATCAATTTTGATTGAAGGCTGTGGACAAGGACCTCCCCTCGCCAAAGAAAAAACGTAGATAGCGAATTGTATGACATTTAGTCACCTCACAACAATTTAATGGGAATATTAAGTAAGCATTGTGATTTTTTTTATTTTATTAAAACTCTTAATGATTATAATGCCCAATTAACAATTTTTCTTGATTTGCTCTTGCCCTTAAATGAAACCATCCCTCCCTTATGAAGGCTTTAGTTCAAAAGTGAAAATAAAAAGTTTTTAAGTTTGGCAGTCAGGCTCTAAAAGTGGTAATCGGGAATGTATCAAAATTATATTTTTATCTTTCATAAGAGTTCAAAAAAATGATGTAATATAATTATTTTCGGAATCTACTCATAAAACTGTTATTGATTTGAAATCATTTTGTATCCATTTAGAATTGTTTACAAAATATTTACTAATTCGGTTAGTTTATTATTCTCAATGTTATGAATATACCGATGTACTCGTATTATAAGCCTAATAATTTATTATTCCAGCAAATGTCTTAATATTATTATATAGCTCAAAATATATTAATTTACTCATATTTTATTCACTTGCAACAATTCATTTCGGGTCTAACTCGTATATCAGAGACACACAAATTCTGAACGGGCCTCTGTACGCAGAGGTGTCAGTAGAATATTCAAATGAGATATTAATCATGTTAACCTTTTCTGCAACATTCTATCTTTTCAGCCTTTCCAGCATCCCAAATGGAATTCTTGTGGAACTAATTGGTAAATAATTACTTTTAACCTTTACAGGCAACATTTAAAGTTGCAATTTCCTATAAATAAACTACAAGTATATTCTAAAAAGAATTTTTGAAAAAGATACCCTTTTGTATTTTTTTAATTCAACTAAATAATCTTTAAATTCATTTTTATGATTCATTATTTAAATTAAGAAAACTTAAATAAACTAACTAAGAAAATTTAGAAGGTTTTCCTGTTGGTTATGCAAAGATGAGCAAATGTCTGGAATTTATAAACCATAGTTTTACGACTTCTCATTTCGATATTTATATGTCAATAGCTAAAAGTTTGAACAAATTACCATAGAATCCTATAACTAATTCTCCAATATATGTTTTCGTAGTATATTTTATATGAGCTAAATCACTAGCCCTGTAAAGCTCCATTAAATAAAAAAAAATTAATAAATCCACATAAATCTTACAGATTATGGTAATAAGTTATACTATGAATTCTTGTTTGTTGAATATATTGGACCCTCTAAAGAAACTAATAAGTTGTGAAGTTTTCGCCTGTCTTATAATGACCATGAGATATAAATGAATATTTTACTCAGCCTTACAGGTTTATGGAAAAACAGTCCTAATTTGGAAAATGTCAGATGATGTCCTTTTTAAATGCTAAACGAATATTGTTTTCGGCGAATTAAATCTTATAAACAAATAAATTTAATATCAACCTCCTATCAAACAAATCTGTTTTTTACAATACCTCAAAAATTGTAGAGTTGGAACAATTCGTTTTCCTACCTTATGAAAATATCCTATTCTTTCAATGGTCAAATACCAATAAGAAAAATATATCAATAAGTATTTCTTTCATATAAATACACTCTTCCTGTCCTACATTCCGAAAGTATTTTTTCCAGTCATTAATAATGTCTCCAGACCAAACATTCCATTTTTTAATGAAAATTAGCATCGAATTTTGCTTGGTTCAATATTCAAAAAGGACCTGGAAGAATAATTATTATAAAGAATTGTGGAGTTAAGATTCTAATGTTTTTAACTTTATGCACTTATTTTTATTTATTTTTTCTGCGTACTCCCAAATAAGAGACATACAAAATTCTAAATACAGAGTTTGAGATAATTAGGAATCAATGACATGGATTTTTGATAAATTTGGTTTAGCCATGTTTAAAAACGACAATTAATATCTTTTAAGGTCCCTTGTTATTCATGACACTATATTATATAAGATGGCATCATATATCCTATTCCCTATTTCTCCGATAGGCAGATTCCGATGTAAGAAAGAATTGTGATTCAAGGTGAACACTGCATGTTCTGTAATGTAATAGGTAAATTTGTAAATCACAAGAGAAGGATTTATGGGTTTACAGCAGGCTGAAAAATTAAAAATACAAATTACTATTAACAGAGTAATTTGTATTTTTATGTTTTATTTGTTTATATTTTTGTGCCACACCATTTTTTTCATCTCCTGAGCAAGATCAAACATTTTTTGAAATGATGAATTTTATCGAAAATCCTGTCATGTCAACTTAAATATCTCATTTTGCTTAAGGGAAATCTGCTATCTAAAGTTTTGATTTCTGAACGGGTACAACACAACTGACATTTTGTTATAATAAGAACACTGGCTAAATGCTTCGAACGGCTTCCCATAAGACTTAACGCAAACTATAGAATGAAAGTAATATTTTATTAAAAGACGATTCGCTCGGGCGGACGCCATGGAGAATAAACACCAGGTCTTTATGGCTTGTGGTTAAGAGTTATTTGTTATTTATTTATTTATGTCCACTTTATGCTACTATGGCTGATTGGGACGGGTTATCTATAGGTTATCAACCTTTCCTAGCCAGGGTAGAACTAATGAATTTATTTAATGAGTCCGTCACTAAATAAATTTCTATTGCCCAGGGCACGAATCGACCCCGCCACTCTAGGTCTACCACGGGAATCAAGACCAACGCCTTAGCTCTCACGGCCATCCTGAACCCCATTACGGCTTGTGTGGTAACTATCTTCTGAACCCAAAAAGCGATAAAGAATATTCCACCAATTAAATATCTAATCAAGTCATCAGAACCTTTCCTTTTCGTCGCTTATATTTATTACCCGGGTTTTCTACAATTTATACGTGAGCACATTTAGGTGTCCGGAGTGGGAGGGAGATTTGCGGAGCAGGCAGACTCCGAGGCGAACTGGTAACCTGTTTTGAGGTCGGTAGTTGTAAAAAGCTGGAGGAGACCACACATCTGTCCGAGAGAGAAAGGCTTGGCCCTGAAGCAGTGGCTGAGATCGCTCTAGAAAGGGCAGGGACACACCCATCACTGTTCCCTCTGGCGTTGGCCAATGGTACTTCTCTGTAGCAGGTTCCTCACCATAATAATAGGGTTGGTTAATCTATCAGCTGATATTATATTTCACAACATATGTAGTCCGAACAAACACCCCGATCATTGAACAACTAAGGTGTTAAGTGTCCTATAATGAAACCTTAAATGCTGATAATATTACAATTTGTAGGGCCTTTTTCGGCTCTTATGCCAAATATACTTTCAGGTCCTTTTAGAAAGATTGCAGTCTACGACAATTTATTAGCAGATTTCATTCAAGAAAATCGGGTATTAACGTTGTACTCATAATATCTTTGTTTAGAGAGGATGAAAAATTCCAAAAATCGACGTTACCCCTAGAAATAGAGATATGGTGAGATGGGATGAATAGTGCGTCATGCAAGCACGTACACCATTTGATTGTTATCAGTCTGTTAGAGGGGGATTTGATTAATTGATAAACAAAAAAAGTCCTTCACGCAGGGGCTGCGTACACTAAGCAGATTTTCCACGTGAAGTTTTATAATAGAGAAATTTCACAAGAGCCGAACAGTTAAGGAAACGGCCGACCTAGCTTTTGGCGGGAAACTCACTCATCCGCTTATCCGCCCATATTTCATAAAAATGCAAATATTTCGGTTAATATTCAAGATAGAGAATAAATTTGTATAACAATATTTATAGTAACTGTAATTTGCATTAAGATTGACTCTATACAATTTTTCGATCCCACGTATAGTAACGGAAATATTTCGAATTTCGAAAATCCTCCCCTCAGGAGGATTTCAGGCGTTAACGAACTGGATCTTTATTTTATATAAAACGACTAAATATCGAGATTGGTAACGATTAAACAAAAATTGCAACCGCTAGAGCGGTAACAGATATATATATATATATATATATATATATATATATATATATATATATATATATTTGAACGGACCTCATTTTCGTCATCTATTAGGTAGTATCGATGGACATTTGAAGAAAAATGTCGAAAATTCCGTCATGAGTACGACCTCAATAGCTGATTTCCCTCAAGGGAAAACAGCTAAAAATATGAGTTAGGAGGCCATAGGACTCCATCCTAGTTCTAACCATAGACGGCGCAACCAAGCGATCTACCTACGATTTAAATGAAGCATTGCACGGGAGAGGAAAGTATTGGGTTTTGACGGATTGAAAAATGTTAATGGATTATTATATTTCTCTGGAAGGGATTGTCTAAATACCGTAAAGTAGGTTTACTGTCTTCATTTCTCATAAAGGAGCATTAATTGAAAAATAGGTAAAATCAATTGAAAGAAAAAACTTTCTTTCCAAAGCCAAAATGATAACTAGATTCAATGAACTATTTTTACTTTTTTTAAGCTCTATGAATCGTTCTTTGAGAACTATTATTAGGTTAATGTCAACAATTAAGTTCTTGGATGAACGGATTAATTGAATTAACTCCTACTTCAACCATTAATGATTTTCACATTTAGTTTTGAAACGATATTTAAGGTTTTTGGTACTTTCCATAAGTCATGACCACAACTTCAATTGTTGATTTAGTTAAGGGAACTCTGCTGATAACCTAACTGACTCTGCGAATAATAACTGGGGTTTAGAAATTGTTTTTACTTTTCTTTGGTTTTTCAAAATTGTGGGACAGGGTGAATGAAATCATTTTTAGTATATTCTACTGAATCCTTGTCACCGTCAGCTATTATTACTCTGATATTAGCCACTTATTATTTTAATTATAATATGATATAAGAAAGATATTTTAATTAAAATGATTTATTAACGCAGGCAACCCACTTTTTGCAACTAAGGGTAATTGGGACGGGTTATATACAGGTTACCACCCTTTTCTAGCCAGGGTGCCACTGAGGATTTTATTTAATGAATTCCGTTACTAAATAAATTCTTTTATCCAGGAGGGAATAAGAAAGATATAATAACGCTATTTGAACGAAAATTAAAAATCACATAATTGATATGCGTTGTTCCTACACATGGCAATATCCTTATTGATTATATAATAATTGAAGTCGTATAATAAAGAATTAAATTTGTACTTATAAATTTTAAGTTTATTAATTTGGCCGCTATAAATCATTAAACTTTATTAGATAATTTATTACAATGTAACGTCTACGTTATGCTTTTATGGCTAATTGGGACGGGTTATCTACAGGTTACCACCATTTCTACCTAGGGCGGGACTAAGGATTTTATTCAATGTTTTCATTACTGAATTAATTCCTATTGTCCAGAAGTGTATAGAACCCGCAATAGGAATTTAGATAATTATAGTTTTTATCATTCTAAATAAGGCTATTTTCTTTAGTCTGTTTGAATTAATTTATTCTAAGTACAATATACTTACTAGAAAGAGTAGCTAGTCTGAAAAGAACTTGTATAATTCCATAAAATAATAAAAAATTAAATTGTGGTTCAGCTTAGTCCGAAGTAGAGTAAAATGTTGGTCTTAGTATTCTTGGCTAACATTGAATCTTGTGCTCAATTTCTGCGTGGGAAGTGGGGATTCATTCAGCGCCGAACTGACTAATTGAAGAAATTGCTACTCCCAGTCTGGGTTGAAAAGTTTGGCAACACATGTCAATTAGCCAGGGTTGCACAAGTGAACGTTATGTTCATTTATTAAAAAATGATAATAATGTGAATCTTAAAAAACAGCTCAGAAGGTGTAATAAAAGTAATGGAATTGTTCTGGAATTCTGAGACCCCAATTGATGAATTTCCACAAGACGCAAGTTTTGATAAATGATACAAGACGGATGTAGGGAGATAGTAAGCCCAGGAAGCCGAGATTGACATTCGAATACTTGGAAGATTGACTCAGAAACTCCAAGAATGGGTGGCTATGGCCACTGTCCTTCAAGGGGAAAAACCATAATAGGAAAGTGATTCAGATAGAAATCCGTCAGCTTCAACAAATTTGTATAGCCTGCTAATAAAGTCATTTCTGAGAAGGGAATTTATAAATATACCTGAATGATAAGTGTTAATGATTAAATGCGTCTTTTTAATGATTTTTGAACCAAGAAAACACATTATTCATCGTGATCGGAATTCCGTTTCCCATTTACTGTGCAGTTACAAATATAAAAGTACTTGGGCTTTTATATTTGGTTCCGAAATACCAAATACGAAGCTTCCCAATGCAAACCTCATAAATATTCCATTGGCAATTTTGAAATCATTATTTCTTATATCAGACTTCTTCTAGTCGACTTAATAAGAAAGATACCCGTTCTCTGAACGTGAGCCATTTCTCGTTTTGTTTTATCTTCTTAATTTGAAATATTTTCAGTTACTCCAAGGAATTCCTGATAATAAACGCTTAGAAACACAGACGTGGACTTGAGAAATTGCCCATCTAAAGTCGGAAATGAAGAAACAGCGATAAAAAGGAACCCGACTTCATACAAATTTCTCGGATAAGCTCGCTCATTCACTTTCAAAAACCGGTTTTTATAATTGAGCCTCCTATTTGTTGGCCAGCTTCCTTTCTGGATCACCGGCTATACCGTAACTAGCCTTCTCCCTCGGGGAGCTTGCAATTGTGGAACGTGGTTGCAGTTTATGTTTCAAGAAACTGGAATTTAACCCCATTTTAGAAATATTAATAAAAAGAGGACGGGCATAACTTGCGAACACACTCATAATGGAAGCATACGTCTTCATTTATTATGTGGGATCCTGTATTAATAATATTTCTGCCCCTGTAAACCGGCCTAATTAACGTATTTCCTGCAGTGCACCAAAAATATTTCGATATATTCAAGGAAATTTACTAACTGGACTGCATCGTCTGCAATCGCAAGTCTGAATAAATAAAACCCTAAGATTTTCTATTTATATTCGGGATACATTTCTTTCGCGCTTCATACCTTTCCAAGAACAATGGCAGCAAAATAAAAAATGTTATCTGTCTTTCCACCCTAGTGTTTCCACTCAATCACTAAAAAACGGGTAATAAGATTTCTTAAAATTTTTGTATTAGTAATTCAATATCCCAGTGCACAAGATGCTATATGAGAATTCGAATTTTCCGCTAAGAGGAGGAGGGAGGGTTTCTCTGTCATGAAAATACATGTTCTTCCATGTATTCTTCTTTAGCATTATAAAACCAATGTGGAAGAAATGTAAATAACGAGTTCCTTTTAGAATATCGTATTTGGTCCTAAATCATTTTTTACATTTTTTTCTCAGAAAAATGACAATAGGGAAAAATGTTTGTGTATCCATTAAGGGAATGAGTATTGTTAATATGAACCGTTTGATATTTTACTCATCATAATTTGCTATTATTATATTAATTAGTTTCCAGATGACGCCAATTTTAATCATAAATTTGTTTATGTGCATATATCACGGATAAAACCAATGAATGACATCAGTCTGTTCATGTTGTACTGGCCATTTATGTTATTGATAAATATGATCAAATCATTTCGTGTATACAATCTTTATATTTCCACAGAAAACCATTCCTATTTCAAGTCATCGGCGACGGTTAACATGACTAGGCTATATAATAAAATATAAGCCTCACATTTCATGACATACCCAGTTAAACGACCATCTGACACTACCCTAGGTTTACCTTGTAAGGAGTACAAAAACAAATCGTAAATTTCTCCGTTCCCTAGCAACGGATGAAGGAATTTTACAAAACATTTATATCTTTAAAGAAAGTCCGACCCGCAGGGGCTGCTTAAACTAAGCAGATTTCCCTCGTGAAGTTTAGTAATAGATAAAACTATATACTGCTAACACAACATGAATATTAAGTGAATATATACAAACGGAAAAAAAGAAATGTCTGTCAATTTCAATAACCTGGCCACAAGATGCGTTTGGAATGTAAACAAACAGATCTGCCAGCATCATATCGGAAAGAAAAACAATCGCTGAAATATATCAGAATACAACATATTAATTTTATCAACAACTATTTACTATAAATAGAACTGTAATTAATAATGAGTCAGAATAATTGTTATCCCAAACAATCAAAATTTAGTAATCCAAGACCTTAAGACGGGGGGGGGGTCATGACATATTTGCATGTATCTCGTATAATAAAGGTCTCTCGAATATAATATTTGATATTTAAGCTTCAAATAATGTGATTTATTATATAATTGTGTATATAACATGAGTAGAAGTTGGGGTTTGCTGAAGGCTGAAAAGTGAAAAATGCAAATATCTCGGTTGCTATTCAAGATAGAGAATAAATGCACATAACAATAATTATAGTACATTTAATTTTCAATTGGTTTTATCCATTTTTTCGATCCGACGTAAAGTAACGGAGATATATCGAATTTTCGAAAAACCTCCCCTCCCCCTGGTCCGATTTCAGCCGTTAACGAACTTGATCTTTCTTTTTACACAAAACGACTAAATATCGAGTTTCATAACGATTAAACAATAATTGCGACCTCTAGAGCGGTAACAGACATATATATATATATATATATATATATATATATATATATATATACAGTTTTTAACGGACCTCATTTTCGTCATCTCCTAGGTAGGATCGATGGGCATTTGAATAAAAAATTCGAAAATCGCGTCATGAGTACGACCTTCTATCTCATACGTTGGGATGACATTTCACCATCTATTAATTAAGTCTCCAGTATTATAAAACCTATTTAAGAAGGAATTGTAATTTAAGGTGGACGTGAAATTTTTAATTACCCAATTGCCAGCTCTTTTTTATATGGTAAACTTCGAGTTATAGTTTTTGAATATGAAGGTGTTGTATGAGTTAACTGCAGAACAGTTGTTACGAAGGTCTTTGACTAAAGAGTGTCTATTTCTTGAGATACTTTGACATAATCCTTTTAAGGATATATTTATTTAAAGTATATTTATTTATTTTTTGAGCTCCGCAACTAGGCGATGTCGCTCAGTATCATTTATTTTCAATTCTCTGAATTAAAATGTTAAAATCAAGAAAAATCTTTTCAAAATTATATATATTAATGTATGTTCTAATCGAGGGCACCACTATAAGGACTATTTTGTAATAATATACACAATTACAAGATAGCTACTTAATACATAGATATACACATAATTATATAAAACAATAGAGTTTATAGGTTTTATTAATAACATTACTTTCCTTATAGTATAGTTGAGCGACCATTGTGTCATGGGTCATGAAGGAAATTTTAGCCAACACCCTTGACTTTTGGAACATTGTTGGATCCAATCTCTTTGGCCGCCATGGTCACTTCCTGGTGAATAGACAATCTTGCGAGGACGTCCGTCTGAGTAGGCACGGAGTATGGCCATTATCGGCTCAAGGGTGATGCCTAATTCTTATAGTACTCAGTAATCCTTCCTCCATTACTAGCGATAGCTAGCTATCAATGGAACAAATTGTTCCGGCAACACATTGAACCCACCGTCCGTCAAGGAACACAGTTCAAAGAACTCAATACAACCTCTGAATATGGGCTAGAACCCAAAACTAATGTTTACAAACCCCTTAATAGTTCCCTTAGAAGATCTAAAGATCAGTTTATTTATGCACTAAATAATTTCATCCTTTCCACCACAGCCCTTCTATTCAGTTCTTCTTGTTCCGTTGAATTATTTTGAATATTTATGTTCAGAATAGCTATGTAAAGATTACAAATCACATTACCTTAGAACAAGTCTAATTAAATGTATTATTAACTCATTTAATAATTTCCTTTTTTATAACAAATATTAATGATATTTGGACGAATGTGTTCTGCCTAATTCGCAATCCTAATTGAAATATGGCATATAAATAATTTAAACCATTTGTAAGTGTGTTTGGTTGAAGATGGTAAATCATAATAATGTATATAATTTTAATCCATTATAGGAAACCAAAACAGATAGTGTTTGTACTTGAACTGCGAATAGCAACAAATGAATAATTACTTTTGAGATAGATAAAATTATATATTTCTGATCGTTTATGAGTCATGTACCATTCGTAAGTATATATATATATATATATATATATATATATATATATTTATATATATATATATATATATATATATATATGTTTGTATGTGTGTGTGTGTGTGTGTGTGTGTGTGTGTGTGTGTGTGTGTTGTTTCTGTAAGTGTACATGTAAGTAAATGATTACTATAGTTATACATACTTTCGTAAATTTATTTCCTTGTTTTCCTTCGCATTTATATATATATATATATATATAGATATATATATATATATATATATATATATATATATATATATTGATTAATTACCATGTTTTGTAATTTACTAGGCACTTGTTTGACAATATAATTTATAGTTAACAGCATTAGTTTTTAATTTAATTATAATTAGTTTGTTCATATTTATATATACAATTCTACTGTACGTGTGTATGTCACTGAACTCCTCCTTCAATTTCAATGAACTTTTTTTTATGCGTTTGGGTGACGGTCTGGATGGTTCAGATTCACTAATCAGCCCGGCAGATGGAGCAGGAGTGGGGGTAGTAAAGGAAGCCTAAAATTAAAAAGTCCGTCACGCAGGGACTGCGTTAACTAAGCAGATTTCCCACGTGCACCACATATTTGGATTTATCTCAAAACGTAAAAGTTCAATGAGAACAATATTTGGTATTTATGCTTTAAATAATGTGCTTTATAACATAATAGAACATTGAAAATATGAGATGAGTAGGAGTGGGGCTTTACTGAAGACCGAAAACTAAAAAATGCAAATACCTCAGTAAATAACCAAGATAGTGAAAACATGTACATAACAACATTTATAGAACATTACATTTGCAATAAGATTGGTCTTATACAATGTTTCGATCCGACGCATAATAACGGAGATATTAAGAATTTTCGAAATCCTCCCCTCTAAACCCCTCCTCCCCCTGGTCCGATTTCAGCCGTTAACGAACTTGATCTTTCTTTTTGTATAAAACGATTATATATCAAGTTTGGTAACGATAAGACAAAAATTGCGACCGCTAGAGCGGTAACAGACAAATATATATATATATATATATATATATATATATATATATATATATATATATACAGTTTTGAACGGACCTCATTTTCGTCATCTCCTGGGTAGGATCTATGGACATTTGAAGAAAAATTTCGAAAATTCCGTCATGAGTACAACCTCAATAGCTGATTTCCCTTAAGGGAAATCTGCTAAAATAGCGATATTTCGTTTCCTATTGGATTGCACAGCATACAAATTATTTATTTTGTTATTTAAAGTAACTTTTGTGTATTCACTTTGGTTGTAAAATAAAGAATAAACGAGATATACACTAAAACATTAAAGCTGGAGCCAACAATTTTATTGGGCGCTAACGATTGAATCGAACTTAACAAAACTCTAAATGCAAATTAGCATTAATTCATTAATGATTATAAGCTATCTTAAATTTTTTAGGTTGGAACGGGAGAGGGGTTATAAGGGAGGCCTGAATAAAAAATTCAGGATATTTTATTTACTATTTGCTTTTAGGAAAACCTGCACATAACAAGAGTTGTTTTTTGTGTTACTAAAAGTAGATTTTGTTTTAAACATAATATTATTAAATTTAATGTCCTAATCGTTAGAAATATCATTCAGGACAATGTCTGTCTGGTCCGCTAGTCTTAGATATATTTCCTCACCTCATTAAATAAATTATCATGCTATAAATTGGATTCACAACAAACAATGGAAATAAAGTGTCACAAATACATGAAGAAGGTTCGCGTTGCCATCTGCATCAGACCATCCAACTATATTGGCTCAGAAGGAAAATTCTAGTGGTGCCCATAACCTCACGTGGAGTGGAGATATTTCATGCGAGGTTAGAGTTGTTGGAGTCCCATTACCTCCTCAGCCCATATCCAGTAAAAGCTGACTAATTTATTCCGATATCTGCTCCGGTGGTTGTAATTCACTCTTCAATCTCTAGAACCGTGTGTGTGTGTGTGTGTGTGTGTGCGTGCGTGCGTTTGCGTGTGTGTATATATTTATATCCAAGAACAAGATGATGTCCCAATAATTACCTTAGCTGAAGTCTGATCTTTTGATCTTATTAACTCACAATTCTTAGCTGGACAGATGATTGAAATGCCCACGAAATTACGCTGTTGATTAAAGAAAAAAATAAAGGCAATTACATAAGCCAATAATACCTATTAGAATTTAAAAATTCTAGTATACATTAAAAAAAAAGCATTGTTTTGTTCTGATATGTTTGTACATGTAAAGAATACCAAGTCACGATCTGTTCTCTTTTGGAGTCCTGATCCAATTCAATTACCAGCAAAGTTACTTCGTAAAACTTGCTTCAGCTGCATTTCTCACTATCACCATTCCTCGACTGGCACGCTTCTAATTTTGTCAAAAGTCGTGATTTCGGCTGATTTACGTAGGCAACTAAAGAGACCTTGACTACAATCTCTTCTATCTTTCACGGGTGAAGAATTCGTGTCACACGTAACCACAAGTTTTAATTCCTTCCAAAATGAAATGCTGATTTTAAGATCCGATATTACCCTGAGATCTTAGATAAATATACAAAGCTTTTCATGGTTACGGCAACAATAATGTCCTATTAACTGTCACCAATCCATTTATAACTGTCATGTTACGAATTATGCTATTATCATAATTAAACATAGCTTAATATTCTCTATGTTTCAGATAATCTCAGCACTTATTTTTTGGCAGATAAGGTTTCATTCATACGTTAGATAAAAGTATTCCGTTTCATACGCGTGTAAATTTTCCTACCTATAGGAATAACTCAAGGTAGCGTAAAATAATGTTAAACCAATTTAGGCGAAGTCATCTGATCACTGTTATCTCTAATTTTTCCTTCCAAATTACCCAATGTAAACTACACTAGAATATTGAAAATAGTCATACGTTGTTGAGAGTTAAAAGAGTAGTGTACAGTTTTTCGATCAGATACATAAACAACAAAGATATATTTAGATTCTGTATTTAATTTCGTTAGTATTGTGATAAACGTGGATTCTTCAAATTTCACCATAAGAAAACATTAACTTTTAAGGTTCCAGCTTGAAGTAGCTTGAAATTGGAAGTCAAACATTTTAATATCATACTTGAATACATGTTTTACTATAGACTAGCTTATCCTTAATTGGCATAGTTAATAATTTACATTATTTCGATGAAACCAAGAAACTGGCCAAATTTCCCGTACCAAATTTTTTTATGTGATTTTGGCATTCCGTTGAAGCACATTCAGAAGACGGGAGTCATATTTGAAATTAATAACACAAAACCATGATTTATTATTATTAGACATAAAGGAACGTGGTGGATATCGGTGTGAAGAATAGAAAATGTCTTTGTGATTAACATATAACATTATGACTGTCTATCATTGTAAATAATTTTCAAATCGACGAAACATCTCTAATTACAAAAATGAAAAACTTGTACTCCCATACATTCTGATACTTAGAATTTTACACTTTCTGATACTGAGGGTTGAAGTAAGCATTGCATTTGCGATTCACATATATGAATTTCAAGGGAAATCCATAAAATGGTATAGCAAGTCGTACACAATACTAATTATTTTTTAATTATTGGAGAAGAAAAAATTGCTGAGCAGTAGTTTCTTATATGCTTTCTTCCTATCTTGGTCGATTCCGTTTGTCATTCACTAATGACTTCCTTAATAGCACATTCAAGATCAAGTGAGGAAGTCATGAGGCATAGACTTTTGGTCTCCAACAGTATTTTTAAAAATTCTTGAACTTTAAGGTGAACATCTCCTAGTTCATTATTTTGTCAAGCTGATTTATTTTTTACTATATGAATAGTAATTTTAACTCTTTTGAAAGTCATCTAAAGACCTTGTATGATAGAAAATATATTGAATGACCTAATTTCTATATTTTTTAATGCTGCAAGCGAAACAGCTGTTTTTTTTTTTGGTTTTACTCAATGTATAACTTTCGTAAAATTACATGTTAGATATATCCTTACTACAGGAAGTTCGGCTCCTGCGATAGCAAAGAATTCAGCAATAAGAAATAATATCCTCTGCTTGGAATGAGCTTAATTAGTAATCAAAATATACCTATTTTATAGAGTATAATTTGTTATTCCAGAAAGCTGCAATAAGATTTGTAAAAGGGTCATGTTAAAATTAATGTGATGTTGTCAAATTTTATTGCCTTAAAGTATTTGTACTTGAAATGAAATTAAAATATATTTTCTATCTCCTATTTTGGCATTAAATGTTAAATAGAGAAATGACTTAGTTGGAACAGAACTTTTTTTTTAATTTCGATTGCCGCATTATGTATGTTGTTTTTTAGCACAATGCTGCAATTATATTTATGAATAGTGTTATGTAAAAAGGTTAATAGATTCGACATGTTAAAACATATGTCATACAATGCTCACTTGTTAAATGAGATTATATTTTAGTACTAGCAGTTAGGTGATTGTGAGCACATGTTACAGAAATGAACAAGAGGTTCTGTTCTAGTCATATCAATTTTTTATTGTGAGCACATGGCAAAGCATTAATAACCTTTCACTAATAAAAACATTCTATTTAAGATCACCACATTAAACCAATATAACCTCATTCATTAAATAAACTCCGTCACGCAGGGGCTGCGTAAACTAAGCAGATTTCCCATGTGAAGTTTTACAATAGAGAAATCTCCATACTGGTAACACAATACCACCGTGATTAAATACAAATGGTAATGAGAAATCTTTCAGTTAATTAAAATAAATTCCCAACTGAAACGGCTTCTGAATTGTAATAATAATTTATATTTTAATAACTCAAATTTTAGTAGTCCAAGAACTAAAGAAGGGGGGGGGGCGGATGAACAGAACGTATTTGCATAAATCTCGCAAAGTAACGAAGGTAAGGTAAGGTTAGAAACAACAGGTAAGGTTAGAAGAAGCCTCCCACCTGAGCCGACGGAAATGGCCGACCTAATCCGAACTATACCCGACCACATAATTCATAAAAATGCAAATATCTCGGTTAATATGCAAAATAGAGAATAAATGTATATAACAATATTTATATTAAATGTAATTTGTAATAAGATTGGTTCTATACAATGTTTCGATCCGATGCATAATAACGGAGATTTTTTATTTTTTTGAAAATCCCCCCTCTAAACCCCCCCCCCTCCCACTGGTGCGATTTCAGCCGTTAACGAACTTGATCTTCCTTTTTACATAAAACGATTAAATACCGAGTTTGGTGATATATATATATATATATATATATATATATATATATATATATATATATATACTAGCTGAGATACCCGGCTTCGCCCGGGAATTGATTTGAGGCTGAATGGTGATGGTATTTTTTTGGCAAGGCTTTACTTTGCACAAATTTTGACATTTACCCGTCCCAGTGTTTAGGGTTAATACCCGTCGTTGCTGTGGAATTGTTAATAATAAAATTAATTTTTTGTGTAAGACTTCACAGTCCTCCATATTGTCATGTTTCCTGTGCATTATGCATAGATTTGAATTATTAAGGACAAAATATTAACATACATTTGAATTAATTATTCCAGGTGAGGTACCAGGTAGTTTATATTGAAAAGAATTGTTCAGCAAATTTCTCTAAATAACAAAATAACCAACTTTTGTTATGTACATATTTGCCGAAACCCCAATAGGAAACGAAATATCACTATTATTTAAGGCCAACCTTAGAACCCCCACTCCTGCCCGTCTCTAGAAATGTTGGTATGGCTTATTATAATGAAGTTGTTAGTGCTAATACACATACCGAGTTTTATTTAGTTCGGTTGAGTCTTTTGTGCCAAATAAAATTGCTCACTTCCGCTATAGGTTTAGCGATATCTCGTATATAATATGTTATACGAAAAAAGTGTACATAACAAAAGTTACTGTAAATAACAAAATAAACAACTTTTTTTATGTTCGTATTTGCCAAAAAAGCAATAGGAAACGAAATATCGCTATTTTTAATTTCAGGCCTCCCTTATAACCCCCATTCCTGTTCATCTCAGAGAATATTAATATAGCCTAAAGTCTAAGTTGGGTTAGTAGTAATATACATACCAAGTTTCATAAAAATCTGTTCAGCCGTTTATGCGTGAAAAGGTAACAAACAAACAAACATATAAACAAACAAACAAACAGACACCAAAGAAACAAAATGCAGTTATGGTGTCTATGACATGTGAAACGAAAAGTTATCGTGAAATTTCGCAAAAATCATCAATGTACAGACAGAGGTTACAATTTTATATATATATATATATATATATATATATATATATAGTTTTGAACGGCCCTCATTTTCGTCATTTCCAGGGTAGGATCGATGGACATTTGAAGAAATTTTTCGAAAATCGCGTCATGAGTACGACCTATTGAGGTCCCTTAAGGGAAATCTGCTAAAATATTCTTTTTTAGTTTGGAACTCTATTTTACTCGTAATGGAAGTTTTCATGGGTAATAGTTCCAGATCCGGTGCCCCTTGAAATAAATGAAGAGAAAAGTATAGCTATTATTGACACACACAGTGCGCGTGCACACCAAAGGTTATCACCAAATTTCGTCTCTTCTGCTTTGATGTGGCCCATGTCAATGTGAGTTTTAAGGACTTAATGTGGGACTTTCAAATTAAAGTTTTAAATTTGTGAATGTCTTGAAATATTTATTTATTTACGTTCACTTTATGCTACTTTGGCTAATTCTGACGGGTTATCTATAGGAAACCACCCTATTCTAGCCAGGGTGGAACTATGGAATTTATTTAATGAGTCCATCACTAAATAAATTTCTACTGCCCTGGGCGGGAATCGAACCCGCCAATCCTGGTCTACCATATGAGATTAAGACCAACCCATTAACTCACAGAGCCAACCTGAGCCCCTGTTTTGAAATAATATCATAGATTGAGTGATATTACAGAATGAGTTAAAATGGACATATGGTAGTCATTAGAATATTATGGCCACGATACTAAAGTAACATCTTTAAGTTTACCCAAATGGACTCCAATAGACGACCTCAGAGTTCTACTATCGTTTTCATTTTGGCAGATTTCTTTTACGGGAAATCAGCTGTTAGGTTACAACTACTGAGGCTTTACTCATGACGGGATTTGTAAAAATATCTTGAACTGTCCATCGATCCAACATTCAAGAGCACAAAATATGGACAAATTTTAATACACTAGACGTATTGTCGTAATTATTTACCAATGGATACATATGATGTATTCACTTGAATAACACTTAAACACACATAATCTGAAGGCATACACAGGAAGGTGGACAACCAGTAAGAGTGTTTGGTAAACTCATCGAAGTACAGAGCCGCCTGGAATGCTATCAGAAGGACAATCCACCTTTAAACCCTCATTACATCTAGTCAAGGCTACTGACTCGGGGTTGTCTTACTAATGGTGCAATTTTAGGCCGAACCATATAAAAGTTTTCGTTTTTAGCAGATTTCCCTAAAGGGAAATCAGCTATTGAGGTAGTACTCATGACGCGAGTTTTGAAATATTTCCTCAAATGTCCATCGATCCTACCCAGGAGATGACGAAATGTCATATATCATATATATATATATATATATATATATATATATATATATATATATATATATATATATGTCTGTTAACGCTCTAGCGGTCGCAATTTTTGTTTGATCGTTACCAAACTTCATATTTAAGCGTTTTACGTAAAAAAAAAGATCAAGTTCGTTAATGGCTGAAATCGGACCAGTGGGAGGGGGGGTTGAGAGGGGGGATTTTTGAAAATTCAAAATATCTCCGTTATTATGCGTCGGATCGAAAAATTGTATAGAATCAATCTTATTGTAAATTAAATTTACTATAAATATTGTTATATACATTTATTCTGTATCTTGAATATTAACCGAGATATTTGCATTTGTATTGTGTGTGTGGTCGACGGAACCCCGCCATGTTCCGGACTCTCCGCCGAGAGCTCTGGTGGCCGTTTCCAGAACTATTCCTCCCTCGTGAATAGGTTTAGAGATCCCTTCCTACTACAGCTGTTATTAGGCGGATTTCTCTATTGTAAAACTTCACGTGGGAAATCTGCTTAGTTTACGCAGCCCCTGCGTGACGGACTTTTCTCTGTTTCACTGCATCTAACATGCACACATACTACCTTCTGGCCAGAGAGCAACGTCAATACTAAACAAAAAGGTCCGTCACCCCGGGGCTCCGTAAAGTAAGAAGATTTCCAATGTGCTGCTATGATATTCCCACATAATCTATCTTAAAACGAGAAAGTACGAGTACTTGAGTTAAGGAAAAATCGGATATAAAAACAATTGTTTAAATTAATTGGTCCTATAACGTTTTACGATCCGACACATAATTACGCCTGTATTTTGGAATCCACCCTTCCTCTAAACCTAACTATGACTGGTCCGATTTCTGCAAAGTATGATCTTCAGTGTTGACGGAAACGGTTGGCGGTTTTCTGAAATCTGAAAACTAAAAAAGTCCGTCACGCAGGGGCTGCGTAAACTAAGCAGATTTCCCACGTCAAGTTTTAAAATAGAGAAATCTGTCTAATAACAACAGTAGTAGAAATGAATCTCTAAACCTATTCACGAGGGATGATCGGTGACGAAATGGCCGCCCTAGCTCTCGGCGGAATGTCCCGAACATAGCCGACTCCTGGCGACCACACACACAATACAAGTGCAAATATCTCGCTTAATATTCAAGATACAGAATAAATGCATAGAACAATATTTATAGTAAATTTAATTTGCAATAAGATCGAATCTATACAATTCTTCGATCCGACGTATAGTAACGGAGATATTTCGAATTTTCGAAAATCCACTCCACTAAACGCACCCCCACTAACACTGGTCCGAGTTCCGCCATTAACGAACTTTATCTTTCTTTGTACATAAAACGACTAAATATCGACTTTGGTAACGATTAAACAAAAATTGAGACCGCTAGAGCGGTAACAGGCAAATATATATATATATATATATATATATATATATATATTTATATATATATATATAAAGTTTTGGACGGACCTCATTTTCGTCATAATACGGCCATACGGCTAATAAAATATTGAGCTAGTATAACTCGCTTAATATTTAAGTTATGAAAAAACGTATTGAACAACGAATTATATGCCGTCAATAGTTTAACAAGATTAATTCTATGCGATTTTTTTATTTTTGAACTCCCCTATTTCTGTTCCGAATTCTGCCAGTAAGAAATATAAATCTTTAGAGTTGCCATACCTATCGGTGAAGACCATCGTCACTGGCTGATGATCAAGTACAGCTGGCAAGCGCTTTTGATGCGATAGCACCATCTTTAAGCCCATCAAAAGTTGTACTTTGTTTCAGTTGTTGTTTGAGTACAACTTGACAGGCTAGAAGATGGTGCCGTCGCCAGTGACTAAGGTCTTCAGCGATAGGTATGGCCACAGTATCATTTATACTGGAAGTATCAACCCTTATTTGATATACCATAAATCTTTACGTCATGAGTACAACCTCAATATCCAATTTACCGTAAGGGATATCTGCTAAAATAAAAAGCTGGTTTTGCTTGTTTGCTTTACCGCTTATCTCCATGTAACACGCAAGCACCTTAGCGGGAACAGATACTGTCCTAGAGTTCCGGTTGATAAATGACATTGACACTGCAAGTCGCCATGTGTAGCTATGTTGGCACGAAGCCAGCTGTTACTAGATGCCGAGGGGATGAGGCTGGTCCGTCTACTGCAGACGTCCCATTACCAAGCCCCAAGGTTAACAAGGGTGGCTGCAGTACCTAAGACCAACTCACCACCAAACTGAGTTACCGGCTGTAAATTTACAAGGTCTAACCGGGAAAAAATAAATATATGCGTCTGCATTTATAGCTTATGCACTTATATAAATTGTGGACCCAAGAAGCCCAGACTAAATGGGTTTCGCGTAAAATGAAAAAGGTTCAGAATGTTTTATAGTAACTTTTTATCCATATCAATGATTTTGTGAATGCAGAACCCGGGTAGTGGCACTTATTAACAAAAAAAAAAATCATAACTTCATTTTCATACTCTTCTGGTACTACACACGGACTATTTCTTTCTCCTCATAGTAACCGTATGGAAAGTTGTTTATTTGAGTACATACTCCATTGCCTCATGGCATATTAGATGTATGAATATGTTTAAATACATTTTTACAATATATACTATCTAATGGGTTATTACCATATAATCAAATATAACAAAAAAATATCTATAACGGTCGTTATAAAATGGTGTTACTGTTTGCATTTATGTGCTGTAATTTTTGGAAGAACAAGTATGATTATGCTAAAATACATTTTTACAATATATACTATTTAATGGGTTCTTACCATGTACTCAAATATATGAATATATATAGGGAAATCTGCTAAAATAGATCGGATTTATAAATATTATAAGATTGTAACCGAATCAGCTAATGTATCAATATTTTCCTCCAAACTCGAACACTGAAACTATTAACACAAAACTAACATATTTTAAAATAGACTCATTACACGTTGAAATTTAAATGAATTTGATTTGCAACAGTGTATTTATGGTTTTAAATAGGCCCTAACCCAAATATTTCATTCTATGGCAGGAAGTGGGAAACTTATGACTAAAGGCCTCAACAGAATGGCTTAAGTCGTTGATCACACAGAGTTCAATGAGTTCAATTATTTTATGTACTAAATCCCTTCAGAAGTGTCCAAGAATAAGTCCAACCCTAAAGAAGTATATGTATATAAAGCTAGTCCAAAAAGTCATGTCTTTTCTTCCTAGTACGAACTAAGGGGAGTATTGCAATCGTCAAAATTTGTTTTATTTCCAATTATTTTATGTCCATGCACCATGGAGCCATCTCTATAACTATGTAACTGAACTATTTCAATTAGGAGTTCTTGGGATTATCATAGCGATGAATATTTCGTGAACGCATTTAATTAGTTTTAGCTTATTTAACATGTTCTTAGTATTACTTATCCTGTAAAGGGTAAAGACCTATTAAAAAAAAAACAACTATATTTTTGTGCAGTACCTTTGTTTTAGCACATCTAAATGTCTTGTTGATGAACGAATATCTATCGCCTTTAATGTTATTTAAATAGGTGAATTTATAAGATTATAATAATGTGACATAATAACTGTCTATAAATTATTTAGTTATAGATATCAAGTGTTTCTGTGTGTTTGGAATGCTGCAATGGTATATTCCCCCCGGAGGGAGTCGCACGGCAACCGTGGTACTAGCGAGTTCTCTCTGGCGCTCTTCAGAAAAAGGCACTGAAGATGGAGCTGTTGCTCCGAAAGTGCACTCTGTCAAAAATAAAACGTATTGTAAAGAAAAACAGGCCTATTGTGTACATCCAGATTAATTTTAATAACTTCCCAACTGAAAGCGTCTGAATTGTAAACAAAAAGGTCTGTCAACTGCTCAGAGCTAAACAGATAATTCTTTACCGGAAAGAAAAACAATTACTGAAATATATCAGAATATAGCATATTAGTTTTATTGAAAACTATTTACTATATCTAGTACTGTACTTTATAAAGAATCAGAATAATTTTTAAATCGCGCGCTCAAAGTTTAGTAATCCAAGAACAAAACAAGGGATCAACAGAACGTATTTGCATATATCTCACAAAGTAGAAGTCCAATGAAAACAATATTTGGTATTTGACATTGGAATGAAGTGGTTCATGATATTACATCCTTTTATTAATATGAAATGGCTACCGGGACATACAGACATAAAACAAAGTATTGACGTCGACAGACAAGCAAAATTAGAAGCCAGGAAAAGAACTGTGGACATTGATAGGCTAACTGCACAAGACATGAAACGGGTAATTAAAACACAAGTACTCAATGACTGGACAACCGACTGGCTACAAACTGACAACAAACTCCGAGAAATCCTAGACAACCCAAACAAAGGAAAATCTCTGGAAAATCTTACCAGACGAGATCATGTGGTGTTTACTGGGCTTAGAATCGGATATTCACTACTTACACATTCATAACTCATAAACCGAAAAGATCGCCCTACATGCACTCACTGTAACACAGCACTGACCATTAAACATCTCCTCACTGACTTCAGACCACATGAACATCTCAACTTACCGAACGACTTACACGAACTATTAATAGAAGGTAGCCGACATATAAACACACTCTTAAATCACTTGAAGACAATTAACATTTACAACAAACTTTAAACCACACCTACTCCACTCATCACTCCACGTTTTTATTTTAAATTATACCACTAATTTGTGTTTATGCTTTTTGTGAACAAGGCTGTATACAAATTTTTAAACTTGTGCCTTAGTTTTTCATCATCCTCAAGCTAGGATCTGTCGCAAAAATTATAGTTTTACATAGTTTTATTTTAAAGGTTCCTTAGCTTTATTTTATTCCTTAGTTTTATTTTAACGGCTCCTTAGCTTTATATTATTCCTTAGTTTTATATATAGCTATACTTTATATTGTCTTAATAATTTTGAAAACATTTTCTTTATTCCTTTATTTTAACATTTAAACTTAAGGAAATGGAAATAAATGATACTGAGCGACATCGCCTGGTTGCGGAGCTCACCAAATAAATAAATAATATAAAATGAGTAGGAGTGAGGGTTTGCTAATTGCTGAAAACGGAAAAATGCAAATTTCTTGGGTAATACTCAAGATAGAGAATAATGTATATATAAATATTTATAGTACATTTTATTTTCAATAAGATTGGTTCTATACAATATTTCGATCCGACGCATAATAACGGAGATATTACGATTTTTCGTTATCCCCCTCTCCCACTGTTCCGATTTCGGCCATTAACGAACTTGATCTTTCTTTTTATATAAAATATCGAGTTTGGTAACGATCACACAAAAAAGTACGACCGCTAGAGCGTTAACAGAAAAATTTCATAATTTTGAACGGAACTCATTTTTGTCATCTCCTGCTGCTCAAATCTGCTGAAACAAATAAGCCTCGTTCAACGAAATTAACTATTATTATCCCCTTGTATGCAGAGCTAACTGTTGACTACGATATTCTACTTCAATAGGTGTAGTGCCAGCAATCACATAGTGAGTGACTCATAATAAGTGTGCCTGTCACTTCAGCAGTGACACAGCTGTAGGTGCTGGTTCTGTAAGAGGTCCCTGTCAGTGACTAGTGTGTGGGGGGGGGGGAGACGAGCCCCCGGGATAGGGTTGAGACTGTCCGACCTCCAACCCCCCTCCTATCACTCTGGGGGCTCGGCTATATAACACAACACTTGCCCGCCTAGCTTCATTCCTTCCTCCAGGCTCGAATAACCACTATCATGTACAAGTTTTTCGTGAGTATTTTCAATTATTCTATATAATAATTCCCTTCAGGAGTGTCCAAGAAAGAGTCCAAACCTTACGAAGAATAGACGTATAAAACGAGTCCAAAATACCCATGTCTATACTTCCTCGTACGAACTAAGGGGAAAATTGTAAATCAAAATTTTCGGTTTCCAGATTTCAACGGAATTCTCCGTTTTACCCTCCCTGAACACGTTTTGACTAGTGCGTTGACGTCACGTATCTCTGTATACACGTGTTTTTCTAATAACTCAAAAAAGAAAAAGAAAATAGCAAGTTACCTGTAGTTATTTGAAATAAAACAAATTGGCACGGGCCCTTCTATTTATCATGAAAGAATCTTTAAATTGTGCGCTATGATCAGAAGTATTTGAACGGAGATATCCTTTTTCCAGTTCCATATGAAATAATTTTAAAAGTGCGATCAAACATTTTTTTAAATTTAATTTAAGAGTACTGCAAGGCAATAAAATATGCTCTCCATCTTCAGATCCATTAGACTCATTTTTTTCGGTCATGATTCGTCTAATACATTTACACACGTCCAAGTTTTCTTTGGTAACACTAAATTAATAAATAATAACCAAAATATCCATTTTTAAACACCGTTTTATGACGAAAATGAAAGGGTGAAATTAACTTAATTTATCTCTTTACGGTTCGAGCCCTTATGTCACTTCTTCAGGACCAGACACCTAAAACAAGGAATTCGACTAAAATGATAGCCTAACTCTAAAGTGATATTTAGCTCTAAAACATGTCCATGAATCCGCTTTCGGTTCGCAGAATAAAGAATATTTTTAAATGTTATGTTTTAAAGAACTGAATCCAAGACTTTAATAAAACTTAAAAACAAATATGAACATTCATAAGATTTAAATGATAATTATTTTTCCTCGCTTGTTAGAAAAAAAAAAGTTTGTTTCCAGATTTCCTAGGAATAAACATTGTTCTAGATAAAAATATGAAAAGTCCCTGCCTCTTGCAGCAATGTTCGTAGCATTGGCTTACTTCTTTTTATAAGGATCTCTCCCCTTTAGTAGCCCGATAATTATATTAAATATTAAGGTTCAAAATACTCTCTCAATTGTACATTAAATCACAATCGAAAACCCATTTTCATTTTGCTGTTTTTTTTATATTATTGAATTCATTTTAAACATTTCCCAATAATTATATTGTTAAGTTTAAAAAAGCCATAAATCAGAAAATGCATAAATTAAGATTTTTCATCATATTTTACCATTATAATGCTTTTAAAAAATATTCCCCATTATTTTCTAAAAATGATTGAGACACTTATTACAAAGCGTTGTTTGGGATTATAAGATTGGCCTCATCATGCTCAGAAGTAGTGCAACTTTTTGGTAGCTATTTGGCTAACTTCACTGTCCGGGAACTATATCTAATGCATTTTGTTGATATTTCTTCCATTTTAAAAGGCATGGAATTTACAAATAAAAAGCAATTTTAAAATATATCTAAATATACGGATAAACATTTTATTCTATTTTATGATGTACCTAAAACTTATGTACAGTTACTACCTAATAAAGAAAATTAAATTCTTCATCTCCTCAAATGAGCTTTTTTTCAATTCAAATATTCAATATATTTCTTATTTCTCCTTAGGCTGTTCTTTTCGCCCTTGTGGCCGCCGCCTCAGCTGGAGGTCTGATCTCAGCACCAGTTTCCTACGGATACGGAGGCTATGCTGCTGCTCCCCTGGCCTACGGACACAGCTACGGACTCGCTGCTCCAGCCATCGCTCATGCTCCACTTGCTGTAGCCCATGCTCCAGTAGCCACATCCTACGCTAACACCTACAAGACCGTCAACAAGCCCATTGCCATCGCTGCTCCAGTCGCCACCTACGCCCATGCTCCAGCTCTCTCCTATGCTCATGCTCCAGCCCTCTCCTACGCCCATGCTCCAGCTGTCGCTACCTACGCCCATGCTCCCGCCCTCTCCTACGCTGCCCCCGCCTACGGAGGTCTCTACAAGAGCTCCCTTGGATACGGATCTTACGGATACGGCGCTGGATACGGATACTCCGGTCTCTACCACCACTAAGTCTGAGGAAGTGAAGTTCCCCC
This sequence comes from Riptortus pedestris, assembly GCA_019009955.1. Lineage (NCBI taxonomy): Eukaryota > Metazoa > Arthropoda > Insecta > Hemiptera > Alydidae > Riptortus > Riptortus pedestris. Next base: position 110,138,125 of record CM032232.1, read on the forward strand.
CCTTCAAAACTCCCTACTGTATTTCAATCCTCTTGTAAATACCTTTTTTTTTTATAAAATACAATAATTTATAAATTACTATGACTAAGTTTTTATTAGACTCTGGCCTAAAATGTTTCATGATTTGAAGACAAAAATGATTTATTTATTGCTCCTTTCTCTAAGGAAGTTGTAATCCTTAAGGTTAAAAAAAAATGTTTCAGGATCCACAGATATATCTATTATATGATATGCAATTGGTCTTTATTTGTACATTACTATACTAGAGTAAAAAATAAAGGGGGTTTCTAAAAAAAAAATAAAGGGGTCTTTTTCGCAAAGAGCCACATTATGATCAGTAGGTTACATTAAGAGACAAATTATAAAATCGTAAATATCAGTTTTATAATCTATTTCATGGAATAATGTCAGGAAATTTGTTACAAAAGTAATGTACAACATTTTTTTTTTTAATACTGAACTGTGAATCGAGTATTAACCGAGTAATTTGTTTTTAATCACTTTTGGCTTCAGGACCCTACATCTTATACACTGAATTATTTTAAGTTATGAAAAAAATACTGTGGAGAAGATGCACATCAAAGTCATCTGTGTTTGAATGAAACGTATAAGGTTATGCCACCTTGTGGTATTCCTCCAAATAAGAAATCTGCTTAGATTTCGCAATTCATTGATTATTGTTCAATAATTTAAATTCTGGTGGCAACTATTCTTTGTCGCTGGGTTAAGCCAGAACGCTTACTAATTAAATTTAAACTTTCCTTAAAAAGACCAGCTTTATTAATTCGTCTTTATTTAGGATAAAAATCTTTCGGAATTACTATGTCTACTTAGACACATTTGATTTAACGCACTGACTCCGATTTGTTCCAAAAATAATTCAAGTTGATGAAATACTCTTTGTTTTTGGACATTAAATCATTACCAACGATCTGCATATCCATAGAGTCCCCATCTAAATTCACAGTTTTCACTAATTAGTAATTAGAAACGAATTCACTAATTAAATTTAAAAGCTATAATTAATTCTCCATAATAAGTGAAATTCTGTATCGATGGAGGATTAAAAAATACTTTAAGCACCATGTAGAGCTATACTAACTAGAGAAGTATTTACTAAAATTAAAAATATTGTCAAGGATAGATGAATTGACATAAAACAAAAATATATACCTATATGTCTTGCCTATAAAAACTCCGCAGGCTGATCATAAGAACAGTAAAATTGTTCTGAAAAAAAAAAAAAAAACATACTCCACATTTTAGGTATATTTTATTGAGATGGGGGACAACGGTTGTCCTGTAATGGAGGACAACTGCCTGGATTACAATGCTGGAGTTGCTTAGTTCGAGTCCTGTGATGGAAGTAAACATTTTTTTTTTTAAATGTTCAGACGTCGAGAATTGAGGTTGGGCTTCCATACGTTCACCTCGTGCCCACTCAGGATTGGGAAACAATCGAGTGGCAACTAGTTCAAAGAAAAAGTTTGTAATGCAACAGAGGCGTACATGATTCATGCTGACTATTTGACCTTACCATAAAGGTACATAGTAAGAATGCCAAGGATTTTTTTTTATTACTCTAAAATAAATATGTCGGATGCTTAAACGCTACAGCAGTTGAAAGTAACGCAATTTAAAACCAAATGAAAAAAGAAATTACATTAATTAGGGCGTTCCAAACTGAGCATTACGAATTCAAAACATTTGACAGAGAGGAATTTATCACATTTTAATAAAGACAAATTTTATGTTGAAAAGAAAGAAAGTTAATATCGATATTTGGAAACTTAAAATATGCTTCTAACATCTCAGGGATTGGCAAGTCATGTATTAGTCTCATTGGTCATTAGGACATGTTTAAGAATCATTTTCGAATCAGTTTCTCAAAGTTTTTCTTTTCTCACATAACAAAATATCATTAAGTGCCCTGTTCATTACTATAATAATAATAAAGAGAACGTTTCTCATTATTGGCAAGATCAATAAGACTGCTAATATTATTGACATTGCACTACCCAATGAGGAGAATATTCGAAAATCCTATGCCGAAAAATTAAGAAAATATCAAAAAATCGCTATTGAGCTAAAAGAGGTGTACAAACTGAAATCTGCCATAGTTACGCCTATTATAGTAAGTTCAAATGGACTCGTGCCAAAAACAACGATAGCAGGCACCAAGAACTTGAATCTGCCAACAACAATTATAAAAGAAGCACATCAAGGGGTACTTCTAGATACAGCAAGATTTGTGCGAAAAGTTTTCAATTCCCATTAACATATCACAATTAAAACTCCATATCGGTTGGATTTCCTCCCGATATAGATTTTATTCCAGTGTTTTTACTGAGTATAAACCTCCCCATAGTAATAATAAAACGGTTATATAGCTCTTAAACTTTGAAATTTGACTGTTATTTACCTCCAAATAATTGATAATTATATATTTATACATATTCATACATAAGTGGGAGTGGACGTTGCCTAGATGCAAATTCACCTTAGTGGTTCTAATCAATTCACAACTCACTAATAATGTACTAAGGTTCAAGGTTCCTTGCTAGTTATTTTCTCGACGGTAATGTGGACTGGAGCCCACAGAAACCGTTTGTTTTTTTGTTTTTTTTTTAATTTCCAAAAAACCTGGCTCATATCATACTTGATGAAAGATCTTGCAGAAGCTCCGAAAAATTTCATCAATTATTAAATGATGCAAAATTCCCCCGGAGGAGAACGCCAAGGCACTGTATTCCATAGCTAATAATGTAGTGCCTAATATGAAAAGGAAATAGAAATTGATTTTATTACAATCAAAGAACCTATAAAGTATAATTCCAGTTTAAAGAAAAAATAAATAATTCACAAGAAATAAAACGGCCGTTACGAAATCATCTTGCAACATAAATATTTTAACAAAAGTTTGATCGATGATTTTCAAAAGTCTTCCATGAAGGTGTAAAAGATTTTGAGGTCAAGAAAAAAAAGCGGCTTAAAACATAGATTAGCCCTGATGTTTTGACCTTCATCCTTCACCGTTTAAGACGCCGCGCTACAGTAGCCAAGACTAGTTATTAAATATTATTTACCGTTCTGTCATGAAACTACAGATGTAAATAAATAGGTCAAGAATCTCTGAGTCTATTTCTTGTATAAAAAAAGACCGAGACACGAGAGCACCGAAAACTAAGCAGAACTTCCTCTTGATGAAATAACATTGTAAGATTTTAAATTAAAGGTGAACAACATGTCATTAGTATTATATCAGTCCAATGCGAACATAGCATTTTTAGGAGAGTAGAAGGCTGAGAACATAAAAAAAAATCCTTCCTGCAGGGGTTGCTTAAACTAAGAAGAACTAAGAATTCCCTTGCTGGCATGACTCCAATACTAATCTCATCTCACCATAAATACTCTATTTCCAAGTAAAAATCCGATGAATAGAAGTGGGGATTTACTGGAGTCTGAAAACAAGAAAACATGAGTGGCTCTCTTAATATGTGAGGCATGAATAATTTTAAGAGCGACAATTGAAGGGTTTCAATAATATATTTGAGCCGACTCATAATATAGGAGATATTTTGAAAATTTGACACCCCTTCATTTTCAAAGACAAAGCAAGAAAATCTTAACTTATGACGTCATCGCATTACGTAAATGTATGTATCACACTGTAAAAGTTCAATAAGGGCAATATTTAGTATTTAAGCTCCTAATAAAGAGATATAACTGCTTATTGTTAATATGACTTGTGTAGAAGGAGGAGTTAACGGTTTTCAAAAAACTACCCCCAAAATACAAATATCTCCGTTAGCAATCAAGATAGTGAAAAAAGAAAACGTATGGTACAACATTTATGGAACATTAAAAAGAAAAATTGCGACCGCTAGAGCGTTAACAGATAACGCAGATAATGTATAGTCTTGAACGAACCTAATTTTTGTCATCTCTTGGGTTGAAGCTATGGACTTTAGAGGGAATGTTTCGAATATCGCGCCATACGTACATCACTGGCTAATTTCCCTTGGGGGAAATCTGCTAAAAGTTTTTCAAGCAAGGGCTGCCTAATCTATTCAGATTTTTCTTATGGAGGGATCACACAGACGGATGATTTTACCATCTGTCGTACCAGCTCAGCTGCTCTCACATTCTTACTGCTCTCTTTCTAAAGTAGAGGCATCAGTTAATTAGAATTGAGCTTTATGGGATATATATGTTTTCTAGTATCGACTTTGGTAACGATCAGATATAAATAGTGAAGATAGACACATTAGGAGATAGTGCATACCCCTGGGTTACAATCACTGGTTTATTTGAGACATTTTTTGCACTGTTTATTAACAATTATCAAATTTCTCATTCTTTACCTCTTCTATTTCTAAACCCCACACCCCTCACCACCAGTCAAAGACCATCAATAGTATCAAAGAAATTTCTACGTTATACATGAAAGTTCGTACGCGTTTGGACAATAGTAATGTCACTAGTGAAGAACTCAGTAAATAAAATCCCTAATCGCACCGTGCTTAGAAATGGGTACTTGTAACACTGTACCCATTAGCTTTACTTCTAAAACTAGTATTTGCATAAATATGACGGTAGTTAAGTAAAATGAAATATTATTCTTATATCAAGGCAAAGATTGATATACATATTTGTAAATGAACCACGCATTTATGGGACAAAAGATCTTATCAAGAACAAAAAGCATACCAGTTAACATTTCTCACGACTGGTTAAGACTGCGTGTGATAAACATACGTGGCATTACAATTATTATGTAATTATTTTAATAAGGGATATTCATAGTGGGAAATTTTCCATAGGGAATATCTCACACAAAGTATTCCGTTGCGACTGTAACCCAAATAACTGATAAAGATTACCATCATTTTCCGCATTTTAAAAATAAACATTTGATTGCTTATGGACTGCAAGTCTTCATTGGAATTTATTTCCTTACTTGGTAATATTTCAATAAATAATTTATCAAACGATTATTATTCTTTAAGAGTAATTAATTAATTATTAGTAATTTTCAGAAATACTAAATTATTCTTTTGACGTTATCAAAACTATATTAACCGTTATGTGAGATTAAATGGGGGTGGAGCAGACTGAAAAATTAAAATATTACCGAAGGAGAAGATGACGCTTTTTTGGGATTGGCAGTTGTATGAAGACTGCATTCACTTAAAACGAGCATCTTATCGAACCTTATGGCTAGTTGAGAGGAAGAACATTTAGCCTCCTGTGAATACATATGACAACCAATGGCTAAAGATTTTTGCGCAAAAACCCTTTATTCTCCTAAAGGTAAAAAATGTCTCCTGGCTTATTGGGCTTATGAATATAATTCTATTAGTAAAAAGATTTAAAATGGTCAACAGAATAAACCGTAGGAAGAATATTTTTAAATTTCGTTTGATTCATAATGAAAAAAGGCACCCGAATGTTTTTTATTGTTTTGCCTGAGGTTATGTATGTTTCAGAAATTCCTATAAAATTCTGTTGTTTTGCATCCAATAATCAAAACGTAAATTACCTGCTCCGGGAAAAATCGAATTAACAGATAAATATTTGGACATTTCACCTGAAGAATTGGGGCCTCAATTAATACTCTAGCGCTTTTATTATAGTGTCACATGTGCTTCCGAATATAACTACATATGAATTTCTTTGACATCTGGAAGAGTTTTCTTTTCAAAGTGATAAAACCCTTTTCCCCTCTTGCTGAATTATTAATTCAAACTGTTCCTACTATTTTCGAAAAGGGTAAGTTTTTAACGATGGTTAAAAAAACAAAGCTTATTCAACCATTACATCTTCGGATAGGGAAAAGCTATGTGCCAGTTGGTTTGAGTCAGGCTTGCCTCCTGATAAGTTGGAATTGTCGATAAAAATATTAAATGATTCAGAAAAGAATATGGTCTAATGTTTCTATCAATATAAATCTTGTACTTTTGGAGGCTTTTTTGCTCTTGATCCCACTGTTCCTGCACATGCTAACAAAATTGTAGGAAGAAAAAGCGTTTTAACTTTTAGATTTGGAGTTCTTAAAATTATGACTATATTTTGCATATTTTTTCTTCCATAAAAAAACTACACCCGACTTTGGATATTTTTCTGAAGTAATAACTCTTAAATTTTGATTGATATTTTATCTTGGAGTAACTCTGTATGAATAATGAATGAAAGAATGAAGCCTTTATTTAAAGAGTATACTAAAATCATGCACCAAATTAATATATAGATATTTACAAATTACAATAATGGGGTAAGTACTAATGAAGCAATAATAAGTAAAGTCCTCATTTTTTTTTAAAAAAAAATAGTAGTATTGCACTTTTACTCTTTATAGAACTTCCCCAAAGGGAGTATAGCCTTAACTTCCCGGAGTGTCCAACTTTATTGGAAAATGTATGAATACTATTACATTCCAAAAAAATCGGGATTAGAAATTTTTTTCTTTCATTTTTTCAGAAATTTGAATGTCTTTGAAACTCATAACTTCAGACAAGGTCTATTCCAAATCATCTCTGATGATCATATTTTCTTCATATCAACTGGACGTATTTTTTATTTAATACATATTTTATATGTCAAACCAATTCATTACAAAACCACCACTGATTCTGAAAATTTCAAAATACTAACAAAATCAGGCTCACATATGTCTTAAGATTCAAATTTTTAAAAATTGATATTTTTGGTTGTTATTGACCGGTGAAATTGTTTAATAGAATTGGAATAATATGTCCACTAGTAAACTCAATATGCAGTTATTTACTTATAAGGATTATTTTTTCGGTTTTCATAATAAGAAAGAATTTTACGATTTATTTTGTATCCGTTAAGGAAAATCGAAGACAGAACCCATCAGGAGTATTGGCCATCAAATAATCTTGCACCTTTTAGATCAGATCTGTGATTAAATTATCTTAAGAACTTACCCCTGAAAAGGCATTTTACTAAGCATGCCTTTTAGAATATTCAAAATATAAAATGAGTAAAGGAAACAGCTTTATGTTTTTGACCTTCTGCCAGAAATTATGTATAAAGCTAATATTAAGAGAGCTTTTGATTCTCAACAGAAAAAATTAATTAGTGCCTAATTTTTTTTTCTGCAAAAACTAATAAGAAATGATACTTCAAAATAATATAATCACAGCCTTTACATAGGAGCATAATATATTTACTTTTCGAAGTACGGAATTTTGTTCCAGCAAATTTCAGGAGTATATAATTCCTAATTCTCTACCTGGATATACCACTTCTAGTATATACTGTTAATTAGCAGTATAACCTTCAGCATCCCCTCCCTGACTGGGGGTGAGACTATATAACCCTACTCATGTCCATTCTAGTCATTCCTTCCTCACGGCTCGAACATCAACCAACATGTACAAGTTTTTCGTAAGTAACTAATTTCATATTGTTCCGGGAGATAAGTGTCGAATGAACATCAGATCTGTTTTGTGACAATTGTTCTTCTTCTATAAGGACAATTCAATAATGTATTAAAATTTTAATGAAAATTAAACAGGCATAAAAAGTGAAAAATAGTTTATAAACTAATTGTTTCTAAAACATATAACATAAAATGAATAAAATATCAGTTCTTTTCAATTAATGACAACCTTATTAAAGAAGTTAATTATCTAAAACGTGCACCTATATTACCAAGTTCTAATAAAATGTAATATTATACTCATAATTTAATGAAATATATTTCGAAAAGACCTGTTTATAAGTTTTTATCGTAGAAGATCACGAATTGTCGATTTTTTAATAAAGGAAAAACAATTCAGAGTTTCTCTTCGGGTTATACAATCAAATGTTTTATCAGTACTCATATTCAACATATTTCTTTTTTCTCCTTAGGCTGTTCTTTTCACCCTTGTGGCCGCCGCCTCAGCTGGAGGTCTGATCTCTTCCCCAGTTTCCTACGGATACGGAGGCTATGCTGCTGCTCCCCTGGCCTACGGACACAGCTACGGACTCGCTGCTCCAGCCATCGCTCATGCTCCACTTGCTGTAGCCCATGCTCCAGTAGCCACATCCTACGCTAACACCTACAAGACCGTCAACAAGCCCATTGCCATCGCTGCTCCAGTCGCCACCTACGCCCATGCTCCAGCTCTCTCCTATGCTCATGCTCCAGCCCTCTCCTACGCCCATGCTCCAGCTGTCGCTACCTACGCCCATGCTCCCGCCCTCTCCTACGCTGCCCCCGCCTACGGAGGTCTCTACAAGAGCTCCCTTGGATACGGATCTTACGGATACGGCGCTGGATACGGATACTCCGGTCTCTACCACCACTAAGTCTGAGGAAGTGAATCACATTACTTTACATTAGTGAATGATGATTCAGCTTGTAAATATTAAGTATTAAATTAAATATTTTTTACAAAAAATGTTTTCCATTATTACCCTGGAATTCGCAATGAGGATGCGAAAGATATAGAATGGTTTGAGTGACAAACATAATCCCGTAAATTCTTGAAGAAAAGCAATGAATATAAGGTTTATATATCAAAAACGTAAAACCTCTTTTTTATTATGTCTGACAGTTATTGCCGATGAGTTCTAATTTTTATGAACCACGCGATAAAATGCAAGCAATATTATTTCGGCTACCACAGTACGTGTTACTAAAATCCTTAGCAAGTTGCAAGCGTTTTCATACACTTTTAACAATTCTATTCAAATAAAGTTCCAAAGTGAGTCTTCTATCACGTTGAAGCAATGATCAATGTACTGGTACATTCAGTGACTTTATTTTTTAAAGTTTGTTGTCGAGCTGCATAACCTTTTTTCTTTGTGAGAACAATGTGTTTCTACATTTGAGATGAATGCACAAATCCTGAAATTTAGGATCATCCCTTCCTTTGCCGGTTTTTGGGTTTCTAACAAACAGTATGTGCTAAACATAGGAGGGAGCTGATGGAAATAGGAAAAAAATACGGCACGTCCCTTCAAACGCCTGAACTCGCTAATGCCTCCTATAAAAAAATAAAGTACGTTTCGCCTTGTCATTGAGGTATGATAAGGGTGGAGCATATTGTACCCAGCCTCTTGGAGAACACCAATCTGCGCTCTAGGAGATAAGATAATTGAATTTGCTATTGAGTAGAACCCCTGGGCAGATGCAGCATTGTATATTTTAATAAACAGTGATCCTATCTAGGCACTGATAACACGTAGTCCCGAAAATAACAATTAGTAATCTCTTAAGAAGATGACTCGTCGAAATTATTTTGAAGGATGTATGGTTTGGAAGGAAATATTTCGAAGATATACCTCGCCTTTATAAGGTAGTAAACGAATAGAGAAAAGAGTATGCCAATACTTGAATAAGTGATCAACTAAACTGAATAACTATAAGACTTATTTTTTTTTTTTTTTTTTATTTTTTTTTTTTAACCCGAGATCCACAGGGCAATAAAATGGCGGTTGGGAGACACAGTGACCGCCCATGTTTGTCCCCACAGTTCCCCTTCTACTGAACACTCAGATGTTCCATTTTAAGGGGGTGTTGTGAGCTGGCATGGGGGTAAATGGAACTAAGGTTATGTGTTACCCGGCATGTGGCGGTACCGGATTGGTTGTGACGATAGGAGATAGCGAAATAAGAGAGGATGGGGATAGTAGGAGAGGAGATAAGAAAGAAAAGATGAAAGACGTAAATATTAGAGTAAACCTAACCTAAGACTAGGATCACCGCAAGCCGACACTGGCCCAAGGCGATCGCTGTGAGCGGAGGAAGGAAGGACGCCGAATACTTATCTAAATCTAAACTAAACTAACTAACCTAACTAATACTATCAGAATATATTTTTTATTCTTCTCTTATATTCTTGGAGACTATATAATCTCGTTAGTATCCTGAAGGACGATAAGGAAGCAAAAGAGCCAAAATTCTATCCAGGGCGATTTACAACAGATCTTAGTTTAGTCGGCCCCGGTGAAAGGTCGAGTCATGCCTAGTTGCCTTAGTGGGAATCAAAGAGATCAACCTGGACTCCTTCAGTGTCATATTGTGGTGGCTTTACACATCAAAGATCAGCAAGAGGTGAGGAAGGAAACTCAGAAAACTACAACAGGTATCCGAAGAGCTAAATTAGAGTGTGATCCTCGGCTAAAAGTTGGCACATCTATCACATTGATTCAGTACTCTGACCACGGACCTCAAGCGCCCCTCAGGAATTTTCAGATTGGATAAACTCAAAAATTCTGATTATCCCGATGATTAGTATGGGAATATAGGCATAAGTGAATATATATATAATATATATATATATATATATGTGTGTGTGTGTGTGTGTGTGTGTGTGTGTGTTTGTGTGTGTGTGTGTTTGTGTGTATGTATAGATGTCGCAAATTTTTTCTTATCGTTTCCAAACTCGATATTTTAGCGTTTTATATACAACTAATGATCAAGTTCGTTAACGGCTAAAATCTGGAATGGGGAAGGAGGAGGGGCTTAGAAGGGGATATTTGGAATATTCGAAATACGCCCGTTATTATAGGTCGGATCAAAAACGTATAAAGAACTAATATTATTGCAAATTAAATTGCCTATCAATGTTGCTATATATGTTTTTCCTCTCATGAATATTAACCGAGCTATTAGGACTTCCATGTTTTCAGCCTTCAGTAAACCCCCACTTTTTTACCTGGGGAATCTACTTAGTGGCCCTGCGAGACGAACGATTTTTTGAAAGTACATAGATACTTAATTTTTATTGTGGGAGCTAAAAGGACCGTCACGCGGGGGCGTAGTAAACCAAGAAACTTTCCCATGTCCTGGACTGACTCACTGGTCATCTCATCCCCCCCCCCCCTAGTCTCTCTTTCTTCCGTAGTCAGAGGCCTATGTGAACAGGAATTCAAAAGTAAGCTGGACATGAGATGTTCAGTGCCACAATTACTCAGAGTAAAAGTCCTATGAGTACAAGTGTGAGCGTACAAAAAGCTGATAACATGTATATACAAATAGTTTGTTTAATATTTGAGTTACGAAAAAAGTATACAAGAACAATTAAGAAGACTGATTCTATTAGAAGTTTTGGTCCGACTCATAATAACTGAGATATTTTTAATTTCCAAGTTACCACTCACCCTCACCTTCCTGGTCCTATTTTAGCCATCAAAGAATTAGTGACCTTTAGTGTAGGAAAAAGGTTAAATATCGAGTTCGTAATAATCAAATAACGATTTTAGAGTACGGAACTAATTTTAATTTATGAACTCTAATGTAACATATTTGTATATATCTTTTATAGAAAAAGGTTCGTTAAAACTATATTTGATGTTTAAGCTGGGATGAGTCATTTTATGATATATAAATGTATGGTAAATATGAGATTAGAAGGATTGGCTGAAATTTTAAAAATACTAATAAGTCGCTTAATATTTGAGTTATGAAGAAATAGATAAAACAACATTTATAGAAAATTACATTTCCATAAATCGCATACATGTTCAGCTGTGTAACGATGAAACACATTGTGACTCCTAGAGCGGTAAAAAAAAAAGGTTATATATATACGTATACATTTGGCTAAATTTTTGTAGCTAACTTATTACTTTTATTTTAACTCAACTTTTATTTCACTTTTACTTTTTTTTCTTTTTTTTTTCATTTGATTGATGATTTAGCTGTGTAGTCAGCAACTCACCAGCTGTATGCAGCCACTGTTAATTATTAAATTTTTTTTTTCCTTCCTATTTTTATATATATATATATATATATATATATATATATATATAAAGTTTTTTTTTGTTTTGAATGTAGCTTATTTGCGCCGTTTCCTATGTAGAATCGAGAGGCAATTGAAGACATTTTTGGAAAATATCTCAATAACAGGCTTGCCTTACGTTAATTTTGTAGAAATGGAGGGCTCGAGTATCAGAATTCATTATTTATTTCTGACTTTTTTAGATGTTTTATTTCTGTACATTATTGTGTTTTTACTTTTTATTATTACTGCTTATCGTACTTATATAAAGTTATTCTCCCTCCCTCGTTACATAATTTCTTTGTGATGTATTTAATGCATGCAGGTCCTTAGTTTAGCCAGTTAATTTAGTCGTTGGTCGTAATATACTTGGTGATTATGGTGCGGGAGTTCAGACTTTCGTGCTGGTAAAAGGAATTTACTAAACACAATTTTTACTAAAATTAAACTAAAATATACCTACTGCAGAATATAGTTGCCTATTACGTAAGATATCAAATATATACTAAGTTTCCTGACACATTCAATAAAAAATTAACCATATTTCAATTTGATGCCGATGTCATAAGTTCATTTATCTCATAAAGCCGAAATTTTAAAATAAATTCTTAAAAAAAAAAAAAAAAAAAAAAAAAAAAAAAAAAAAAAAAATTCGACTTAACCTTGATAAATTATTCACAAATTCCTTCTTCTGGGCAAGATTCATCTCTCCGTGAATATTTGAATACCCACCTTCTTGTATTTTAACTTTTTAAAGTGACTTATATTACAGAACTTCCTGAACATTATAAATACTCAATACGCAGAGTTGTGGATGAAACAATAATTATAACTATATAAGGCAGGTATAACTGCCTTAGAACATACCAGACTTCGTAATAACAAGGTGAAAAACGATTGCCATTACATTGCAATTCATCGGGGCGAAATATATGACTTGGGTGGGAATTTGACTAATTTAAACATTTTAAAACTAATTTGAACTACTTTATTACGAATTCGCTTACAGCTCTTGAAATTCACAAATTAAAAAAAAATAGAATACGATTTAGACAGCGAAATGAATGCAATGAGAATAAACGCTAGGTTTCTTTGGGAGCTGTTTGAATTACTGCTTGGAGAATAAAATTTATATTTATATATGAATATATGAATAACTATGAAATGTGGCGTATTAAAATCCTGGCTCTAAAATAATTATAAGAAAAACAAATTTTATTTCGTACAGGCCGAAATTACGAATGTTCAATCACTTTCAGTACGTGATAATTGATAGTATAACCTTCAGCATCCCCTCCATCAGTGGGGGTGAGACTATATAACCCTACTCATGTCCATTCTAGTCATTCCTTCCTCACGGCTCGAACATCAATCATCATGTACAAGTTTTTCGTAAGTACCTTTTATTAAATTATGCATCAACGGTTACAGGGTGGTAGACGTAAATTCCAGAAAGCAAAATAGCTTCAATTGACAAGTACACCAGAGTTTCTATAGATACAAAAAGAATTTCGGATGTTACAATTTTGATACATAGACTTATTTAAACTAACGTTATCTAATTGTATTTTCTCAGAGCTTAAGGCCTGCGAATTAACTGTCTGCGAGACAGTAGCTCGTTCTGGGAGAGAACAAAATTGTGATCTCATGGCACATTCCACAATCTATGAACTTTAGAAACAAAAATATAAAGGAATAAAATTCAAAACACATTCACTGGGAACTAATATGAACATAATCAGTGATAAGTGAAAAAGAGAAAATTAAACAGGACTTTCTTGCGGTGGCGTGACATGAAGTATACTTACTCTTGAATATAGTATTTTCATACGATTTGAATTTTAATATTCCGGTATTATTTAGTTAAAAAATAGGTTTCTTGAGATGTAATGACTTGTAATAATTATAGTTTATTACTTCTAAACCAAATATTAGGTACCTAATCAACCATTTCTTTTTTTTTCTTTTTTTTTTCAAAATGTCAGACACGTTTTACATCATTGGACATCGTTTATTTGCCATTATACACATATATTTTCTCTCTGTAGGCTATTTCATACATATTTCTCATTTTTCCTTAGGCTGTTCTTTTCGCCCTTGTGGCCGCCGCCTCAGCTGGAGGTCTGATCTCAGCACCAGTTTCCTACGGATACGGAGGCTATGCTGCTGCTCCCCTGGCCTACGGACACAGCTACGGACTCGCTGCTCCAGCCATCGCTCATGCTCCACTTGCTGTAGCCCATGCTCCAGTAGCCACATCCTACGCTAACACCTACAAGACCGTCAACAAGCCCATTGCCATCGCTGCTCCAGTCGCCACCTACGCCCATGCTCCAGCTCTCTCCTATGCTCATGCTCCAGCCCTCTCCTACGCCCATGCTCCAGCTGTCGCTACCTACGCCCATGCTCCCGCCCTCTCCTACGCTGCCCCCGCCTACGGAGGTCTCTACAAGAGCTCCCTTGGATACGGATCTTACGGATACGGCGCTGGATACGGATACTCCGGTCTCTACCACCACTAAGTCTGAGGAAGTGAATCACTTTACGACAAATGATTCCTATTCAACTTGTAAATATTAAGTATTAAATTAAATATTTTTTACAAGAAATGTTTTCTATTATTATCCCAAAATCAGAAAAGAGGAGGTGAAAGCAATCCATAGATTCGAGTGACATATTCAATGCCGTAAATGTCTTCATGAAATATATAAAGTAGATTTTTTTTAGCAGTAAAAACCATTTGTGTCATTCGAAGATTAGTTTTTGCTTATGTATCTCACAACGTGATTTTATGATCCCATGACTTAATTAGTAGCTGTCTACATTGTCTTGAGAAAAATAATTTCGAGTTTCGAATAAAGAGGTAATACCTCAATATACGGGACCCATCAAAAGTGAAAAAAGTAGAAATATTTCAACTATCTAGGCGCTATAATAAACTTTGCATATGACCAGTTCCCTGAAATTGGCCATAGAATGACTGGGGTCAACCGCACTAAATCTAAGTAATCTTTATGAGCCTTGAGGTTAGATTCTGTTACTCAATTATCATACCCATACTGATAAATGAGTGTGTTAGTGGGTACCCTTGAACAGTAATAACCATAATTTTGGCCAATAGCATTTTAACTTAAGTCACTGGAAAAGGAAGATAAGAGAAGCGAAAAATGAGAAACGAAGGTAGCGATTTGAGAACTAAGAAGTTGCAATGGGTGCAGACTTTGTGATTAGTAATGCATCGTGCTTCATATGCCAAACATTGAATGCTACAGTGACAGGAATGCGAGTATGTTAAACATCAATATTGGGATGGATTGACAGAGTAAAGGAGGTCGCTACGTAGTTTCAAGAAGTGGGCAGGAAATCAATCGCCTTCGATTCACAGAGATAACTTTGTAATGGCGGCTAAAAATATTTAAGGTCTGTAATTCCAAACGCAAAAGCGTAACGTATAGAGAGAAAAGTCCGTCACGCAGGGGCTGCGTAAACCAAGCAGATTTCCCACGTGAAGTTTTTCAATAGGGAAATCCACCTAACAACAACAGTAGTAGTAAGGAATCTCTAAACCTATTTACGAGGGACGAACAGTTTACGGAAACGGCCGCCAGAGCTCTCGGCGGAGAGTCCCGAACATAGCCGACTCCTGCCGACCACACACATGCATACAAATGCCATTATCTCGGTTAATATTCAAGATACAAAATAAATGTATAAAACAAAATTTACAGTAAATTTGATTTGCAATAAGATCGATTCTATACAATTTTTCGATCCGACGCATAATAACGGAGATATTTCGAATTTTCAAAAATCCCCCCTCTAAACCCCCCTCCCACTGGTCTGATTTCAGCCATTAACAAACTTGATCTCTCTTTTTACGTAAAATGCTTGAATATGAAGTTTGGTAACGATCAAACAAAAATTGCGACCGCTAGAGGGTTAACAGAAATATATATATATATATATATATATATATATATATATATATATATATATATATATATATATATATATATATATAATTTTGAATGGACCTCATTTTTGTCATCTCCTGGGTAGGATCGATGGACATTTGAAGAAATTTTTCGAAACTCGCGTCATGAGTACGACCTCAATAGCTGATTTCCCTTAAGGGAAATCTGCTAAAACTGTCTAGAGGTACACCCAAACATTAAAAACTTGAAACAATTTCTAGAAGAATTCAAAATTGATGGTCCATGAACTTATCTCTACGATTTCTAATTTTGGCTTCAGAATGCCTTAGCTATTTTGTTTTCAGATGATAACAGTTCCATGCGTGATATAAGATAATGGTGAAAAGATTGTGCGCTAAAACAATGCATGTTGTCATGAAGGCTAGGTTTAATATCGTGTCTCAGCCCAATGAAGGATCGAGGAGATTTAGTGAGAAATAATTTTATTTATAATTAAAATTTAGTTGTAATTACCTAAAAATGTATTTGAATCAGTTATAATACATTTTGAAAATTTTAAAATGTCCTCACGAAAGTTATAATAATGATTAAATAATTTCTTTCGAATGTGACCCTATATGTTCAGAAAAACGAAGGCGAGAGATAAAAATTTGCGTTAAAAGAACCACATTGGTATTATAAGTCAAAGGTCTACAAGTTCCCTGGCAGCTTCGAGTAGTGTAGTTCTTGTAAGTGCATATTGTGGGGTCTCATAAAATTCATGCTTATTTGTTAGGGAGAAAACCGGGTCTCACAATGTTTGAATGAAATTAACCAAATTGCACAGACAAAAGAGATTCCAACTAGCAGTTGTACGAAAGTTTAGCTGTGAATTTAGAATCATCCAAAGCCACATCCAAAAAGCACATGAGGTGGAGAGAGGTGAAACAGAAAAAGAACGGTATACCTAAAGGAGTGTCTGATATAGGACTACCAGCAAGAATTGACATGTAAAGGAATTCCTGAAGTGGTTTTGACTTTGCCTTTAATTAAGCGACGCAGATTACATTATGCCGGATCTTGTTCATGAAACACGTATCAGAAGGGACTGAACATAAATAAAAAGATATGTTATTCAGTCAGATGGAAGCGGCGTGAGACCGACCCTGGGGTCACTGGGCTGTCTAAGGCGGTGTGTAAAACGGCTGAGAGACCCGGGACCGAGAGATGCGATCTTATGAGCCGTGCGACAAGTGAAGAGAAACGGATCCTGGAGTATGGCCTGGGACCAAAGGTCAACCGAGGAGTACACCACGTCCCCAAATCTCGAGTGACTTGAGCTACACACATCAATGTCGTGTCTACCTACAGTCGAGTATAGAGAGAGGCGGAGTCTGAGGTAGGGCCTAGGTTCCGATGGTTGACGGGGAATTATAAAGCTACTATGGGTATCTTTTAGATTAGCTAGTATCGGGGACAAGCCGAGCGAACTAAGCCTGATGTTTGTGGCTGGGGCCTAAGTCAACCAGCGGTCACAGCACGTATCAATTCTCCTGGCGTTTTAAGAAATAATGGATTATTTGATGAAATATAAAACCTATTATTCACAATCATGAAAGTTATATACAGCAAGCACTGTGAAATACAAGTTTTGCCTCCTTCCAGTTTAACTATTTATAGTTTTTCTTTTATTTTTATTTATCTTTTTTTTCTTTGTTGTTTTATTTTTATTTTATATTTGTTCCTCATAAATAAAAATACTAACAATTTTTATTTAGTTTTGTCCATTCTATTTATTTTGTACATTTGTAAAAGTTAGCTACATAAAAATTTTAATATTTATTTAATCTTGTAAAATTATATTCTAACATGCTAAAATATGAATCGCCATTGTAGCGGCATGGTCCTATTTAATTTGTACTTTTGTAACATTTAGCTTTGAAAATGTTAATATTTATTTAATTTTGTAAAATGATATTCAAACATGTTAATAGCTGAATCGCCATTGTAGCGGCATATCAAAGAAATAATAATACTCTCTTGGCGCTCCACCACTGTCTGCAGCCAGTCAGTCCCTATTTATTTACTTTAACTATGGAATAAAAAAAAGTCCGTCACGCAGGGGCTGCGTAAACTAAGCAGATTTCCCACGTGAAGTTTTACAATAGAGAAATTTCACGAGAGCCGAGCCAGTCAAGGAAACGACCGAACTAGCTTTTGGCGGGAAAGTAACTCTCGTCCGTTAGGCTCCGAGATTAAATTAAAAACAATTCAATCTCAAAAAAAACAACAAGAACACAAAAGATGGACTTACCTTTAATGACAGCAGCGCTCTGAACACTTATTACACCAGTACTAAATAGTACCACTGAATACCTATTATTTGTAAGACTTGATACTGCTGTGAATATTAAGTAAACAAATAAAGGGCAAGTCAAATGGTAAGAACCTTCCTGATAGCAAACAGTCTGAGTTGTAAACAATCAGGTTAGCCAGCTTTTACCGGAAATAAAAGCAATTACGAAAATATATTTGAATATAAGTTATAAATTTTATTCATTACTATTTATTATATCTAGTACTGTAATTAATAATAAACCAGAATAATTTTCATCACAACCATTCCAAATTTAGGAATCTGGGAAGAAAATAGAAAGGGGGGGGGGCAAAATACGCGTCAGACGGTTATGAGATTTTCACATGATTAAGGAACAAGCAGGTTAGCCAGCGAAGATTTACAATAGATAAATATACATACAGGTAACACTTCCGTGAATATTAGTGAATAATTACAAACGGCAATAAGACATCTTTCAGTGAATTTACAATATGTTAATAGTCACTACAACGTAATACGGCTGGATTGTAAACAAACAGGTTAGCCAACCTTGTAGTGCAGCAACGATAGATAGACCGGAAAAACTAACAATTAAAGAAATATATCTGAATATAAAATATTAATTTTATTGGAAACTATTTACTATAGTTAGTGGAGTAATTTGAAATGAATCAAAATAATTTCTATCTTAATCACTCAGATTTTTGTAGTCCAAGAAAAAAAGAAAGGGGGGGGGTCAACAGAACGTATTTGTTTTGTACCTCGTAAAATAAAGCTTTGTTGAAAACAATATTTTGTATTTAACCTAATAATGAGATGGTTCATGAGATATCAGCTTATTATTATGTCCCTAGTAGGAGTGGGCGTTTACTGAAAGCGGAACTCATTACAAAAAATACAAATATCTCGGTTAATACTCATTATACGGAAAATATATATATGGAACAATATTTATAGAAAATGTAATTTGCAATAAGATTGATTCTATACAATTTTTCGATCCGACGTATAGTAACGCAGATATTTCGAGTTTTCGAAGATCCTCCCCTCTAAACCCCCCCCCCTCCCACTAGTCCGATTTCAGCCGTTAACGAACTTGATCTTTCTTTTTACATAAAACGACTAAATTTCGAGTTTTGTAACGATTAAACAAAAATTGCGACCGCTAGAGCGGTAACAGACAAATATATATATATATATATATATATATATATATATATATATATACAGTTTTGAACGGACCTCATTTTCGTCATCTACTAAGTAGGATCGATGGACATTTGAAGAAAAATGTCGAAAATTCCGTCATGAGTACAACCTCAATAGCTGATTTCCCATCAAGGGAAATCTGCTAAAAAAAGGAACATATTTTTAAGAACGCTAATGGGCTAGCTGACGTTATACCAGCCTAAGACTGCACCGGAGACTCAATCGTCTTTGCCTCATGCACAGTTGACCAGGTGTTTTAATATTTTATTTCTTTTAATTTAACATATGTCAGAAAACAAAAAAGTTCATGATTTCAGAAATTCATGGTTTCATGAAAAATTAGTAAAAAGTAGTTTCCTCAATAAATATAAGCAATCTACTGTTAAACTAAATGCAAGATGTACAAAAAATGACTGGATCTTGTTATATAGCTTATTTATATTTTAATAAGTTCTTTCGGTATACTCGTAAGTTTCCACTAACTTCGTAGCTTGCATAAAAAAAACTGCTAGGTAATATAAGCTATACCATTTGAGACTTTATTTAGTTTATATTGGGTATAAGTATAACGAATGTGTATTTACATTTTATTTTATATTGTAAATTCTTTTCTACAAAGGTGTCTTAACACAGGTTAGCCATGCGAGTTAAAGCGTTGACCTTTATCTCACATGGTAAACCTAGAGTGGCGAGTTCGATTCTTGCCTGGGCAAAGGAAATTATTTAGAGACGAAATTCATTAAATAACGTCCTAAAATCCCACCCCGGCTAGAAAAGGGTGGTAACCTGTTGATAACCCGTCCCGATTAGCCTAAGTTGCAAAAAGTGGACGTTAATAAATAATAATAATAATAATATTAACACAAGGTTGAACTAATCACGGCAGTATGGCACTTATAAGCTATTCCGCTATGTTATAGCTCAAACCGACATTTGAGATCCACAATACAGAAAGGAAGAACAACCCTGCTAATGAATATATTATATTGGTATGTATTATTACATAATAAATAATATTTCATTAATTTGGAATAAAATAATACCTCGTAATCAAATTTAAGTTGGTTTAAACTCGTTTGAATTTTTTCAATAGGATCCTTTGGTGGATTTAGGAGAAGACAAATTGCATAAAAACAATAAACAAAGGTAAGTTTTGATCATTAGCAAGTAAAATTAGTCATTACTGGCAGTCTTTAGGTGATAATTGTACAAAAATAGACAGCGCCTTTTAACTTAAAACTTGAAATGAGTTTCAAAAAATTGTAAACAATATTACTAAATAAATTTATTTTATATAGAGTTATCGGTGGGATTGACCTTTAATAGAAAGGTTAAGTGCCCCAGATTTATAATAACAATAACCACCTGAGAAATAGTAATTTATTTAGTGAGGAACTCAATAAATAAAATCCTTAGTCTCACCCTATCTAGAAAAGGTTGTTTACCTGTAGATAAGCCGTCTCAATTAGCAGTAGCAGCACAAAGTGGACATTAATAAATAACAGAAAGCCACAGATTAATTTCAGATACTCTTGAAGGGATGAAAACACAGTAAAATTAATAAAATGAGGATTAAAGAACACACCATTTTCTTTTTTTCAACTCATATAACAAAACATCACGCCAGTGGAATTTTCATAGGCGCAGTTCGTTGGAAGAACTAATACATCGCCTGTTTTAAGTCGTGTGATGAACATTTATTAATAAAATATTCCTCTTCTACACCCCTAAGGGGATGGCGGTGGTCCATATAAGTATAATTTATATCACATTGTAATTATGTCTTACGCCAATATTCAAGTTCTGTGTCGGTTACTTTCCATCACATTTTAAATACCTCTCAAGAAATTCTAGGGCAAACCTAGAAAAAACAAATAATATGAAGTAAGCAAGAGATGATTTCCACACTTATAACCAGAAAGGAGAAAAACATTTCATTTCAACTTTTGGAAGAGTAAAATTACAAATGTTCAATCACCTCCAGTATGTAATAATTGACAGTATAACCTTCAGCATCCCCTCCCTGACCGGGGGTGAGACTATATAACCCTACTCATGTCCATTCTAGTCATTCCTTCCTCACGGCTCGAACATCAATCATCATGTACAAGTTTTTCGTAAGTACCTTTTATTGAACTGTAAATTTTCAGTGATGTCAATGTAAAATTACAGATTGTAAACATTGTATAGATCAAAATCAGTTTAAGCAACGAAGACAACATGAATAATTTAAAAAAAAACGAATTTTAACGTATGTGACGTTTAAAACAAAGATGAAAGATTATTTGCCCATGGAAGTAATCCAAAAAAAAAATCTCTCGACACTTTATAATTCCTATTATATTGCGGGGTGTTCATTCAATCAATATCAAAACAAATTTCATTATTTTAGAAAAGAAATACCTAAATAGATTGAGTCAGTGTCGGCTGGATAGCAATTTCTTGAATTCATTGAAGTGGTAAATCATCAATTCTTTCAATGAAGATCAATACATTTTAACTATTAGTATTTTTATTTAATTAGTAATATTCTAGTGCTATTTGAATTTTAGTGAAAAAAATAAAACAAACATATCTACACTTGGACGAATTAGTGTGCATGTTGTTTGTTATTTTTAACAAATTGAAAACTTTCATTAATCGTAGAATGTCAGCATTTTTTTTTTAAAAATGTCAATTTCATAACCGTAAACGTTAACTGACAGTCATTATAGAGGTATAATTTCTACTCTCCTCAGGTTGTTTTTTTTTCCCTTTTAAAAGGCAAGGTTTTAAAAGGCAAACTTATAAACACTTTTAAAATGTATCTCGTAAACAGATAAACTTTTTATAGTACCTAATAGCATACCCAAAACATATGTTCAGTTGCTAACACGTATATAAAATAAAACCCTTCCTTACAATAATCAAATCGAGTTTTACCAGCACATATCCAATATATTTCTCATTTTTCCATAGGCTGTCCTTTTTGCCCTTGTGGCCGCCGCTTCAGCTGGAGGTCTGATCTCAGCACCAGTTTCCTACGGATACGGAGGCTATGCTGCTGCTCCCCTGGCCTACGGACACAGCTACGGACTCGCTGCTCCAGCCATCGCTCATGCTCCACTTGCTGTAGCCCATGCTCCAGTAGCCACATCCTACGCTAACACCTACAAGACCGTCAACAAGCCCATTGCCATCGCTGCTCCAGTCGCCACCTACGCCCATGCTCCAGCTATCTCCTATGCTCATGCTCCAGCCCTCTCCTACGCCCATGCTCCAGCTGTCGCTACCTACGCCCATGCTCCCGCCCTCTCCTACGCTGCCCCCGCCTACGGAGGTCTCTACAAGAGCTCCCTTGGATACGGATCTTACGGATACGGCGCTGGATACGGATACTCCGGTCTCTACCACCACTAAGTCTGAGGAAGTGAATCACTTTACGACAAATGATTCCTATTCAACTTGTAAATATTAAGTATTAAATTAAATATTTTTTACTAAAATTCTTTTCTATTATTATCCCAAATCTAATAATTAGAGGGAAACAATTAGGTTTGATTTTCATGCGCAATCCCGCAAATGTCTTGTAGATTCAGGAATTGAAACAATGAAGAAAGGGTTGACATTTATACAGAAACGTAAAAACTCAATACTGTTTTGAAAATACCTTTGCTGAGTTCATTTATTTTATTTGCTGGTTCTACTCTTCGGTGTTATTTGGTGAGTTATGAACATTTAGAACAAGTAAATATTATTTATATTGGTATTAATAGTACGTTTCCTATCGTACTTGAAGGTTATTTACAATATAATGTTTCTTAATTGAATTCCAAAGATTCATTTTTTGTCTTTTCCTTCATGCCTCTTGTAGTCCTGAGTAACCTACTAGAATGGCTTCTTCGCTTCGAGAAAAGTATAGTTTGACAACTATAATATGAATAATTATTACGATAAAAGCAACTAATGCTAGGTAATTGAAAAGCTGAAGGAAATATTGAAATCATACTTTCCAAGTTTGCTTTGGAATATATTGGTGAACCCGTAAACTGAGAAAAAAAAATCCGTCAATCAGGAACTGCTTAAACTAAGCAGATTTCCCACGTGCTGGAATATGACACTCTGGGGATCTCATTTCACTGTCTATTCTGTAATTCTGCCACATTAAGAAGCCTATGGAATCAGGAATTAAAACGTTTGGTGGGCCTTGAGTTATTTATTGGCAGGGCTAATTAGACTGAAAATTGGATGAAAGTAAACTGAAAGTGGGGGTTAACAAAAACAAAATTGCTTGTTTAATGTTCCAGCTAGAGGAAACATGCCCAAAACATTAGTTGTAGAAAATTAAGATTCCAACTATAACGTTTAAAATGTTGCAATTCAATTAATAGTAACCGAGATATTTCGAATTTTCAATTTTTATCAATAAACATTTTCCAGTCAAGACAGTGAATAATATTTTATGTCGTCATTAAAGTTACAACATATTTGCTTGTAACATAATAAAGCTTCTTTCTTAATAATATTTGCCATATGAGGTTGGAATATGATGTTTCGGATTATTATTACTGCTAACATACGAGTTCTAAAAGGACAGGAACGGTTTACTGAATGCTGACAAATATAGAATGCAAATATCTCGGTTAACATTCAAGATGTAGAACGGGTGCATAATAGAGCATTCATTACCAATTAAATTTTAAAAAACTTGGTTATACACAATTTTCCGATCAGACAGATGATAATTGATTTGAATTTACGATTTTTCCACCCTCTAAACCAGATATGGTTTTATCAAGTCCGATTTCACCAGTCAATATACTTTATCTTCACTTTATCATGAAACGCTCATATACTGACGTCACCTTATCATCTCCCAGATAATATCGATACATTATTCGAGAATGAAATAAGTACAATCTCTGTAGCTGGTTTCTCTTAAGGGAAATCAGTTAAAGCAGGGCTGTTGGGACAATATAACAACACAAAAATAAATTATGAATAATCCAACTGGCCTTCCGTCTCCAGTTTACTTGATAAACGACAGAAGTCCTCTTATCATTCATTATCAGTACCCTGTCTCCCCACGAAGAACTTCCTTTTGGGAAATCAGCTATTGAGGTTCTGCTGATGACGAGGCTTTCGAAAAATATCTTCGTATGTCAATCGATCCTACTCAGAAGATAACGAAAATAAATGAGGCCCATTCAACTCTACATATATTTATCTGTTAGCGCACTAGTGGTATAATTGTTGTTTAATCGTTACCAAACTAGATATTTAAACTTTTATGTATAATTAATGATCAAGATCGTTAATGGACGAAATCTAACAGGTGGGAGTGGGGGTTAGAGGGGAATTTCGAAAATTCAAAATAAACCCGTTATTGTTAGGCAGATCGAAAAATTGTTTAAAATCAATCTTATTGCACTTAAAATGTCTTTTTGTACCTGTTTTCTCTATATTGAACAATAACCGAGATATTTCCATATTTTAGTTTCCGGCCATCAGTAAACCCCTCTCATAATATTAATAAGCTGTTATATCATGAACCACTGCGTTCCAAAATTATTTCCAAAATATGGTTTTCATTGAATTTTTACGTTGTGAAAAAATGCAAATACGTTAAGTGATGGCGTCATCAATTAAGATTTGTTTTCTACTCGAAATTGTTCCTTTCGCCTATACCATACTCTATATTTAAATTTTTCCAGTCAAGGGGAACCTGTAATTCTTTCTTTTGATATACCTTAATGCTTCACAACAAAAAAATTGGTATTGATGTTCGAAAAAAAAAAGTTTACTTATTTTTGTCTCAATAACGTGTCATGACTATAAACTGAGTAGGCTAAACCTGCATCTTTTTTGTGTTGCGGGCTTAGAATATCTAATTTATATTAATTAATATAATATTACAATAGTAACACAACATATTACAATAGTTGTTATTTATTTCAAAGAACACTAATCTTGATTAGAATTATCAGTCCATAATGACCCAAGCATATACAGCCATTGTGGGTATGCGTCTTTTTTTCAAAATTTGGTTAAATATATCATAGTTTGAAATTAATTGATAATAATAACTATTTGAATACTATATCAAATAAACTTCTGCAATATTCATATTTCTTTTACCCTTTTATATGGAGATATTAAAACGCTTTACCCTTCTTATAAAACTTTTTTTTTGGAAAAAAAGCAGGATATGACGAAATATTTGTCTCTTAATAGTTATTTTCATCACTAGTACCAAAAGTGGGTCTTTTCGGTGCGAGGTCTAGTTTTACGAGCGAGGCGAAGCCGAGCTTGGAAATTGGACCGAGTACCGAAAGGACACTTTTGGTACGTGTTATGAACAATACTTTTCATTATACTGCTCATACTTGAGTGCATTAAAACCCTTTTATATTTCATTAATAACTTAAAGATACAATATAAGAAATTAAAGTGACACATTATTTTATTTGAAATAAAACATCTGTTTATTAACCTATAATAGAAGAAAAGTACTTATATAAGAAATTAAATTGACACATTATTTTATTTGGAAAAAACATCTGTTTATTAACCCATAATAGAAGAAACATTACAGATTTACATTAATATTTATAGTACAATTTTGATTATTATTTATGTTAAAACCTTTGTTTGGCATTGCCTTTTGGAATACAGTTAACTTTTGATTAAAGGAATTATTTTCCAGTTCGGTAAGGTTAGGTAACAGGTAAGGTTAGCGCACCGAAAAGATTTTTCAGTACTAGTCCCGAAAAGAGCTATTTTACAGACTCAAACCTAGTATTGAAAACACATGTTTTTTGATGCAGTATAATGAAAAACTATTTATTTATGATGTATGCTCTCACATATAATCCTATGAAATATATGCAAATTATAATTTGTATTTTTGCAGTTATGTATTGATCTACAAAACAGGTTTTTCGTAATGACATAAATTTGACTAAGAAAAGAAATATAGAAATATCCGTTTATTACATTCTTTATACATAAAGCTGTATGAGACTAAATATCACGAAGTAGACGTTAAGGAATATCATTTTATGACAAGAAACAATTTTTTTTAATTCGGTAAACTGAAAGTAATTTTTTTTATTGGAAATTGTGTTCACTATATTAAAAAATGCATTTTCTTTTAAGATTATATTTTAATATAGGACATTAATAACTTAAAGATCATCGTTTAATATTCATAAAATATAACAAGTTGACAAACAATACACAATTTTATAAAAGAAACGGTCATATTAGAGAAGAAAAACACTCGTATCAGCATAAAAAATAATACGCCTTTCAAATTGTTGAGTTCTCACATAACCAACTGAAGATAAAAGTTGAAGAAGATCATGAGGAAAAACCCCAAAATCTATTTTTTAAAATCCCGATTCTAACAAGGAGACAAGGTTACTATTGCTTTATTGGCTACCTTGTACCGAATGAGTCGATAGAGAGGCCCCATAGTGTAAGAGAACTCTGCTATCAAGGTTGTATTTGGCGTGATGTTCGACAAAAGTCTTCAAATGTCCATCAATTCTACTCAGAAGAGGACGAAAACGAGGTAGCCGCCATTTTTGTTTGATTGTTAACAAATTCGACATTTAAGCGTTTTATGTAAAAAAGTATTGTAACGAAGTATTGTAAATAATATAGTTTATCATTGGGAGGGGGAGATCTCCGATATTATACGTCGCATTGAAAAATTTTATATAATCGACCGTATTGTAAATTTAATTCCCTATAAATGTTGTTAAGCTTCTTTTTTTAATTTCTTATAAATTAACCGAGATAATTGCATTTTTTAGTTTTCAGTTCTTAATAAACTCCCACTGTCATAAGGTGTAATATTGTGATTCACTTAATTCTTAGGTTAAATGCCAAATTCTGTTTCATTGAACATTTCATGAATACTATATGTGCAAGTATTTTCGGTGGGAAGTCATAAATAAAGATTTTACGTTCAATACTACTTGATAATTATTTGATCAACGCTTCCTTTAATAGTTTAATGTGGAACTAAAAATCATATTAGGTAATGGCTGAAATCGCCCTTGGGGGGAAGGATTTGAAGAGGAGAATAATTAAAATTGTATAATATTTCTATGACTATGAGCTGGATCGAACGGTTTTATATAACCAATGCTGCTGGAATGTTCATTTTTTAAAAATATTGATTTATACATATTTTCTTTGAGTCAAATATTATAACCGAGTTATTTGTGTTTTCTTGGTTTCTGCATTTCGTCAACCACACTCCTACTCATCCTATCTTTTCGTTTCTAATACCCGAGTCACTTAACATTTCAAGTCCTACTAATATTTTAATTCCTGTTTACTTAACCCTCCGTCGGGCGCGTGATCTCTCAGATACACAGTTTCTAGAAAAATATTTGCCACTCCTCCTAGCATAGAGTGGTGGTGTAGTGCTTCGAGTTATGTGCTTTATAGGACCCCCCCTCTTAAGCTAATTTTTGCGGGCGAAGTATAGTATAGATGGGGAGATGAGATCATCAACGTATCATATTCCATTGCGTGAGAAATGTGCTTAGTTTACGCCCCACCACGATGACGGACTTGCAATATTGTGCTTTGCTTCAGGCTACATACTCTAATCACCAGGCACTCATGATGGAGTTTTGTCTCTGAAAATACACTTTGCATATTAAAGTGCATGTAGAAGACAAGGCTTTTTAATGAGTCCAAAGAAGAGGGTAATGATATGTGGATAATCATGGAATTTAGGAAATGGTATTAAAAATATAAGTAGGTCTACAAGCTAAATACGTCACACATGACAGGATTTTGATATTGAGTTTTCACTAACTTTGGAGTGAGCAACGAGTCCAAAAGGCAGAAATTAAATGAGTTATAACTGGAGAGCACAAACACCTGAAGCTGCCGTAACGAACAACTGGAAAATCTATGTAACCCAGCCCAGAGAAGAGTTGTTCAACGTTGTACATGAACATCAATGGTTATCTAATAGCACATAAAACTTGAATTCACTAGCCAACCATAATATAAAATGTGTAGAATATTCAAGACTTCGTATTAGGTCATAAACCCTTGTTGTATCTCAGTCTTACATGGTTAGGCGAAGTCCAATATTAGCATAATTCATAATACATTGTAAAACATTACATCATTATAAATGCTATGTATTTCAAATTTCCTTGAAGTTCAATATTCAAAATTTAACCCTAAATTGCATATAATTGCTGTTGTACATTGGGTAATGAACGACACGCTTGAAAGAGTTAAATTATTGCAGGCCTTGAAAAAGGTTTAAATTTTACCGAAACGTCGGCAAGCAGAACTAATTTTATTTCAACCTAAGTGACCGACAACCTCGTCAGATAAGGATAGCTCCAGCAATGGTCATCTCTAAGGATATTTAAATTTTCATGTTTTGGAGTAGATGTATTTATAAGGTCCACGGTTACGTGGTTGAAAATATAATTAAAATACCTGTTAGCTTACGTAGTAAGCTTTACGTTACGTTATGTAGTAAGTAGGTTAACGTTTCGGGTAAATTTAATCCCTTTTCCAAGTACTAAAATTTACACGAGGCCATTTTAAAACGCACTGAAAAACACGGATTGAAATTTTTTTCATAGCAGTGTTGTTGGAAGTAACAACATTGTGTGCTTTGAGAAAAAAACGTCCAGTTCTTCTTTTGTATTAGATGGAGACAAAAAATCACAAGCTATAGGTTTAAAAGTCTAACATGAGTTATATAGCTAAAATAGAAACATGCATTGGTCCAACATAAGTAAATATTTTAAAAAGGTAATACATATACCTGAAGGTGAAGTCATTTTTTAAGGTTATTCTCAAGCATCCGATCTAAGACCTCAAAAAACGACAAAGTTTTCCAAAATATTCCAAAGGTTATATTCTTGTGGCGATTAAAATATGCTTTAACCCTTTCCACTCCAATGTCGAGTGTCACTCGACACTGATTTTGTTCGTTTTTTTTTTACAAAATACACAAAAAACGCTAAAAGTAAAAAAACGTAATTTTAGCGTGAAGCTGGTGGAATAAAAACAAAAACAGCCTTGGAGTGGAAAGGGTTAATATAGCGAGTATATAATGTAAGGAATGCTTCAACTACAAGAGATTAATAATATAAATTACCAAAATATTACATAAACTTGGACTTACCACTGCTATACTGTTAATTAGCAGTATAACCTTCAGCATCCCCTCCCTGACCGGGGGTGAGACTATATAACCCTACTCATGTCCATTCTAGTCATTCCTTCCTCACGGCTCGAACATCAATCATCATGTACAAGTTTTTCGTAAGTTTCTATGAACAACCGTTGATAGCACTTTAGAATTTTACGAAGTGTCATTACATTAATTTTATAAATTACGTATTTCTTATTGTTGCCAAACTTCAGTTATGTTTTACAAACCTGAACCTCGTTGTTCGCTAATAACCTTCTCTCTGTCCCCAGGCTGTCCTTTTTGCCCTTGTGGCCGCCGCCTCAGCAGGAGGTCTCATCTCAGCACCAGTTTCCTACGGATACGGAGGCTATGCTGCTGCTCCCCTGGCCTACGGACACAGCTACGGACTCGCTGCTCCAGCCATCGCTCATGCTCCACTTGCTGTAGCCCATGCTCCAGTAGCCACATCCTACGCTAACACCTACAAGACAGTCAACAAGCCCATTGCCATCGCTGCTCCAGTCGCCACCTATGCCCATGCTCCAGCTATCTCCTATGCTCATGCTCCAGCCCTCTCCTACGCCCATGCTCCAGCTGTCGCTACCTACGCCCATGCTCCCGCCCTCTCCTACGCTGCCCCCGCCTACGGAGGTCTCTACAAGAGCTCCCTTGGATACGGATCTTACGGATACGGCGCTGGATACGGATACTCTGGTCTCTACCACCACTAAGTCTGAGGAAGTGAATCAATCTTGTCAATCTTTATGTACCATTGCCATCTGTGTACATTGGGTTTTAAATTAAATATTTTATACTAAACATTTTAAATTATTATCCTGAAATTCGCTTTTCTAACATTAGAACTATATCGACAGATGATTTTCACAGTCGTTCAGTTCCAAGCCGTCATAGCAATGACTCCTTCTCTCAAAATTTCATGCTCAGGTTGTAATTAAGAAATCTGGATTTCTTCCACCTCTAGTAGTGGTTTTTTATCTAGTAGTAATACTAGGTCTATTAAATTGTATTCTATTATTATTTTGCAAAGGTGAATACCAAAGAAGAATAATGGCAGATACAGCTACTGACCTCTAGTTAGTTTGTCTCAAATAATAATTCTGATATATTTTGGGAAGAACTTAATTAATAATTCTTTTAGATTCTGCAAGTGTCTAGTTACAATAGCTATGTAATACGTTTGAACTGGGGCATAAACCAAAGGCATGTTTCATAACAATTAAACTAATTAAAATTACAAAATCTAATTCTTAAATTTTGTTCTTAATCTTTCTACAGCGAGGATTACAGATTTCTGCATTGTTTTAAAAATATTGTCCGTATATAGTCCGCTTTGATTGACAGTTCGTAGTTCCCTACGAAGATTAATATCATGCTAAAAAAATCTCAGGACTATTATAACATCTTACCTTGACATTTGCAAGTATATCCTCATCCAATAGTGGATGTCATCGGTAAAAGACTGCTTGTTTTGCATGGAGAAACTAATATTCAATGACAGTTTGATCTGTTAGAACTCCTATTAAAATTAATTTCCTGTGTACACTTTTTGTTACATTAACTTTCTTCCGTTTTTAATCTATTGAGTCTTCCGAGACGGACTCAGCTATTATATTGTCAGCCATTACACGTTTAATAGCTTGCTCCTACCAGATTCATCAATCAGACACTTCTACCGAATGTTAGGTTTTCTCTGATTATTATTATTGGGTTATCCACCCATTTTTGTACAGGGTGAGAGAATTTTAATTAAAGAGTACGTCACTAAAGATAAATTCCTATTCCCTGGGCGGAAACTCTAGGTCTTCTACCATCTGAGATTAAGGCCAACGCCTTAACTCACACGGCTAACCTGAGCCCCTATTTATGTAATTATTTAACCTAATGTCTCTATATTGGATCTACAGTTTCAGGAAACAAACCACCAACATATCTTGTTGGACGCACTTCCGTCTACATACGTAGTCCTGGTTGTTAACAGTGATATAGGTCGATATATATATATATATAATATCATTATTATATATAGTATAGATAGTATTATATATAAATACTGTAAGCTGGCGGAGGGCCATATCAATTATCAGGTTTAAAACGTGATTTTTATCAAATGTAGGTATAGCCGATTTTTTAACCATAATAGATAGCCGTGATAAATTAAATTATCGATGAGATAAACACAAACATACAATATATATTCATATTAAATATTTTTTTGGATATTACAATTACCCAGAACTGTTCAGCAGCTGTAAAGCTGTTCAGTTGTAAAATGCCCGTCAAGCCACTACTGTGTTCACTAAGCTGATCTCCCATGCACTGGAATTTAATACGTTGATGATCTCATCTCACCTGCTATACTCTATTTAAAATGTACATTATACATTCATTTTCATTTATCTATACAAATGAATGAGTTTATTCTACTGAAAACGTATGCAAATAAAATGATAACAAAACATATCAGCAGTTAATTTAAGAAATCCCATACTATAATATAAAATTAATGCTTTTTTATTTATGTCCCGGATGGTTAAAAGGCATGATGCTATATTCCGTATAATTAAATTTATTTTATTTAAATGTAGTAATTACATAATGACACCAAATTAAATGATAATAGTACATTCATTTATCCTAATAAATTGAATAACTAAATTACACAAAAATCTCTCAAATTTTTTCAGCTGAGCTTAATAGCTAGAATTAACTTTTTCCCGGGAATAAGCCATCTATCAATGAAGTTAAAAAAATAAAATAAATATCTAATTTACATCCTGAGTTTATGAGATCTCATTAAAACATGAAAAAAAATTATCAGAAATATTACTTACGTTTATAACATTGGTAGCTTTAGTTTTGAGAAAACTAACTTAAAACTAATGAGGAACAGATAGTAGAATAAATAGAAGTTGATATCGAATGGCGAATCATACTCTAGGTAGAAAGGGAGAAGTATATTGTTCATTAAATTAATTATTCTGAATTTCATCAGACATAGTCTACAAGCGCTGCATTGTGCTATATTAAGAACATATTTTAATCTTAATCATTAATCTGTGTGCTTATAATACTGTTCTGGTAATATGATAATTTCAACTTCCTACTGCAAATTATTTACAGTTAATCATGCAATTTCCGTCTTAAATGACTAAACTAAGTCATTAGTAAACATGCATCAGTTCTGTAACCTTCACTGTAATTAAACAAAACAAAAAAAAAATCTTCAAGACCATTTTTCATGTTGGTCAATATGTTTTACATTAAATCACTCTCCCTTATGATACATAAAATGTTAATCCCATTCGGTCTATGAAATACGATTATGATGATAACCCATCCTGATTAGTCTTGGCTAATTGCTTTTATAACACCCTTGTTATGAAGTCAAGAAAACACACACATACACATATAAGTGTATGGTTTAATAATATATTTCAATTTTTTGTAATTATTAACATCCACTAATAAAATCAACTGTTAAGAGTGTTCTTGAATTTGATGTTTCTTCACACGGAACAAATTAACAGATCACTGTATGATTCCGAACTGTTGAAATGTCTTTTTTTAAATAATTTTATAAAATAATGTGAAAACAAGAGACATGCGCCCACATTTAACAAATTTCTCTTAATGAGATCAACTTTTTATGTTAAAACAGGGGTGACCCTCAAAACGTGACCCATAAAAATTTTCAAACCAATCAGATGATACTGGGATGAGGTTCATCCAAATTTCTAGAGGTTGAATAATTCAGAAAAAAATAGTCCGCCAAGCAGGGGCTGCGTGGACTAAGCAGATTTCCCTTGTGAAGTTTAGTAATCGATAAATCTACATACTGGTAACACAACACTACCGTGAATAAATACAAACGGAACTAAGAAATGTTTCAGTCAATTTCAATAACCTGCCAACAGGAAGCGTTTGAAATCTAAACAAATAGATCGGCCAGGCTTACACCTGAAAGAACAACAGTTACTGAAATATATCAGAATATAATATATTAATTTTATTGAGAACTATTTACTATACTAGCAGTGTAATTAATAATGAGTCAGAATAATTGTTATCTCAATCAATCAAATTTGAGTAATCCAAGACCCTAAGACGGGGAGGGGGGGGCATCAGGACATATTTGCATGTATCTCGTATAATAAAGGTCTCTTGAATAACATATTTGGTATTTAAGCTTCGAATAATGTGGTTTATCATATAATAGAGTATCGGTTATGTAACATGAGTAGAAGTGGGGGTTGGCTGAGCGCTGAAAACTGAAAAATGCAAATATCTCCGTTAACATTAAAGATAGAGAATAAATGGAAGTGATAATAATAATTATAGTACAATTTATGTGCAATAAGGTACAATTTTTCAATCCAACGTTTAGTAACGGAGATATTTCGAATTTTCAAAAATTCTCTCGTTTAAACCCACCCTCACCCTGGTCCGATTTCATCCGTTAACGAACTTGATCTTTCTTTTTACATAAAACGACTAAATATCGAGTTTGGTAACGATTAAACAATAATTGCGACCGCTAGAGCGGTAACAGATATATATATATATATATATATATATATATATATATATATATATATACAGTTTTGAACGGACCTCATTTTCGTCACCTACGAGGTAGAATCGATGGACATTTGAAGAAAAATTTCGAAAATCGCTTCATGAGTACGACCTCAATAGCTGATTTATCGTAAGGGAAATCTGCTAAAATTACTTATAGGGGACATTTTTTTTTCTACGTCCACCTCGGAAAGTATTTTGCAAGTGATGCTTTGTGCCAACTGTCTAGACACATATGTCAAATAGACTAAAAACATTGGTTCTATAACTTTTTACGATCCGACTCAGAGTAATGAAAATTTTCAAAATTTTCGTGCCCCCTCCCTAAACCCCCAACATTTCAAGTCCGATTTCAGAGAATAAAAAATATGATCCTTATTGATCAATGAAAAGGTTATATATGGGGTATGGTATAAATGAAATAAACATTTTCGAGACAAAAACGTAAAATCGTAATTGACTACGCTATTAAAAAGTCCGTCACGCAGGGGCTGCGTAAACTAAGCAGATTTCCCACGTGAAGTAATACAATAGAGAAATCTCCATACAAGAGCCCAACAGTTACGGCAAAGGGCCGAACTAGGTTTTGGCGGGAAATTCAAAAATCCGGTATCGGCCCAAATTTAATAAAAATGCAAATATCTCGGTTAATATTCAAGATAGGGAATAAATGTATAGAACAATATTTATAGTAAATTTAATTTGCAATAAGATTGATTCTATACAATTTTTCGATCCGACCCATATTAACGGAGATATTTCGAATTTGCCGAAAATCCCCCCTCTAAACCCCCCCCTCCCACGACCGATTTCAGCCATTAACAAACTTGATCTTCCTTTTTACATAAAACGATTAAATTCCGAGTTTGGTAACGATCAAACAAAAATTGCGACCGCTAGAGCGTTAACAGACATATATATATATATATATATATATATATATATATATATAATATATATAATATATATAGATATATATATATAAAATTTTGAACGGACCTCATTTTCGTCATCTCCTGGGTAGGATCGATGGACATTTGAAGAAATTTTTCGAAACTCGCGTCATGAGTACAACCTCAATAGCTGATTTCCCTTAAGGGAAATCTGCTAAAAACGAATTTGCATATATCTCATATAACGAAGGCCTCTTGAAAACAATATTTGGTACGTAAGCCTTAAACAAAGTGGTGAGCACAATCTCAATAGCCTAAAGGGAAATCTGCTAAAATTAGGTTAATGAAATGGTCAATATTCAACCCTAATGACACAAACTGAATGAATTGTAAATAGAAACACTATACGAATGTAATACAAATCAAAGTAAATCCAATGACCAAAATATACGACGATTAATACTGCACAACACTTTATTTGAAAAAATGTATCCATTTGCATTATTTGAAAGTAATTCAAACTATTATTGAAACTGTTTAAAATATAAAGTGTGATTTTCCCATTATCTTAAACAAAATATAGTGTTTATATTTATTGTTTAAAAAAAATCGAAATATTATTTTCTGTACTCGGGTTGGATATATGAGGCTGTGGCTAATAACATCAGTAATCGTTTTCCAGTTTTCTCATTAAGAAGAAACAAAGCATTTTACCATTGTGTGACGACATGGCCTCCGGGCACCCCCTCCCTTGTCTTAGAGGGCCGACTATATAATACAACATTCACCAGCTGTTGTCACTCCTTCTTCAAGGCTTGGATACCACCATCTACAATCATGTACAAGTTTTTCGTGAGTATTAACTATTTACAAAAGCCCAAAACTGTTTTGACAATGCTCAGTTTAATTTTCTTGATTATATATTGTTGCGTATAATTTATAGATATATAGTATCAAAAATAACATACATTGGCATTTAAACACAGTGGCAAATGTATGCAATAATTAAAACAGATACATCACTTTAATTGATCTATGTTGTTTTTTTATATATAAAACTTGCAAAATAAATTTTATTTATACGTTTATATTATGATTAATTACTTAAAAGGGCCTTATAATCCCCTTAATGATTACTTAAAGATCAACATTTCTACGATAAAACTGAATGTAGAACGGAGACATTCATTCATATATATTTAAACCTAAACAAGCGTAAAAATATAATAACTCTTAAAACTAAATTATTTCTAATAATACTGCTGCATGGTAAAAGATGCAATCGTTGCGAAATGAGATAAAACTAAACACATAATTCAAAATAAATATGTTTTGAATCTGGAACGACGTTTAAAATAATCGATCTAATTGATTCCATAGTGAAAAGACTACTTAGCTTTGTTGGGTAAAATAGCAAACGAACTCTACCGGTAAAATGCAAAAAAGAGAAGTTTTTGAAATGAAGTTCTTTCAAGCACTTATAAATGTCTTGAGGGGTGTGATAATATATTGAATGACCCCCATTTTAAAGAATGATTAATTTCATTGTCAGTAAGTAATTGTCCTACAGTTAAAACTGAAAACAAATTAATTTCAGAGGGTCAAACGTTAAACAATTCTTGGTATAATTCAGCCTATTTTATTATGCAAAAATCAAAAACTGTAAATAAACATAGCTATTTAGGATAAAAAGATAAAGTCTTCCTGCATTACATATTAATTTTTAGACTACCGGTTTCACCACATGAGTGGTTCATTAGGTGGATTTAGGGCCTTTAGGTCTTTCTTTATATAAAAAGGAAATGGGTACCAAATCATATTAGATCTAGTTGTTTGGCAGGGCTGTGGTAGATAGTTATCAAATTATAATTTCTCTAGCTGATAATAAGATATGTATGAGAAGTTAAAAAAATTTAATTGTTATGAGATACCGTTCAATAATAATACATCAATAAGAAATAGTTACATACGGTAACTCCTTTCCTATCTCTTCCCAGGCTGTCCTTTTCGCCCTTGTGGCCGCCGCCTCAGCTGGAGGTCTGATCTCAGCACCAGTTTCCTACGGATACGGAGGCTATGCTGCTGCTCCCCTGGCCTACGGACACGGCTACGGACTCGCTGCTCCAGCCATCGCTCATGCTCCACTTGCTGTAGCCCATGCTCCAGTAGCCACATCCTACGCTAACACCTACAAGACCGTCAACAAGCCCATTGCCATCGCTGCTCCAGTCGCCACCTACGCCCATGCTCCAGCTATCTCCTATGCTCATGCTCCAGCCCTCTCCTACGCCCATGCTCCAGCTGTCGCTACCTACGCCCATGCTCCCGCCCTCTCCTACGCTGCCCCCGCCTACGGAGGTCTCTACAAGAGCTCCCTTGGATAC
Source organism: Riptortus pedestris (assembly GCA_019009955.1). Classification (NCBI taxonomy): domain Eukaryota; kingdom Metazoa; phylum Arthropoda; class Insecta; order Hemiptera; family Alydidae; genus Riptortus; species Riptortus pedestris. The sequence goes on from CM032232.1 coordinate 110,175,368, forward strand.
GGATCTTACGGATACGGGTCTGGATACGGATACTCCGGTCTCTACCACCACTAAGTCTGAGGAAGTGAAGTTCCCCCCCTTCAAAACTCCCTACTGTATTTCAATCCTCTTGTAAATACCTTTTTTTATAATACAATAATTTATAAATTATTATGACTAAGTTTTTGTTAGCCCAAAATATTTCATAATTTGACGACAAAACCAGCAACTTACTGTTGTCTTCTTCTTTTTAAAATATAGTTATAAAACAAGTTTTGTTTTTTTTTTTTTGTATTTTTTCTGTTATTGGCTTTCGAGATTGTATAAAATGATGACGATTTCTGCAGAAACTCTAGATACATCATACGAAATCGTATTTATGTATTAGCTGCGCAAATACCTTTGGAGTTTCAGTAATTGGAGAATGGTGAACATGTAAAATCATTATCATTATTTACTTGTTTATTAGTGGGGTTCAACTCGTATGACTTCGGTCTACTTAAATGCTTATAAATGAAGTAACAATGAAAGGAGCAAAATAGAGACAGAAGACAAATCATGAAACAGGAAAACAACTTCTAACAAAAACAGAAGAAATAAAAAAATAAAACTAACCAAACAGTTTGGAACTTAATTCCATCGATATTTTATTAATATATGATTATAGTTTTATCTATCATAGAATATAAGCCTAAAAATATATAAACTCACAAATTCTATTAAAAATCTAAAATCTCAAGATTTATACTTTAATATTATCAATCATGGTAAACTGGTTGTGTGTATTTAAGTAACACTCTGTTAGTAATTCTTTCGTCAGGTGCTATAATGAGTAAGTAATTTGGATGCTTTTAGTTCAGTTTGACGATTGACATGACAGCTCTAACTAAATTTTCAAGCTAAGTTCCCTATTTTCAAACACAATTTCTCCGGGGAAAATGACACAATATGATGTTACTTCTGGCGTATTAGAAATTTCTAATATAACTGTTGCATGGTAAAAGATGCCATCGTTGCGAAATGAGGTAAAACTAAACAACAACTCAAAATAAATTAATTTTTTTAAGTCTGGAACGACGTCTAAAATAATCAACCTAATTGATTCCATAGAGAAAAAAACAACTTAGCTCTGTTAGGTAAAATAGCTAAGGAACTCTATCGGTAAAATGCCAAAAAGAGAAGTTCTTGAAATGAAGTTCTTCAAAGCACTGGAAAGTGTCTTCAGGGATGTGATAATACAATGAATGACCCAATTTTTAAAGAATGATTAATTTTATTGTCAGTAAGTTCTATGTCCTACAGTTAAAACTGAAAAAAAGAAATTTAATTTCACAAGGGCTGTCTGATAGAGAGGTTCTTGCGGTTTTAGTATAATACAAGCTATTTTATTATACTAAACCAAGTTTAATAAAAACAGTGGTTCATGATACATCAGATTAGTGATAATATCATGTAGGTGTGGGATTGGGGGTTTATGTTAATATCTCAGTTAATATTCATCATAGAAGAAGTATCTAACATTATTGATAGCCAATTTTGTTTACGATAGATAAGTTCTATATAATCTTTCCATCCAACGTATTATAACGGAGACATTTAGAATTTTCCAAAATTCCTCCCCTCTAAATTTCCCCTCCCTAGGTAAAAGTTTAGCCGTTGCAAACACAATCTTTAGTTTTAAATTGAATACTTATAAGTATAATGAATTTGTTGGCGATAAGACAGAACTTGCAAGCGATATACATATATATATATATATATTTATCCTCATCTTCGTCAATTCCTATTAAGGATCAATGAATATTTGAGGAAAGTTTTCGAAAACCATGTCATGAGTACAAACTCGATTGCTGATTTTCCTTAAGAAAAGTCCATCACGCAGGGGCTGCGTAAACTAAGCAAATTTCCCTCAGGATTTTTAATGATAGTTAAATCTACGTACTGGTAACACCACACCACCGTGAATACTAAGTGAATAAATAGAAACGGTATTAAGAAATCTTTCAATCAACTTTAATAACGTCCCGAACGGAAGTGTCTGAAATGTAAACATACAGGTCAGCCAACCTCTCACCCGAAAAAAAACAATTACTGAAATATATCAGAATATAACATATTAAATTTATTGAAAACTATTTACTATTTCCAGTACTGTATATTGATTCAGAATAATATTTATCTCAATCAAACAAATTTTAGTAGTTTAAGAACTTAAGACGGGGAGATCGCCAGAACAGATTTAGTTGTTTCTCGTATAATGAAGATCTATTGAAAGTTTTATTTGGAATTTAAGTTTCAAATAATAGGTATATTATGTAACAGAGTATTGTATATGTAGTATGAGTAGGAGTGGGGGGTTTGCTGATGGCTGAAAACTAAAAAGTGCAAATATCTAGGTTAATATTCAAGATAGAGAATAAATTTATATAACAATATTTATAGTAAACCTAATTTGCAATATCATTGATTCCACACAATTTTTCGAACTGACGTATAGTAGCGGATATATTTCATATTTTCTAAATTCCCCTCCCCCCTGAACTCACCCCTCCAACTGGTTTTCAGCCATTAACGAACTTGATCTTCCTTTTTATATAAAACGAATAAATCGAATATCGAGTTTTGTAACGATCAAACAAAAATTGCGTCCACTAGAGCGATAACAGTCATATATATATATATATATATATATATATATATATATATATATATATATATATATAATTTTCAAAGGACCTCATTTTCGTCATATTCTGGGTAGGATCGATTGACAATGAAGAAATTTTTAGGAAATCGCTTCATGAGTAAGACCTCAAAAGTTGATTTCCCTTAAGGGTAATCTGCTAAAAGGAGAAGCTAGAAAACATTAAAGGAGCATTACTTACTTTTTAATAAAAAAATAACCGACTAACTTCTTTTTAGGAGGAATGAATTATCCCATACTATTTATTGGGTAAAACATACCAGTAACGATTATAGAACGAGGTAACGATTGTAGATTATAAATCTACAATAATATATGTTTACCAAAATGTATGCAACGACGGCGATGAATAAGGTAACATTATCCACTTTGTCTTATAATTTTAAACGTCTCTGTTTTAAGAATGTATTGAATTCAAGAGCAATGGCAAAATTACCCGATATATCTTAAGATACAAATGCGCCATTGATAAAAGGATTTACGCTAGCTAAGCTATCTCAGATTATCAATAGCGGATGCTGTTTGTCCTTCCGTTTCTCTGCCTGCGGCCAAAGAAAACGCATGGCTTGCACAAGATACGCCACGGCCTTTTCTCTGGGTCATGGCGATACGCAGAATAAATCTCTTCCCGCACAATAACCCTTTGACAAAATTCCCCTGCCTAGTTTGAACTTCAAGGCGTTTCGCAACAAGTTGACATAGGCACTAATTTATTTCCAAGCGCTTTTTCATCGGGCAGTTGGGAATATTTCACACGTGAAACCTGTTTGAGTCTCTTTCAGAGTGACTATTGTAATACGACCATAAATCAACGAATTGTTACTGAATATTCTAGATTTTGATTACACTTGTGTATTTGAAACCAACAATGTAGAAAACAACAAGTGGCAGTTTATATATATATATATATATATATATATATATATATATATATATGCAATATCTGCAAACATATATGTGCTTATTAACTTCACTAGCTTCTGAAATTTTATTATATCCTTACTTACTCGGGTTATCTAGGGTTTAGCCATGCGTGGGCCTTAATCTCATATGGTAACCTAGAGTGACGATTTATATTCCCGCCTGGGCAATAGGAATTTATTTAGTGACGGAATGAATTAAATGGCTAGAAGAGGATGGTAACTTGTAGATAATCCGTCCCAATTAGCCTTAGTCGCGAAAAGCGGGCGTTCATAAATAATTTTGATTACTCGAGATTTAAGGGGTCAACTGGTACTATTTCAGCTATTAAAGAATGTGACCTTTAATAGCTGAAATAGTACCAGTAGGAAAGGAGCTTTAAAGGTGAAATAAAAAGAATTTTAAATAATAATATATGTCTTATAATATAAATACGTTGCATGATCTTTCTTCTTAATCAATTTATTTACCACATTTGTTTTTGTTTATAAATTATCCTTAAATTCAAATATAAACTTCGATATTTTAATCACCAACTGTCATCAATTTATTTTTCCATTTTGCCCTTTGTTATTTGTTTTCATTTTAGGCAATACAGTAAAAACGACAGCGATCTTGCTGTTTTCATTGTAATTTACAACGAAATATTACCTCCCTGGCTTAAATTAAAAATAATTCCTCCATATGCGAATATTACATGAAATTATCTGTGAGTCATTGCTTATTGCATCATTACATACTTGGGTTAGCAAGGGATATCTATGGACTCAGGTTAGCCATGTGAGTTAAAATGCTGGCCTTAATCTCACATGGTAAACCTATAGTGGCGAGTTCGATTCCCGTCTGAGCAAAGGAATTTATTTAGTGACGGAATTAATTAAATAAAATCCTAAGTCCCATCCTGGCTTGAAAAGGGTAGTAACCTGTAGATAATCCGTCCCAATTAGGCTAAGTTGCAAAAAGCGGGGGTTAATAGTTTTAATTACTTGTTATTTAACCCTCCGTCGGGCGCAGCTAGCCTGAGAGGCCAGGAAAACATACTTTTTGATACCGCGCCTCATTCTGTTTCCCCTGTGAGGGGCCATTCCCAGTAATTTCCTGATTTGTGTTCATGCTTAGAATCCCCTACTTTAGTCTATTGCCATCCTTCATCCAGACCGACTGGTCCCTAGCTGGCTTGTGAGGCCGACTGCGCCCATTTAATATAATCAATTAATACATACGTCGCGGGGAATGCGTAAACGAAGCAGATTTCCCATACTGGTGATCTCATCTTGCCATGTATTCTCCATTTCTAAATAAAATTCTTATGAGATAAGTGGGGATGTCTAAAGGCTGAAAACGGGAATATACGAATAACTTGCTTACTATTCGAGCTACGAAAATCTATAGAGCAACAATTGTAGAGCATCAATGTATTAAAAAAATCCTGGTCCGATTTCTGGCATTAACAAATATGAACATTAGAGGTAAATGAAACAGTTAAATAGTGAGTATGGTATAAATCATAATCATTTTCGAGTCAAAGGAGAATATTTGATATTAAAGCTTCAAATAAAGCGATTCACGATGTGGCAGCTTATTGGTAATGTGTCATGACTAGAGTGGGGGATTGCTGCAAGCTGAAAACGTAAAATTTAAAATAAGATTGATTCTATACTATTTTTCGATCGGAGGTATAATAAAGAGTTGTTTCGAAAATTTTTGAAAACCCCCCCCTCCTCCAGGGACACAGCTCACGTACATGACATGTGTGTGTGTGTGTATACCAACGAGTTCTTCATAAATATATTTGAAGGTAAGGTCCTTGGGCACAGAGGAAGAGGAAGGAGGCCTAGGAAATCTTTTTATGAAGACATCAAACATCATATGGATTTCGGTAATATATATATTCATTTGAACGGACCTCATTTTCGACATCTCCAGGGTTCGGATCGATAACATTTGAAGATATTTTTCGATAATTCCCCCCAAGGAAAATCTGCTAAACTTCCGTCACGCGAGGGTGTGTATTTCTGAGAAATTACTTTCATGGGAAATTTTAATTTTCACTAAGACTCGTTTTATACGATTTTTCGAGATACAAAGAAAACTTATAAATAGGTCCGCTACCACGATAACTGACAAATACATGTATATGAAGTTTTGGACGCTTATTTACACCATCTACAAAACAGGATCGATGTACTTTTGAAGGAAGTTTTTGGAAATCACGCCATGAGTATAACCGGAATCTGCTGAAGTTCGTCACGGAGGGGCTGCGTAAACTTTGCAGATTTCCTGCTTAATGGCAGGACACACTTGTGATCTCATCTCACATATTCTCTAATTCTATGTAAAATACCGATGAGTAGAAGTAGTAGGGGGCGAGAAGGAGCAGGGGGGGGGGAGGGGGGGGTGTAATCGAAGGCTGAATGTGCAAATAACTTGCTTAATACTTGAGTTACGAAAAACCATGTAGCAAGAATTGTAGACCATCAACAATTTATCAAGATTGGTTCTATAACATTTTACAATCCGTCACATTATAACCCAAACATTTTGAATTTTCGAATCCCCCTCCCCACTCTAAACCCCACTAGTCCAGGTCCGATTCCAGCCAATAAAAAATATGAACTTTAGTGCAGACTGATTTGCAATCTGATATTAATTTAATATAATTCCTTGGCATGTGAATGTTACATGAAATTATCTGTGAGTCATTGCTACACATGGAAGTTCAGCTCAGTTTACCATGTATTGCATGAATAATAACTTCAAATGGGAATAACAACTCATAATAAAACATTTTTAATGACCGTTGTTTTCTGTGGAGCTATATTTTATTTTACAAAGGTTAAAATAATACAAATTATAATTTATATATATATAAATTATTATATATATATATATATATATATTATTATACATATATATATATATATATATATATATATATATATATCTGTTAACGCTCTAGCGGTCGCAATTTTTGTTTTATCGTCACCAAACTGTATATTTAAACGTATTGTGTAAAATTAAAGATCAACTGGCCGAAATCCGACTAGTGGGGAGGGAGCGGTTTAGAGGAGGGAATTTCGAAAATTCGAAATAACTCAGTTTTTTTAAGTTGTATCGGAAAAGTGTGAAAAAGGAACCTTATTGAAAATGTAATACAGTACAAATATTGTTATATTCAGGTTTTCTCTATATCATGTTTTATCAATGTTAACCGACATATTTCCATATTCTAGTTTTCCAAGAACTGTAAGCCACCACTCTAACATATAACATATTAGCAATATGCTGTTATATATGAACCGCTTCATTCCGGGGTTATATGCCAAATACGTAGTACGTTCGGAAATTAAGTTCCGTTTCCATTATTCTTCGCAGTAGAGCTGCGAACGTAGTTATGAGCCTGCACGGCAGTTACTCTGTGTCAACCGGAATAAATGATGCCATTTGGAACTCGCTATTTTTGTCGTGCACTTCGTAGCGCTTTTTTGTAATATCTGCGTTAATTGAGAATCCCGCCGATTGTGAAATTCAATCGGTGATTCGTTTTCTTAATGCAAAGAACGTTAAAGCAATTGGCATTCACCGACAAATCTGTGAGGTTTATGGAGAATATGTTATGAGTGATTCAATGGTGAGAAGATGGGTTCGACAGTTCGAATAAGGGGCGAGATACAATCCATGATGAGGAACGAAGTGGACGTCCATTTGTAGAGAACGATGAACCGATTCATGAAGTTGATGAGAAGTTTAAAGAAATCCGTTAGTTTACGATTAGTGCTAATGCACGTTCCCCCAAGTTTCAAGAACAGGAATTTGCGAGATCGTAATCATATGTTTCTGTATCTGAAGTCTTTTCTTGGCGGTCAGAGGTTAAACATCGATGAAGAGCTGAAAGAACGTGTTACCTTATGGTTGACTACACAGGCGGCAACATTTAAAGAGGAGGGTATACTCAAGCTTGTACTGCGCTATGACAAATGCCTGGAAAATCACGGGAGTTACGTCAAAAAATAGTGTAGGAGTTCTAGATTTTTTTGAAATAAATTTCTTTGTTTCGGTCGGAAATTGTTTTGTTTCGGTGTTGTATCTGTACTCGTTATTTTTTTATTTCAAAACGGAACTTACTTTCCGAACGTACCTCGTATTGTCTATATTGAATGTTTACTATATAACAAGATATATGCAAATGCCAACGACATAACTGTGATTACGTCATTATTTAAGATTTTTCTATCTGCACTCGAAAAGATTTATTTGAACAATACCATACTCGATATTTACCCGTTTCAGTCAACACTAAATACCATGTCATTGGCATAAATCGGACCAATCTGACTGGACGGATTTCGAAATTTCCAAATATTTCCGTTTTTATGAATCGACTCTTAAAAGGCTTTAGAACCAATCTTGTTAAACTATTGATGCTCTACAATTTTTTCTCTATGCATTTTTCTTAACTCAAATAGCATTTATTCGTTTTTACCATTTTTATAATCGTTTTTTTACTTATAAATAGAGAATACGTGGTGAGATCACAAGCACATTATTCTAGCACGTAGGAAATCTGCTTATTTTACGCAGCCCCTTAGTGATGGAGTTTTTTTTTTACTCCGAAAGTGAAAGTCAAATAAATTCTATTTTAGATCAAATTTTAATATTATTTTATAAATACTGCATTGTCTTTGTTAATGAGTTGCTAGAGTCCAGAGGTCAAATTGTAGCCTTGTTCCGTCTTAAGATCTTTGATAATAATAATAATTCAAATAACGAGACGGATTATGGCCTTGTCTTTCCAAACGAAAATAATTAGTATGATTTAATTGATTAAATCATTTAAATTTTAAATTACACCTTGTTATTATGTTTTATATAATATTTTCTCCTTTGTTGATGTATATTTTTTTCATGTCATTACATTGAATAAAGTTTTAATTCATTACTTTTTATTAATTGAAAACAACGCCATTCTCTAATTAGTTCATCTTTAACAGATGAAATCATACATTTTGAGGAACAAAAACTGGTCATTAAACAAGAAGTTTTTTGCCTCAGCTGTTGTTTTTATTGCTAGCCACTCATTACCTCACCTTAATACGAAAGATATTCTAAAGCCGAGAAAATGATCGTTTACGGATCTTCCCAAAATGCTTATAGAATGAATGAAATATTTTTAATTTATTTTACAATTACGGAATATCTTTTTCCTTCGACCTTATCACTTTCTTGCATAATATATTTTTGAGGGTATCTCTATTCATTTGTGGAGATTCTCGTAGATATAATCAAATAGTATGGAATATTACTCTATATCTCAAGTTGATTTACGAGGATTTAAAGTTAGCCTGTCTCGCTTGTGAGCTGAAAGACAACTTTGTACCCAGTTGTGTTCTAGCATCACTCCCCTCATAAACTTCATCTTCCTCACACTCTTCTATATAGGTTACTAAATTTCATTGGTTTTAAAATTTCTTACGAGGATGTGTAACCTCAAAGTTATTTCATGAGGTTTAGTGAGAAAGAGAATCCAGAGGCACAGAGTAAGCTATTAAAGATTATACATTGCCGGAATTAACTCTTTAACAGTTTTAATTTCTAACGCCCCACTGTGGTTCCAATGCTCCCATCATGGTGCTAAAAATCAGAAAAACCAACTACTTTATTTCTGACCAAGTATATTTTCTTTTTTTCTATATTAATCCTGATCCTTGAAAATTTAGTTGAATCATAAATAAGGTACAGCTTTTGGGTACCATCATAATCCAATGTTGCTAGTTTCCAACATCTCTATCCGGACACTTGTTGATCCACGTTAATCAACGTTCCTATCAAACGATAGATAATATATATCACTTCTTATTTATGCCTATCTCATTTTAGATGGAATACACAATTTAAGGACATCCTAACTGTTATAATATCCATTCATATGAACTAGAAATATATTTTTAAATAAAAACACTTTCTGACACCTATTAGTCGTGTCTGGGAAGGTGAGAAAAAGTTAGCTCACGAGTGCTTGCGCAAATGTTTGAGGAATTATTTGAGAATAAAATGGTGTAATGTTCGAAGACGGGAAATTTCAGACTCATATTGAAGAGGAGATTTTCCAGGGAAAACATTAGATAACAGCTCTAAGATCCCCCCCTTCGACGTCTAGGGTAAACCTTTGCTTAATTTCCGACAGTTGGAAAATGTTCAATTATAGTGCTCACACGTACTTATTTCATCCTTTAAGTGTATTAAGTATCGGCTCGCGTATCAAGTATTGAAGTCAATATTTTGTTAGTTTTTTAATATTTAATTTTAATTTAAAGTGTATTAGTACAGATAGGTATTAACTTATGTATAATACTTTCACTAGGCTACTTTATTTAGCACTTAGTAGAACGATGAATTAAATTTATATACGGGTTTCAACTGTTCATTTACTACTTTTCTTTAGATTTAATTAAAACGCATTTTTTTGTGTAGCAAATAAATATTCTTGAGCAATAATTATTCACTTATTTATTTTTTAGGTAGGACACATAAAATGCCGACAACAAGAGATTTGGAGCATTTTTTTGAATTCAAATTCTAGCAGTGAATTTTAAAACCAAATTCATTAATTTAGTTTGTCAGAAAACGGAGACAACTGAGCGTATTACTCTCTAATTATTTAGATAGATGGAGAAAAGCCTACTCCTCAATGAGACGTGTAGAAGTAAAATATGCATCATGGTTAGATGTTGAAATAAGATTTCCGTCCTAAAGGGATGCCAGGACAGAAGAGGAACCATCAACAAGGAGGGAAAACGCCTTGCAGGGGTTTTTTTTTATTAATATTTAAACCTAGTTAAAATATTTTGATCGATAAAGATTTTTTTTAACCGAGTAATTAAACAAAACGTTACAAACATTTTGAGTTAATTCTTTAATATTAATGAGTATAATTTCAACGAAAACATATATATGTTTAACTAAATAATATAAAAATAGTAGTAGTATAGAAATATTCCTCTTTTTTTTTTGTTCATAAACAATATGAAAGTACTCGAAATGCCAGAGAGCACCTACGACATCCCTCTAATCCCCATCCTAAATCTTGACAAATCTAATACAATTGATATATAAATATATAAAACACCTTTTGATTCCCGCAATAAACATCAAACAAGGTTTGAACGAGATCAACCCATTAAAATTCTTTTTTGCGCCAGCATTGGGGAAACGGGACCGCTTTGATCCCCGGTCAATAATATTGTACGGACACAACATCTCTGGAAAATTGGCTTCAAATTCGGGAACCTTACTTGAAAAAATAACCAGCAAAATGTCTTCACCTCTAAAGCTGCCTTTACTAATCATTATACTAAACTTACAAATAATCATCTACTTAGTGAATCCTGACGACGAAATTAAATAATTATACCACATGGCAAACGAACTGTTAACTGAGGTATGGCCACATAAATCCTTTATTTTAGCTTACTTCAATATTTAAAAGTATATGTGATTTATGTGTCAATATTTAATGAAAATCATTCATTTAGTTTCTAAATTCTGTGTTAATTTCATTTTTTATTTATTTTTTCGTAATCAGTTGCTTTCCTCTGCCAGAGGATTTGTGTTCTGTTTCATTTTAACTATTTATATTCTTTCTGTTTATTTTATTCATAATTGTTATTTGTTTACTAATTTTTTTCAACTTTCAAGAAGATTGAAGACCTTTAATAAAGGTTTGTGCTTGTGGACTGAACTTCCCCACTTAAATAAGAAAAATCACTCTCCACTTAATCTAACAGTTTTGGTGATTTTATTGAGCTATGTGGCAAAATGACGCTGTTCAAAAATATTGTCCTTTGAGGGACGTTTTGTATCATGGACGAAAGGGTGTGGGGCCCAACCTGATTTACACGTTAAGATGTAGTGAATAGCCCATATCGTAAATAGTGACTGGTAAAACTTTGGAATAGATGACATTTGCGGCATGTCACATCAGCTCAATTTGAAGCTCAGTAATATTATTTATTTATTAATTATGTAAAGCCCCGCAACTATGGCGAATTGGCTCTTCTTAAACATGGTGGGGAAACAAAACAAAAATAAAAAACAAGTAAACAAAATAACAAGAAATGGAACGCACAATATAAAGAACAGAACTAAGAGAACGCAACAAAAAAGAAACAAGAACACAACATAAAACTAAAATCAGTAAGGTAAATAATTAAGTGAAAAGAAAACATGATAACTTTGAAAATAAAATTATTCATAAAACAGACCTTATTAAAATTTAAACATGACACATACAAACATATACGCACGCACGCACTCACACGCATTAAAAATTTAAAAATATGTAATTAAATATTCTCAAACTGCCAAATTTTTTTAAATATGTCAGAATCGTGACAATATGTGGGCTACCCTCAGTCAGTAGTCCGTTCTAGTCATGTGGAATGTTTAAGTAAGTTCGTAATCTGCATTCTATTAGTAGGTGTTTTATAGTTAGTCCAGTGTTGCAATGAGTACAAGTACGCTTGTCTTTTCTGTTCATTATGTAAGAATGTGCCAGGCATTTATGCCCAATACGTAGTCTTGTGAGGACGACTTGGTCTCTTCTTGAATCTACGTGCAGTCTCTTAGACCATCCTGTATCATTGCGTTTTATTTCCAATAGTTTGTTGTCAGTACGTAACCATTGTTTTTGCCAGTCTTTGAGTATTTTTGTTTGTAGAATCTTGTTGAGTTCTGCTGGTGTTAGCGTAGTTATGTCAGTAGTAGCATTTTTGTTGCTAATAATAAAGCTAAAAAAACGTTTGTCGATCCGTAAAGTACGGATCCTGTAAACAAGTCCTGAATTAGTTTTCTTCTTCAGTGCCAAGACTGCAAACCATCACACGAGTGGCTTGTTTGAAATGTCTATGTCCTTCGTTGCTCCAAATTTATTTCTCGCCTCAACAACACAGTCTGCTGATATATTTTGCAGAGTGCATCCAAGTCGGGCCGAACGACCTCGCTACACATACTGTGGGCGAAGGGACCATCTCCCTTGTCCCCTGCCCGTGTGACTTCTTCGTTTTCTCTACTCTTCCTACAAGGTCCCGGGCAGGCCACATTCTTCTCGTCGGCAGCTAGACCCTTGTCTTTGAAGTCTCGTTTTTTCATCCCCCCTGGACCACAATTAACTACAGCCCTTCTTAAAAAAAACGCCCGCTGTTATTACTGAGGAAAGAGAAGGTTGTTAGCAATAATCTAGTAAAGTGGATAATCTCCCGTTTTTACTTACTCCAAGGGTGAGTACAGAAGTAACCGAATGAGCAGAAAGGCTCCTGTCAATTTGCAGTTCTTAAAAAATAAAATTAGACAAACCATTCAAATAATAAGTTTCTAAAATTTATAAATAAAGTGTAATTCTGACATATTTAAAACAATGGGGCAGCTTGAGAATATTTAATTACATACATTACAATTTTTAATGTTTGTGCGTGAGAGACCATGTGTGTGTGAGATGTGTTTAAATTTGAACGACATTTCCCTGTTTTTATGAATAGTTGTTGCTTGTGAGTTACCAAATTTTCTGTTCACTTATTTATTTAGCACTTATTACACATTAGCTCAATAGTACAAGCATACCAACGTAAATTACTTTCTATAGACTTTGAAAAACTCCAAATTTCAAATTATAGTCCGTTACAAAAGGCAATTTCCACAACTACCGGTTCACCTCAGGAATTTCTTACTATAGATTTGCCATTCCAAAGTGTAAAAACCATTGCACAGCTAAGAACGACAAGCAACTATTGTATAAAGTTTTCAATGAAAAATGTATTCTATAATATTAATCCAAAAGAAATTTGCACATTGTGTAATTTAAATATTTATTTATTATTTATTATAATATTATTATATTATTTATTATTTTTGCAACTCAGGCTAATTGGGACGGGTTATCTACAGGTTACCACCCTTTTCTAGCCAGGGTAGGACTTAGGATGTTATTTAATGAATTTCGTCACTAAATAATTTCCTTTGCCCAGGCGGGAATCGAACTCGCCACTCTAGGTTTACCATGTGAGATTAAGGTCAACTCACATGGCTAACCTGAGCCCCGTAATTTAAATATGAATGAGGTATTTATCATATAATGCTTCAATGCCCTATTTAACCCCTTTCAGAGGACAGTATTTACCATTCATCAAACAGCCAGCAGATAATTCACAACTTCATAATATTGTAAGTAATGCAACTAGAGAAGTATATATTAAAATTTTTAAATATTTAAGAAATAGTTTCAAACTTCGTGAATCTTGTCTGAGTTAACATTATTAAATTTCTGTTCTTCTCTAAATTGTTTTTTTTTTATTTAGTACTGTTATACCTATCTATTAGTAAATTCTTGTTAGTTATACTCAATTCTATTTTGTAAAAATATGTTTATATATAAGCTAGTAACATAGAAAAACTAACCTCATTATATAAGGCCAACTCCTTGCTATAAGAAAAATCCTTGTAAGCAATAAATCAAATAATAATAATATTTAACACTTATAATTCTAAGTTGTGCTCGTGTTTCTTGTTTCTTTTAGTGTTTTGTGTCCCTTTAAGAGTATTGTTTTTAATATTATTTTGAGTGTTCCATGTTTTGTTATTTTGTTTACTTATTTTTTAATTTGGTTTTACCCATATTTAAGAAGAGCCAAGTTGCCACAGTTGCGGAGCTCTCTTGTTCATAATAGTACAGTATAATTTAATAATGATTATCGGTTATTACAGCACAAATAAAATCTCCAGCAGGAAGACAATTTATTTATTTATTTCAACATGCATTCAGAGACAACTTCGCTATCATCAGTAAGCTTCTTGGAATTCCTACTGATGTTGATGATGGAGCTGAGCTCCGAAAGCTTGCTATGAAGACCACAATAATCTGATTTTTTTTTGTTGTGGCGTGTCAACCTTTATGGTCATAAACGCCAGACAGTTGTAATAGGTTATCAATTTCAGAATTTTTTATTATTATTATTATTTATTAGCGTCCACATTTTGACACTTAGGCTAGTTGGCAAGGGTTATCTACAGGTTACCACCCTCTTCTACCCAGGGTGGGAGTTATGTTATTTAATGAATTCCATCACTAAATAATTTGCTTTGCCCAGGTGAGAATCGAATTCGCCACTCTAGGTTTACAATGTGAGATTAAGGTCAAACGCTTTAACTCACATGGCTAACCTGAGCCATACTTTACGAGGTATACTGTGTAACATGGGTACGTATGGGGTTTTAATCTGTATCATTTTATGGTGGTAATAAATTGTGACTGTGGTGACCTTATTTGAGTTTATTTATACGTTAGTCGAAAACCTCCACTCTACACAAATTTGGGAGAACATTAAATAATTATTATCTTGTATTATCAATGTTTTCATAGTTTAGGAACTAAAAGAAATAGAACTAAATGGATCTAGAAAAATAAACAGAACAAGCTAATATATACATAACTAAAAAAAAATACTTGTCTGTATTTATTTTCCCCATTTCATTTTGATAAAGAAAACAGTCCACCAATAAATAAGGTTATCAGAAACAAAAATTTCCCTTTTATCCCCAATAACCGAACATTTAACTACCTTAGCCCCTATATATGGTGGGGATAGAAGAAGTGTTGTGTGAACAAATCATTTATCAGCTTCTGCTCTGAGTATCTTTAGAAAAAATAAATAATTTTGATAGGTTTTATGAGCCGAAAAAGTCTCTAAAATGTGCAATATTTGAAAAGGTGAGCCTATAAACAGAGAAAATGTTATTAATCGCCAGGCTTCTGGATATTCCCATGAAGTTAAGCTAATAACATGATAGTTTATGTGTACTGAAAGGTAAAAGAATATTTTGATTAAAAGGTCCATTAGGTGTTGTAATTAAACCCCAATACCGAAAATAATAACAAAATAAGGTCAGTGAAGTTTGACCTATTAATTTAAGCACTTACAAACATTCCATTTATTTCAGGTTTCACTCTTAATAAGAATTTACCACAATAGTTTATCTTTGGCATCTGCTAACTTTTTAGTTGGCCGTAAAAGCTATTAGTTGGGCATTAATCTGGATCAACCATTCCTGTATCCTAGTTGTTATTCCATGTTGAACGATTATGTAGTAAAAATAGCGATCTCTTCAAAATCAAACAATTTTTTTCACTTCCACAATTGTACTTTTTCTTCAAGCTCCACCCAAGATGCTTTTGCCCCCTCTACATTAATTATGCACTGATCTTTCTAAGTATTATTCAAGAGAAACTCCAAATATACTTTTTAGTTTCTATGAGAATTCTACTGGTTCCACGTTCTCTTTTCCCCGCGTCGCTCTCTTTTCTACGGGTATTCCCATTAATATATAGGTTCACTTGCTTTTAGGGTGTAATCTCTTGCTATATATATATATATATATATATATATATATATATATATATATATATATATATATATATAATATAATTGGGGGGTACCGGCGGTTTACGGGTAAGGCATAGGGAACATCTACCGTTCTGAAATATTTAAAAACAATTGGGAATTTTGAGAATATTAAATTACATATTTTAAAATTTTTAATGTTTGTGTGTGCGTGCGTATGAATGAGTGTGTATGTGATGTTTTTAAATTTGAATGATATATCCCTGTTTTTATGAATAGTTGTTGTTTCTAAGTTAATTATTTATCACCTTTTTTTTCTATTTTAATTCTAAGTTGTGTTTGTGTTTCCTATTTCCTTTAGTGTTTTGTGTTCCGTTTAAAGTATTGTTCTTTATATTATTTTGTGTGTTCCTTCTTTTGTTTTTTCCATCTTCAAGAAGAGCTAAGTCTCCACAGTTGTGGGAGCAGAAAATAAAAATAGATCCAAATTTGATCCCAGCCAAGGGAGAACATTAGTTCACGTACCAGAGCGCGCTTGTGTCGTACAGCTTGTCAACGGAAGTTTAAAGAGTACATACCTCTAACGGCCCCTTGATATGGCTAAGGACTATGATTCTGTTAGTTCCTGCCCACAGGCATGCTCTCAGCGTCAACGGGCCACTGATCCTCCGGTACAATGGGGCCCGTCAGTCTTCTCAACTAATTCGAAACCCCCTCGGATAATGGGGGTTTGTACTTCGAGATGACCAGTTACTACGTAAAACCCCCGATAACGATCTTAAAGGTATATACTACCAACCGAAATATATATATATATATATATATATATATACGGGCCTTACAAAAGTAAGTGAACACATACATTAATAGAAATATTGAAAGAGTGAGAGAGACCAGAGAAAATATAAAATTTCAATTATTTTACAAATTAAAAAACTTATACAAATCTGTTGGTCAAAATATATAATATAATATTCTTTAAATCTATTCCAAATATATAGAATATCGTATTCAAACGAAGGTCTGCTACGTTTTATTTTGCTCCTTTTTCCTACCAAAAATGAACTATTGGAATGGACCTGGTTTTGGAGGAGGCTATTAATCAGCTGTTGATCCCGGATTTCGGTAGCTCTAGTGACATTTGCCAGGATGCCCCGCCTATGGGGATA
Source organism: Riptortus pedestris (assembly GCA_019009955.1). NCBI lineage: Eukaryota > Metazoa > Arthropoda > Insecta > Hemiptera > Alydidae > Riptortus > Riptortus pedestris. Next base: position 110,192,530 of record CM032232.1, read on the forward strand.
CAATACAAAAAAAAATATGCCCCCCCCCTTGAAAATAAGAAGAGTAGCCAGCGGAGAACATCCCTGACCCTGAAGCAGGTTTCCTATAAAAGCGAGGGTTGGCCAACCATCCTCACTTCTGGTCTCCTCTAACGATCAGCAGCATCATCATGTACAAGACTGTGAGTAACACCATTAAAGTTATATTTTTTTCTCAAAATAATTATAATTTTGTGATAATTATGATATTAATTTATTCTACTTATAAATTTTATCATTATACTGTTCAACTACAAATTTTGTATCATTGACACTTTTTACTAGAACACCATATATTAAAAAATTAAACAATAGGTACAACTGAATTCAATATAAAGAACATACTACCGAATTATTATTATAATTTTTTTAAAGAAATGGTTTGCATTCAACCTTTTACTTATTTTTTATTTATCTATATATCTATTTTTATGACGTAGTGTGGCATTTACTTTTCTGTAGAATATTTAATGTTCTTTGGTTTTCGAGATTTATTTTTCTAACTTCTTCCAATTATATTTTATTTTTGGCTATTTATAATAAATTGAAGTACTAATGTTTAAAAATTGGTAAAATATTCGTTGTCTAGTCTCTTTTAAGAAAATATAAATGAATTAATAACTATTTATTTCGTCTTTAACTACAATAAACTACAGGGTAATTCAGAAACTTCGGGTGAGAGTGGCTTAATATTCTTTTGGACTCTAGATATTATTGGTGGTATACATTAACTGTAATAACATGGAAATATATTACCAAAAGCATTTTTATCATTTTCTATGGCATCCATTTAAAGGAGGTGGGTGCGAAATTTCATCCGACAAAATACTGTGCAGCAAACATTTTTTTAATAAAAGTTCTATTTAAGGATACACTGGAATAATAATAAATTATTCAATGAAAAGTTACATTTTTCCAATTCCAAAAGAAAAATATAAAATATACATAACTCAATAATCTTGTATTTATTTGTTAGCAATCCGATCTTAAAAATTCGTATCTTGTCAAGAGAGTTGAATATTAATTAAACGATCAAGTTTTTTTATCAATTCCTAATTAAATAGAATATAAAAGAAAGTAAAAATAGCAGCAATAATAGATAATATAGAGTAGGAATGAGCCAAGTATTTTGGAAACTTTACTGGACTAAATTTCCTATTTTTATTTATATTCATCATCATCGTAATCATGGTCCTATAAATAATTGTTTCCTCGTTATAACGAAAACAATAGAGGGGTAGAGATTTGGTAATAAATAATTTCCTCTCTAATATCCATTACTACAATTATTTCGAAATATAAAAAAATAAGCCAAAACGTTTCATTTAGATCAACCTTTAAAGCAATACTTTCCCCTTCCCTTAGGATCAAAAACAATCTAACAAACATATATTTTCCTTTGTTTCTGTATAAACATTCCCTCAATAAATGTTAATATTCAAGAGCTGATGAATTCATTTCATAAAACTAGGTCTTGTTGAGATGGGCCGAATAATAATTCCAATGAGAAAAGGATTGTTGATACTAATAATTGAAAAATATTAAGTCCCCAATATTAATATAGCAGAGTAAAACTTGGAAGGAATAGTAATGGTTTACTCATTAGAACTCTTGAGTTAATCTAATGTTATTAGTGAATACAAAAACTCGTCTCTAGGTTTTCTAAATTTGCATTAACACTTACAGTATTAAAACCACGATGAATCAGTGTGATCATCTCAGTTCCAAGCCCATAACTGGACTATAATTTACTAATAATTAATTTATTGTGAATATAAAAGAGGATTTCTCGTATACAATTGTTTCTCTCATTTCACTTTTAGGAATGAATTAAAAAAATGTTAGTAACTGAAGATAATTTGTTGGTTATAACACATAAAAACCCGTGCTAGTCATGGTATTTTTAATGTAAAATTTCGATATTATTATGACTTCTATATTTAATTTTTGTATTTATCATATCAATTTGGTTATTTACAGCTCGCCGCTCTCCTCTGCTTGGCAGCTGCCGCCTCCGCCGGCTACGTCGCTGCTCCCTACAGCTACGGAACTTACGGACTCTCTGGCTACGGACTCGGTAGCTACGGATACTCTGCTCCAGCTGTTTCCTACGCCGCCCCCGCTGTAGCCGCTGCCCCAGCAGTTGCTGTCGCCCATGCTCCAGTAGCTACCGTAGCCCATGTCCCAGCTGCAACCTCATACTCCAACACTTACAGGACCGTCAACAAGCCCATTGCCGTCGCTGCTCCAGCTGTTGCTGTTGCCCATGCCCCAGCCTACTCCTACGCCGCCCCAGCTGTAGCCACCGTAGCCCATGCTCCAGCAATCGCCACCGTAGCCCATACTCCAGCAGTCGCAACTGTAGCCCATGCTCCAGTCTACAACGGTCTCTATGGATCCTCCTACGGAAGTTACGGATACGGATACCTCCACCGTTAAACTCTTATTCCCAATAGCTCGCAATACCCTTATTAATAAAAAAAAAAGACTGGTAAATGCAATAGTACTGGATTTCCTTGTGCAAATAAAATAATTAATTGTTAATTTCTACTTTAATTTATTTCTACCAACCCTAAAATTTATCTTGCAGAAATTTTCATACACTAATTAGAATTACTTTTATACGAATAATGAGTTCTAAATACTATTTTTTGGATATGTTGTGAGAAAATCTGGTTATCTCCCCTTATCCACTTAGCAGCAATGTTTCGAATTATTCATTTTCCTGTTATCACCTACAAAATCTTTTTGATGTTTAAACTTCCATTCCTCACTATTTTTCGGCTTAATATTACTGACAAATTTTTATTACAAAATGTTTCGTGTTAATTATGCAGCTGTCTTCTATTTTTACCACTATTTTGTTGGCATTTAGTCTACAAATTAGGGCTATCTAATTTTTCTAACTCATCTAATCCTGTCGAAGTCTTCGTTGTCACATTTCTGACTCTATCATTGCAGTATTGAACAACAAATCTGCTTTACATAAACGTCCTCATGATTATCGCTTATTGTTCTCTTCCTCATTGCCTGTCTTCTTAACTATGCTTAGCTAGGGCTAGACAATGGGTGTATTATTATTTATTTGTTTATGCCCCACTTCTGAGGTGATTGGCACGAGGAAGACGGTGGTGAGCCTCCGGACAATGGTATAAACAACACTTTACTCTTAAGTGGTAGAATTTAAAAGGACTGAGTGCCTTGCCTGAGAGGCAATTCATTCCTTGTGACCATGACATGGAAAAGTGAAGCCATATTCTGTCGTGTCAAAATTTTATCTTTTCTTGTGATAAATGGTCAATAGGCGTTCAGCGATTGGAAAGATCACTTGTCAAAGTTTTATCGAAACTTGATTTTTATTATTATATATTAGAAATGATTCACGAGATTTGCAAATATACTTCTAGTTTATTTAGCTACTACGTAACTCTGCGTCCAGCCATTTTATCACTAAGAATTCATTTACTATTTAACATATATATAAATGTTCGGGGTTATCAGGAGAAAACGTAAAAAGTCCGTCACGCAGGGGCTGCGTAAACTAAGCAGATTTCCCACGTGAAGTTTTACAGTAGAGAAATCTGCCCAATAACAGCTGTAGTAGGAAGGGATCTCTAAACCTATTCACGAGGTACGAATAGTTCCGGAAACGGCCAACAGAGCTCTCGGCGGAAAGTCCGGAACATGGCGGAGTCCTGCCGACCACCCACACAATACAAATGCAAATATCTCGGTTAATATTCAAGGTACAGAATAAATGTATAGAACAATATTTATATTAAATTTAATTTACAATAAGATTGATTCTATACAATTTTTCGCCCCGACGCATAATAACGGAGATATTTTGAATTTTCAAAAATCCCCCTACTAAACCCCCCCTCCCACTGGTCCGATTTCAGCCATTAACGAACTTGATCTTCCTTTTTACATAAAACGATTAAATTCCGAGTTTGGTAACGATCAAACAAAAATTACGACCGCTAGAGCGTTAACAGACAAATATATATATATATATATATATATATATATATATATATATATATATATATATATATAATTTTGAACGTACCTCATTTTCGTCATCTCCTAGGTAGGATCGATGGACATTTGAAGAAATTTTTCGAAACTCGCGTCATGAGTACGACCTCAATAGCTGATTTCCCTTAAGGGAAATCTGCTAAAATGAATAGTAATTTTACAATGTAGTCCATTGTTTTACAACTCTGGATCTCCTGTCTTTTATACCTGAAAGGCTGTGACAGAATATTAGCTCTTGTGTAGGAATCACAATTGTAATGTTACTGTTAAGATTTGGACATCACTAGCTTCTAAAACTACATCTCCCTTTACTATTAAACCAGAGATTCAACTATGTCGAGATAATGTATGAATTCACCCTCAAATAGATTTTATAACGGACTTAAAGAGAAAATGTGAGGGGTTTTTTTTTTTTTTATGATAATGGATTGAGCTCAATAAAATAAACAAAAAAAAACTTTATATCAAGCCATATCCTATGTGAAAATGGTTTAATTTTTATATTGGCGATGTGAGTTAAGACAAAGGTTAAACCTTCCGATTTCCACATGCGTCTGGGGAATTGATTTTGTGACGAACTCAGTAAATAAAATTACTAGTCCCACCCGGACTAGGAAAAAGTGATAAACTAAATGTGACTTGTTCCAATTAGCTATTTTTAGCATAAAGTAGATGTAAATAAATGAAACTAACTTAATTTTTAGGTTAGTATACAAGAATAAGGCTATCATAAATGAGCAAGGCACTGTTCTCTGATTGCTAACAAACACTAGTTAAATGAAGATGAGGCATCGCATCGATCGACTATAGCTCCTCGACGATCCGGTCTAACAAAATTGACTCCCCGACGTGTTGTCATTAATTTTAGCAGATTACCCCTTAGGTAAATCAATTATTGAGGTTGATCTCATAGAGGAAATTTTGAGAAATTTCTTCAAATGTTCATCGACTCTACCCAGATAATGAAAATGAAGCCAAATCAAATATGTATGTCTATTAACGTTATATATACGGGGCTCATGTGAGTTAAAGCATTGCCCTTAATCTCACATGGTAAACCTAGAGTGGCGGGTTCAATTCCCGCCTTGGCAAAGGAAATTATTTAGTGACGAAATTCATTAAATAACATCTTAAGTCCCATCCTGGCTAGAAAAGGGTGGTAAACTGTAGATAACCCGTCCCATTAGTCTGAGTTGCAAAAAGTGGACGTTAATAAATAATAATAATATTAACACTATAGCGGTTGTGGTTCTCGTATGATCGTTCTAAAACTCTAAATTTAAACGTTCTACGTAATACAAAAGATCAAGTTCGTTTGTTGCAAAAATCGAACAAGTGGGCGGGTTGGGGTTTGAAGAGTGAGAATTTCAAAAATTCATTTTTGGGGTACTTTCGTCTGGAGCTGTTAAAATAAATACCCATGACGTGATTTTAAAAATAAAAATCATGAAAAGGCCTTCTATTCTTCCCAGGAGATAAGTAAATGAGGTCCGTTCAAATATATATATAAAACGTAATATTCAACAAGAGACCCGACTTCCTTACTCAACGATTTTCAATGCGTAAAAGCAATATCAATTACGTTCATAAGTATTTACAAGAAATAGAAGACTTAAAAAATTATTATTGTTGATCGTTCCTGACCTTTCGTTTTGAATATGGTTCAAGATAGAATGTCATTTAAAATATCAACAACAGCGGCTATTAATATCAGTGAAGTAAAGGTGAACTTCTTTCCGGATAAACACAATCAGTTCTCAGTAAATATATTTTGAGCAAGCGACCATTTTTGGTTCTCAGTACAACGTACACATACAAAAGCGTTTAGTTAATATTTTTTAGCATATTACGGGTTAAGGGTATTAGCTTCTGAGATTATGCTATGATACAATTTTTCAAAGCCTTCTTTAAATGCCCAGGATATCTCCTAGTAAACTGAAGAGATGTTCAGTATCTATATAAATTTAGCAGAGTAAGCTAGCTCTACACTAATGACGCAAATCAGAGATTCATTGAAAGTTCAAATAATAAAAAATCATTTAAATGGCCAGTAGGAACAGAGGAGGAGTTTATAACGAATCATCCGCGTCAGGGGTACAACCTCCTTTAATCTGCAGGATGGAAATGGGCAGTACCCGTCATCAGATGAAAACACCCATCTTTTGTTGAAGATTGTTTGGTGTCCATGAGATCTACAGAAATATTGAAGAAAACCTACTGGGAATATCAATTGGCTCGGAGTGGGACCAGGTGTTGAGAAGAAACTGTTAAGGAGTTACATGGCCAAAGAGGTAGGAGAGACAAGGACTGGGTAGAAAAGACTGCGTTAGTACACACCTCAAAAAAAGTCCGTCACGCAGGGGCTGCGTTAACTAAACAGATTTCTCTCTTGCGTCAAGTATTTGCATTTATCTCAAAACGTAAAAGTTCAATGAGAACAATATTTGTTGTTTATACATCAAATAAAGTGTTTCATAATATAACCGCTTATTGTTGATATGGCACCTGTAGGATTGAGGGTTTAGTGAAGACTGAAATCGAAAAAAACGCAAATATCTCGGTTAATATTAATGAAAATGAAAAAATGTACGTAACAACATTTATACATCATTTCATATGCAATAAGATTGGTTCTATACAATATTCTGATCCTTCGCATAACAACGGATATATTATGAGTTTTCGAAATTCCTCCCCTCTATACCCCCCTCCCACCAGTCCGATTTCAGCCGTTAACGAACTTAATTTTTATTTTTACATAAAACACTTATATATCGAGTTTCATAACGATTGAACAAAGCTAGAGTGGTAACAGACATACACATTTATGTACAATTTGGAACTGGCCTCATTGTGGTCATCTACTAGGTATGATCGATGGACATTTTAAGAAGTTTTTCGAAAACCGCGTCATGAGTACAACCTCAATAGCTGATTTCCCTTAAGGGTAATCTGCTAAAAAGCGTATGTGACCATGTAAGTGCGTGTGAAAACCCAGTAGTAAAATTGCTCTGTGAGTGTACATATATATATATATATATATATATATATATATATATATATATATATATATCACTCCATCTATACAAATCTTAAAACAAAATTGAGGGTTGAGTGGCAACTTCCACATTTCCACGAGCAAAACATAGAAAAGTCAAACCCTAGATGGTTATTGTAGTGAGATCAAGCCCAATAAGGGCTATATTTAATGACTCAAGAACAGTAGTTTATAAGACTCAAGAACAGTAGTTTATAAGACTCAAGAGCAGTAGTTTATACGACTCAAGAACAGTAGTTTATAAGACTCAAGAACAGTAGTTTATAAGACTCAAGAACAGTAGTTTAAGAGTCAAGAACAGAAGTTTATAAGACTCAATAACAGTATTTTATAAGACTCTAGAACAGTGGTTTATAAGACTCAAGAACAGTAGTTTATAAGACTCAAGAACAGTAGTTTATAAGACTCAAGAACAGTAGTTTATAAGACTCAAGAACAGTAGTTTATAAGACTCAAGAACAGTGGTTTATAAGACTCAAGAACAGTAGTTTATAAGACTCAAGAACAGTAGTTTATAAGACTCAAGAACAGTAGTTTATAAGACTCAAGAACAGTGGTTTATAAGACTCAAGAACAGTAGTTTATAAGACTCAAGAACAGTAGTTTATAAGACTCAAGAACAGTAGTTTATAAGACTCAAGAACAGTAGTTTATAAGACTCAAGAACAGTAGTTTATAAGACTCGAGAACAGTAGTTTATAACACTCAAGAACAGTGGTTTATAAGACTCAAGAACAGTAGTTTATAAGACGCAAGAACAACACTGAGAGAAGGAAGATTGGCCCGTCACTGATAAACCACCAATCCAATAGCCTGATTTGACCAATTCAAAAGCCTTAATGGCACTTGGAGGAAGAGGAAGGAACACATTGACTGTGTGGTACGCAAGATGTTCCCTATTAATGCCAAAACTAGCCTAGCTATGCGGACCTGAAGAACTTATGAGAATTAGTTGGATTTTAGATTTATATATGTATATATATACTAGCTCAGATACCCGGAAGCTTCGCCCGGGAATTCATTTGAGGCTGAATGGTGATGGTATTTTTTAGCAGGCTTTACATTGCACAATATTTTAACATTTACCCGTCCCAGAGTTTAGGATTGATACCCATCTTTGCCATGGATTTGCTAATAATAGAATTATTTGTTCGATAAGGCTTCGCAGTCTTCGATATTTTTATATTTCCCGTCTCTTATACATGTAAATATGGTGAATTTTTATTTCAGGCCTCTCTTTTAACCCCCCTCCCGTTCGAACCTAAAAATTTTAATATAACTTATAATCATGGAAGAATTAATGCTAATTGACATACCGAGTTTTGTTAAGTTCGGTTCAGCCGTTAGTGCCCGCTAAAGTTTTAACGTATAACTCATTTATACTTAGGTATACGACAAAAATGTATATAACAAAAGTTACTCCAAATAACAAAATAAACAACTTTTGTTATGTTTATATTTGCGGAAAAACCAATAGGAAACGAAATATCGCTATTTTTATTTACAGGCTTCTTTTATAACCCCCACTCGTTCCCGTCCATAGAAATGTTGGTATGGCTTATTAAAATGAAGGCCTCACTGCTAATACACATACCGAGTTTTACTTAGTTCGGTTGAGTCTTTTTTGGCAAATAATATTGTTGACTCCCGCTATAATTTTTAGCTACAGTTAGTATAACAGTTATATAAGTAAAAGTGGTTTTTCAATGCAACACAATAATAAAATGAGAAAAAAAAGACAGTTCTCAAAGCAGAAAGGCATTTATGATTAAAGGAACTTTTCTTTGATTAAAATTATTGCTACATTATTAATTAGTATTCATAATATTAAAGAGAATTGTTTATATATATATATATATAATTTTGAACGTAAAAATATAAATAATATAACGTACATTTATTAATTTACATGCTAGACATTAATTAATAATAAAAATTCCCGTTGCAGGCTTTTCAGTTTCATGTAAATTTTCTCTAAATTTAAGTCTATTCAACCTTTGGTTACCCTCGGCAGATCCCAGGACTAGATTTATAACCAAGAAACCAGCTCGCGTGTAAAAAAATAAAATAAGATCATCTTCGCGAGAGTCCTTGGCCCTGAACCAGCCCAGCTGGCTATAAAAGCTGGGAAGGGTGTTCCCCTCCTTAATTCAGCAGCAACACTAGCAGCTTCAACATGTACAAGACTGTAAGTTTTAGCTTAAATTTCTGTTTATGATGATACTGAATACAATATTTCTAAAAATTATCTAAAATTATGTAGAATACTAAATTAAATTTAAATATTTATATATAAAACTCTTAGACATTTATAATTACAATTGAATTTCTTTTAATACATTTATATACCAAATAGCTCAGGATCTCTTTGACATTTTTATATTTATATCATAAATGTAGGGATCGAATTTATAAATAAATGTTTTAAAATAAAACTGATATTGAATTTTTCTTTAATGGCAATGAAAGTATTGGGAGCACTAATGACAAAGATGGAAAAAAGGTCTGATTTTATTATTTTTTTGTTGTGTCAAGGGTCCTATATTTTTCATTTTTTGTTAGAAGGAAACATAATTAAAATGGTTTTAGCCGATTAACTAAAATATAAAGACTTTTTTTTCTAAATTCATTTCGTCAAATACTAATTTAGGGAATTTGGTAATCGCAAGGAAGAAATAATAAGCCTCGATAAGCCTTAATTTCAAAGTGAGGAGGAAGCCTAAGAATCACACTGATAACTTTGCTCATGTAATGTAGAAGGTTCTGATATGAAAAATAGAAAGGAAATTGTCAATGGCATCTGCAATCCATCCTGTACCCCATGGGACTGATAAACCAGTGCCAACTCCACCCGTACTATGTGTGATGTTTCAGTTAAACAAGGGTAGAAATTCCATCAAGACATTAAAGAAATTGAAAAATGATATCAAGGACCATAAATATGATAGCCGATTACTGTTGGATGCTAAAGAGGGATGGTCCACAAGAAGCCACCACAGAAAAAGCACTAATATAAGTTTTGATGGAAAGCGTAAACGTTTCTATAACTACTTATAACTATCATAATTAGGTTCAATACCTATGTTTACATAATTCCTTAGTTATCCTAATAGAGTACAATTTTCTTACTTTAGATATATATCCTGGGCAAAGTAAAATAAAAAATTGTGTTTTGTACTAACTTTTCTTATATACCTCCAAACTTTGTGGGATAACATTAAGTGATGGAGAAAAACTGATTTCATTTATTAAATCGGCGCTAAAAAATAAATTAATCTAACCTATCACAATCTTAACAATTTTTAGAAATTATTTGGTGCAGGTCTGTGTTATTTCTTATTTTCTAAGTGTACTAAACCTTCATAGTTACGCCGTTGTTCCCCTGGCATTGAACTAAATACTTAAATATTTATGCAAAAAAGGTTTATATATAATTACCTTTACTCCGAAATATAAGAAAAATAAGCGACATTTATTCTTAAATGTAAACTACAGTTTTTTCTGTTACAGCTCGCCGCTCTCCTTTGCTTGGCAGCTGCCGCCTCCGCCGGCTACGTCGCTGCTCCCTACAGCTACGGAACTTACGGACTCTCTGGCTACGGACTCGGTAGCTACGGATACTCTGCTCCAGCTGTTTCCTACGCCGCCCCAGCTGTTTCCTACGCCGCCCCCGCTGTAGCTGCTGCCCCAGCAGTTGCTGTCGCCCATGCTCCAGTAGCTACCGTAGCCCATGTCCCAGCTGCCACCTCATACTCCAACACTTACAGGACCGTCAACAAGCCCATTGCCGTCGCTGCTCCAGCTGTTGCTGTTGCCCATGCCCCAGCCTACTCCTACGCCGCCCCAGCTGTAGCCACCGTAGCCCATGCTCCAGCAATCGCCACCGTAGCCCATGCCCCAGCAGTCGCCACTGTAGCCCATGCTCCAGTCTACAACGGTCTCTATGGATCCTCATACGGAACCTACGGATACGGATACGTCCACCGTAAATAAACTGGAATATTGGCTAGATCACTCTTGACCCGTGTTAACACTTTGTAAAAAAAAATCCAAATGCAATAGAGATCATTTTTTAAGTCAGGCATACATCAATATTTTTGAATAAAATAAAGTATTTACAGTTTAAATTGGTATAAATATGTTATATTTTCTTTAATTTCCTTGAGTTTCACCGACTCATATTATACATCACGTTCGTGAGTTTTGTAAATTATAAGTGTTGAAGACGGTGACAAAAGAAAAAAATACTTAATTAGTGGAATCATTAACAGTAACATTTCTGGTAGATACATGAAATTCTTAACAATTCCGAATGATTATGGTTTTAGACCTCAGGACACCGAACGCATCCATCAAGAAATTCTATTCGTCAACATGGTTGGCTTAATTCTCTAAATGTTCCCATAATTTCCTGAGTATGTTCATTTCCAATCAATGTGCTTCTGAGCTGCGTTGTTCAATTTAAATTAAAGCGAAATAATTATATAAGCCAAATATTAAATTGAAGCGGTAATAAAAACCTACACCAGCCCCATCTGTTGTCATCTACGCCAACCAAGCCCCTGAAAAGTGCTGAGCTCTATAGGCTATTTGTGTAAACACAAACTGAGAGGGCATCCTTGGGTCCGAATGGCAGAAGGTAAGGAACAGGCTGAAGACAGAGAGAGTAGAGTCTCATGAGTGTGCAGACTATTAGTGCCTTTTCTCACACCCTTTTAAGTATATGCAACATGAGTGAATAGACGAAAGGAGCATCCAGGTGGGAGATCATGATGGAGGGAGCAGGAGGAAAAAGATCCAGGGCATCATCATTTCAGCAATCCATATAGTAATTAACTATCACACTAACATTACATGCCCTGCAATAGACCATTCCCCATAAAAATGTAAAATATTTAATACAATAGTAACAAAACAATAAACACCTTATAAATCTCCATGGTCCTCCGGAATTCAAATCATATAACATTTTCATGAACCAGCACCTCTTAAAATTGCAAGCCGTTAGCGGATGATGCCGAAGGGCTTGCAAAAAATTGCGTCGTGCTGTCTCTCAAATTCAAATATCTTTCTTATAGTGTTCCTTTCTCCTAGACCTGAAAACTTTTTAGTTTTCTTGGTACTAGTCCCCGCATTTCGATGTTGTTCATAAGTGGTAGGCTGATGATATTTTTACCTATTTGCTATTTTGCAGTCTTGGATAGCTTCTTCAAGTGGAGAACATTTTGTAAGGCATAGGAGCATCTGGTCCCTTGGACCAGTCTGGCTTTTTATGTACTTCGACGTAACTGCCTATTACAGCTATATGAGCGAACCATGAATGTTTCCACTTGTAAGCATGAGCTTCGCCAACTTGATATGCCCACCAGTCTGCCAACCCGTTTGGACGAACCTTATTTCTGTTACCCTTACTGATTTAATTCCCACATATTATTGACAGTCACCGTCACTTCATTGGCATTCGTCATTCGCTTTGTGACTCTGAATGCCAATGTTTTTTTTGGGATGGCTGAATTTGTCGTAACTTTAGAAATAGTCTTCCTATCTTGCCATCAGTCACATCAACTTCTTAATCATCCCACTGACTTTATACTTCTAGCAACTGTAGACTCTCAACTCTGTAATATGATGGTGGTCAATTTAGAGGTGGCGAAGGTCAATATCACACCGTCCTTGACTTTTTCAAGTATTGACGAAATACTGTGAAGATACAATATGTGATCGATCTTCTTAAAGAAACTTATCTCCTATATCCTATTCCTGTTCCCTTTCCTCAATTTTTACTCCGGCAAATAGTCAAAGGAAAGACATTTTAGGCTGTGGGAAACTGCGATAAATCTCAATTATATTCGCATTAATCTTGTTGCTCCTTTGATGTACAGTGGAAATATTCCTTCCTCCTCACTTTTCAGGCATATTTGTTGTTGTTTTTAATCATTTTATCATAAAACACTTTATAACGACATCCTGCATAATCAGTAATTCCGAGGGATTTTATGAGTTATGGTGGTTTCCGTTTGAATGTAACGAGGCAGAAACCGCGTGTACCACCGCAACTCTGCGCAATTCGAACCAAAACTGACAACTCTACCTTCAAGCTAATATAAATTAATTACACACGCGAGAGACGAGAAGAAGTTGATCAGAAGAAGAAGTCAACCCTGGGTTAATTGAACAGTCAGGCACACCTACTTGTAAATCCTTAAACGCCCTACTGTAAGAAAAAAAATACATCAGACGAAAACACTTGACGGTTCTAACTGATGGTCATCTCAATGTATATCACAAACTTGCATCCCCTTAAAGTTTATATCTCTAAGTCATAAATTTAATTTTTAATAACTACAAAAAAATATTGACGTGGTCCAAGACGCTATATGGTGAGTGTTATTACAAAATGATCATAGCCCGCTGCACGTAACAAAGAGCAAACATTATTTAAAAAGAAGAAAGGATACAATAGAAATTTGCCACTGATATTAGGGCCTCAACTTTTGAATAGAACTTAATGAGTTCAAGGTTAGACTTACGTCTACAAACACGATCTTGAACGCTCGTTCATGAAAGCTGTTGGCATCCCGCTGAGTTTCATCGGAGGAAGATAACACTAAAAGTTGATGTCCGGGGACATAGCAACTCCATTTGGATCCACCCATCGAGCATACTTTACCTTAATGCATATATAAGTACAACGTCGGCAGGTTAAGAGGAAAAATTTAAAAATCTAATTAATATTTTGTATTTTGTTATATATTAATTTGACACATAATTAAAAGAAATATGATATATTAATTTGAATTCCTGAAGATAGCTTTGTCTTTGACTTTCTGATTTATAATAGGCACTACTATCCATGTCAATAACACATATCTTTAACCTAATTAATGATTCTTTACTTTTTTATTTTAAATATATTTATTTAGTATGTCTTTCTTGACAAATGATAATTAGTAATCCTTTACGGAAGGATTTATGATAATATTTGGTATAATTTATTTAGATATTCCCATGGATGGACATTCTTAATAAAGAAATATCTCGCCAAGTTCATTAGATTATTGTATAACATTGCTTACATTTGTGAATAGTTTATATATACACAAATCTATTCCAATTTATTTTTCCCTTCAATTTCATACATCCATTTTGTATACTAAATTCCGTGAATTACTGTCACAGTTTTGACTTATGTGATTGTCGTTTTTAATTTGCAGTTAATATTAATGCATCCCATGTAAACTTTCTATTTAATCCCAAACTTTAAATTTGTTTGTTTTCTTTTCACGCTCTCGTGTTTTGTACTGCTTTTATTATTTCAATTCTTTTTGTTATAGCATAGTCTTAATTTACATTGTCCACTTGTAGGAATATGATATCTATATAGTGAAGCTTTCATTCATAATTAAAATTGTGAAATGACCAAAATTTCTCAAATTCGGGCTATGTGGATATTTAAAAATGTTAATGGCTTATGTAGATGTTAGTTAAAAACAACATGTAATTCTTTGAGTAATCATAATCTGGTATACTAAATTTAAGTACTTGTTGGTAGTATTATCAGCTATGTTTAAATGATTTTTTAAAGCTAAAAGAGAACCCAGAAACTTAGAAACAACGTAATAGAAGATTAAGATTTTTATTTTATAAGGCTATTTGTTTAAAACAATTATATGAATAATATTTTTATTTTTACATTGTTCCTGTGCTTTTATTTTATTTATTTTTGCAATGGTTTTAATGTTTGATGTCAGTTGATAAAAAATTGCTTTTTACAATTATAAATTTCTGACTATGAGGAAATGACTAATCAACATTTCACCTAATTATCAAAATTTTTCAAATGAAAATAATGCACATTAAGAAAATACTAGTTGAAGCAGTGTTGAAAACATAATTTACTCGCTATATTAGGATGATAGATATCAAGTATCTAGGGTTCAGAAGAAAACATTGCACATAGAACTGAACATCATTCATCATTAGTTTAGTATTTCTATAAATTATTCATCATTATCATGAATATGAAAAAAATAACAAAACTAATAAATTAATATTAGTAAATTTATTTATATATTAATAAAATTGAAAATCAATAAGTTTAGCTTCAAATAAAAGGAACTGAAAAAATGAAATGGAAAATTTCGTTCGTAGTTATCTAATTATTTCGATACTTGTTCGAAATAAATTTCTTTCGTCAAAGTTAACAAAACATATTAATTTTGTAATTACACCCTTTCATTACGATCAGAACGACTGGCGGATACTATTATTTCTTAATCGTTGTCTTACATAATAATTAATTTTCTCTTTCTTGTTGTAAAAACATAATTATGTCAATCTGTAATGAGCTCTTTATGAATAATTTATCTTGAGAGGCAAGAGAATATATGTTGGAATCTAAACATAAATAAGATAAAATAAAATGCTAAACTTAAAGCATCACATAAAATGAGCACCACTTCCTGGTAATTTATTACCAGTTTATGGTAACTTTTTAGAATTTATTTTAAAATGTATATAATTGAAGGTTTGTATATCTTATTTTATTTATTAAGATATATCGACTGATTAGATAATTCTCATTTCTTCTTCTTTTCTAAAAGTTATGATTGTGAGTTCTGTCGAATTCTCCATTTTTGAGAACTACGTAAGAATGATCGGCAACTGCTTGTTTCGTAATTTTTTCTTTTGAAAAAACCATAATATCAAACAACTATGGATATTCTCCTGTTAAACAGGAATGCACGAGGGGTCAGTCAAAGACTTCAGCCAAAGAAGTTATAAATATGAATTGCAGAACAACACAATACTAATAATTCCATAATATTGATATCTAATGTTATTATTTAAAGTTTACCCAAATGTTTACACCAACTTCTCTTAACCCTAGTAAAATACTAGATAGCCTCAGATTAGACACAGAAAAAAAAGTACGAGCCATAATTTTTGTATGTGAAATTTTGTTCAAGATTAATAATATAACATTTTCTCATTACAAATGAGATATTTGAAATTTTTGGTTTGCTCCCTTTTTAAACCCTACAGATCCAAATTGGTTTAGAACCAGATATGAAAAATAACTTTACTTTAAAAATATCCGGTATACTATCGATCAAATAAATTCTAATGCCTCTAGATCATGGAGTGTTGATTGGGGACGAAACATTAATTATTAAAAACATTAAAAGATTATCTCTTTAACTCACATTGTAAAATATGATTTAAACAGCAGATGGCGTATTTAATATAGATATGAGATGAGTAGAAGTGGCAGTATACTTAGAGCTGGAAACTAAAAAAAATTAATTTCGATAGTTCTATTTCTTTTTCATTCAGTTCTTAACATAAAAATGGCGTTCTCGGAGTTCCAGCGTATACTAAACATTTTTTCCCCGTCCTCGAAAAACACTTTGATGTTGTCATCCAGAAGATAATTAAATTTTTTAAACTTTTCTCCAACCTTAAAAAGTTATTTTAAATTACTATTTATGCAAGATACAAGTGGGAAATGTTTATTAACATAACGTAAATTAAAGAAAACTAAAAAAATGTTTAAACTGTTCGATGTAACTGTAGTTTATGTAGGTTTAGTTTCAATTGAGAATAGTACACTTGTGTAGAGAGGTACCTATATGCCAAGACGTCTGTTGAACAAAGTGGTATTGTTAAGAGTTGTAATCAAGTGCAATCTGTTAGTACTTTTCTGTTGTTATTTATTTTGCATAATGCAATGCATCATCATTAAATATTTTTCCACTGGATCACATGTCTCTGCCTGTCACTTTATCAGTCTTAGCCATTGATTCGTCCTGTCGGTTATTTTAGTGAACTAAGACTTTGTTGAAAATTATTTATTATAATTATTGAATTATTGACTACTGATTTTGCACTGCGTTTATTCATTTTTGCTTTCCGGAGTTAAGGAAGTATTATAATCATGAAAATTTCAGCTGAATTGTCCGTTTTGGCTTTATCTGAAACTATTTTAAGCGACATGTATACCTATTTCGCATAACTTAGAATGTTGAAATTTCATATTTAAAATTTCTGTAACCTGTAGTTGTGCACCTACCGTTTTGATCGCATCGACTATAGGGAAGAGGAAGTTTAATGAGTAACTATTAAAAGTATCAAATTTCTCCGAACGTATGGGATTTACAACAAATTTCTATAGTACATTGTTTGGTTACCATAAAAAGTCCATGAAGGGCTTTGCAAACTAAACATATTTCTCACATGCTCGTATAACACAATAGTGATCTCATCTCATTACATATTCTCTATTTCTATGTAAAAAACCGAGAAAATACAAATAACTCACTTAATACTGTTACGAAAACATGTAACCAACAAACATTATAGGGCACCACTAGCTTATGAAGATTGGTTCATTAGCATTATGTGATACGACTCATAATAAAAGATATATTTTTAATTATCAAAATCCCCACCGATTTAAATTTTGTGATTTTTTTGTGTGTAATAATAAGAAATAATTTTTTTCGATTCACGCCCCCAAAATCTTAAATGATGACGTTATTTCACTACGTACTTACTGTACGTATCTCAATCAGTAAACATTCAATGAAAACAATATTTGGTATTTAAGCATGTAATAAAGTGTTTATTGATAAAACAGCTTATTGCCAATATGCCAATAATGAGTCGGAGTGGGGGTTTACCGTAGGATGAAAACTAAAAAATGCAAATATCTCCGTTAATATTAAAGATAGAGAATAAATGTGTATAGAAATATTTATAGTACGTTTTATTTTCAAGAAGATTGATTCTATGCATATGTTTAATACGATGCATATAATAACAGAGAAATTACGAATTTCTGAAATAACCCTCTAAACCACTCCCCTACCACTGGTCGGATTTCATCAATTAACGAACTTCGTCATTAGTTTTATATAAAATGTTTAAACATCGACTTTGGTAAAGATCAAACAAAAATTGTGACAACCAACATTCCATTGTGACACACAGAAATTTGTATACCTATATATATATACAGTTTTGAACAGACATCATTTTCATCATCTCCTTGTTGGGATCGATGGACATTTGAAGAAATCTTTCGAAAATCGAGTACGACATCAATATCTGCTAAATGTTCTAAACATTTTGTTGAATGACATTTTTTAATCCGACGCATACGGAAGGAGATATCGTGTATTATTTTCAAATGAGATAATTTTATGTATTTTGGATGAAGTGCAGCCAACAATTTATTCTTTATTTTATTTAATAGGAGTAAAAGGAAGTCTTGGAGGAATACATCAGATTTTTATTATTGTATTACAACTTCGATTTACGTAGGACAACAATGTTTCATTTATCAAACAAATATGTCCTCAGCGTATTATATTTGAAAAGTCTCGTTTACCAGGATATGGGTAATTCTTGCTGTTTTTAATTATTACTCGAAATAAATATCAAATCAACCACACGTATATCAGTAATGTTGATAAAAACGTATATATGTATTCATTTAAACTGATTTCCACGAAAAACATATTTTGATAATCTTATAGACTTTCTTGCAATTATTAAAGCCTTTGTAAATAGGTTTTAATATCAGTCATAATCAGTATCTACCTAAAAACTGAGTTATGAAGTATTTCATTTCAATTTTAAACGAGAGATGGAAGAAACGCCGAATAGATTAATAATATTGGGCTTATTGATGGAAGGTCATCTTTCAATCTGAAAATTTGAATCTTTGGATGATTAATCAGTAGATAATCCCAATTAGACTAAATAACATAAGTGACCGAATGAAAATAATATTAATATATAATGTTGAATCGCAATAATAGCAATTATACTTAGCAATTATATGGAATCAGAGGGTTTTTTTTATATAATCCAGTATTTTTTTGTTTTATATGTTTTATTGTAGGACCAGTGGCCTTTCATCCGTCGGTTTATGTCAAAATAAACGAGATCAAGATCCGGCGTGTAGGATCATCCTGACCCTGAGAAGCTGGGCTATATAAGACGAACGGAGGCAAGCTATCATCACTTGTGGTCTCAGCTCCCAGATCATCTCTCACACCATGTTCAAGACTGTAAGTAAACATTCTATTTGATTATTATTCTAAAATTTTGGAAATGTATGTATTCATACTTTAAATGACCAACTTCTAAAAACCTAGTAATATGCCTTAGCTTAAGGCTTTCAATTCTTAGCATATCATTTTCAATAAATCTCTCATTCTGTTGACTATGTCTGGATGACAGCATTTTGACATATATATTTGATATTTATTAATGTTCACTTTATGCTTCCGTGGCTAATTGGCTTATATTGATATACGAATTATAGAGCTCTTATTTATATTGAATGTCATCCATTTCTTAAACTCTTTCTAGACCCCATGACAAATCAATAATTTGAACCTTTATAAAACCAATCAAAGATAAAAAAAAAATGAGAAATGGTTACATGGAATTTTCATTAACCGATGTTGCTCAAAAAATAAATTAAAACACCTATTGGATTATCTTGAAATATGAATCCATCAAGCAGATAAAATCGTATTATTGAACGTATTGAAAGTGGATAGGGGTCTCAACTACTATCAATACAATTCGAGCAACGTGCTTAATTTTTTAATTCTTTTCTCAACGAAAAACCACCAATAGCCGAATGCTGCCCGACAACAAACATTACGATACAGTTATATAAGTTCAATAATTTATCATTGGCACTATTAAAATTCCACTTTTCTCAGCTAGTTTGGTTCTTTATGATGTAAAAAAACACTTTAAAATTACTATAAATTATCTATAAGGAAAGAAGGGTTTCCTTTTGGTTATAAATAACAGTTGTGTATTAGTAACTCTTCTTCTACGTTTAAAACAAAAATGTTGATTACTAATGAATTGTACATAAACATTAATTGTTTCGATCTGTTTTACCTCAATAAACTTACATCAATTTCTCGTATTTTATAAGTTTGAAAATGTTTATATCATCTAAATAATAAATGATAGAGGAGTCATATAAAGTTAAAGTTACTGTAACCGAGTACAGTTAAGGTACAAAACAAAATACTGTTAATTAAGTTAGATGATTTATCAACTCCTTTTGTCCTTTGTCCTCTTTTCAAAACCTAATTTTTCAAATCCTTTTTTAATTTTGCCGCTTTTCAAGCTATGATGAACTTAAAAAGTGACATCTATAGAAAACAGATGGAACCAGTTTGGGCAAATGACTCTCTGCAAGGCTTAGAGACAGAATGAACTAGAATTTTATGTTCATATTAATCCTACTTATTAATTTCCTCTATGCATATATATATTCTCAAATGTGGTTCTATTGCGACTATCACTTGATAAGTTTACAATAATTTATTCCTTAATTCTTCTAGTAAAGAAAGTTGTATTATACAAAGAACCAAGGTTATGCGGGATTTTAATAATTGATAATACTTATTAGCTAAATATGTACCAGTCCTAAGTTTCTTGACCTATTTTAAATACAGGAGACGACAATATCAGTACTAAATACAGATACTTCAAATTGATACTTTTGCTATCTTTGGAAGTTGCTTGTAACTATGCTCAGTTAAGAAATATTTGGCTATATGTAATATTATTATGTAACATTAAGTGGACTGTTTAGAATAACGAGTATGTTTTTATTAATGTTATTATTAATATTAAATTATTCATTAACTAATTATGATTTTATAACCTATGAAAAAAACGATTACGCTCAATTGTATGGGATCGAATATTCTAGTTCGAATTAGAAACTTGATAAAATATTGGTTGGCATTGCATAAAATCATTAAGCATATGCATTCGCAGATCAGCCCCCCCCCCCCCCGGGTATAGAACAAATTTTAGTAATATCTTAAATCTCAAGAATAAGTCACCTTATTAATAAAATTGTTGCAAAATTAAAACAAACATTTATAAGAAAAATAACTGTTTGTCCAGTAACAAGAAGCTGAACAGTTCACTGTCAGGTGGTGCCACTAGAAACTAAGCCATTAAAAAAAAGACTATTATTTACATAACATCAAAAGTGAATAATTAATTGTAAAATATACTATTTTTAAAATTAATAATACATTTTGGCTTATATACCTCAATCATTGATCTTCTTAACTAAATACGCGTTAATCTTATAGTTACTTACTAAGTTTATTATTCGTTCAGAATATATTTCATCCTAAACAGTAAGAGAAGTATAACTTACTCTACTTCGAACAGATTTCATACTTAATGCTTAACAGTAAAAACATGAAGACTAGCACATAGATTTTCTAATTTTATGCTCAATTTCGAATAATTATTATAAATAAAATTGATCTCGAATTCATGTTTGGCTGAATCAAGTTCCTTTATTACTAAGATCCTTCTATTTTGAATATCAGTAGACTTAATTTTGTGGTATTCGATTTCAGCTCGCCGCTCTCCTCTGCTTGGCAGCTGCTGCCTCAGCTGGATTTGTCTCTTCCCCTTACAACTATGGAGCCTACGGATATGGACTTGGTAACTACGGTTACGGACTCGGCAGCTACGGATATGCTGCTCCATCAGTGTCGTATGCTGCTGCCCCAGCAGTTGCTGTCGCCCATGCTCCAGTCACCACCGTAGCCCATGCACCAGCTGTTGCAACTACCTCTTACTCCACCTCTAGTGCTGTCGCTCATCCAGTCGCCACCGTATCCCATGCTCCTGCTGTCACATACACCGCTGCTGCTCCCGCTGTGTCCTACACCGCCGCTGCTCCTGCTGTCTACAGGTACTCTGCTGCACCAGCTGTCTCATACTCTGCTGCACCTGCTGTCTCATACACCGCTGCTGCACCAGCTGTTTCATACTCTGCTGCACCTGCTGTCTCGTACACCGCTGCTGCACCTGCTGTCTCATACACCGCTGCTGCTCCAGCTGTCTCATACGCTGCCGCTGCACCAGCTGTAACTTACGCAGCACCAGCAGTTGCTACCGTAGCTCACGCACCAGCTGTTGCCACCGTAGCACATGCACCAGCCGTCACCACTGTCTCCCACACTCCCCTTGCTGCTGCCTACAGCAACCTCTACGGAACTTATGGAGCATATGGTGGATATGGATACCTTCACCGTTAAGACCTGGCAGGGAAGCACAAGTCAATTTACTTAACTGTATAAATGTAAGAAATGTTAAAAATGTCAAATAATATTCAATATCAATGATGTAAATTAAAACTGTCTCTCCATTATTTTAAATGTTGGCCCAAACCAGATTTGTATAATCTGTAATATACATATCTTTTATTTCAATGATGTTCTTTTTTTAACCCAGTTATTGTATCATAGTAAAAATGATTTACTCCTAGTCATAGTTCTTAATTCCAAGAAAAGACACAAAAAATCGTTGGCTCAACTAATCGAGCCAACGTCTTTATATCTTAGTGCTAATATTAACCCACTCTGGCACACTGTTGTATTATTTCATATTCTTCATACGACTAAATACTAGCATCGATATTAACATCCTAAACAGCTAATATATAATAACTCTAGTGGTTAATGGTTTTTGAAACTAATATGTTTGTGATATCCACAAATACTTTTCGGAAACACGTCATTAAAAAATGATTACTAAACCATGTTCAGAAATCTATAAAAAGTAATTGTAGCACTTTAATTCGTTAAATGAACATCTTAATACAGAGAAAGAAGCCACTAGCCTCATCTCTCATAAGAAGCTTTCAATCATACTCATGTCTTTACTTGAATTTCACCTAATTCATTTATGCAATATTGCAATAAATATATAAAAGAAAATACAAAATGCATAATTTTCATTTTGGCGTTTTACATCGTTTATAAATTAGTTCCTTCTTAAAGTAACCCCAGATATTAAGCATAGTAATGAAATACTTCTATCAATTTGATTCTACTAAAACACTTAGGACGAACTATTTTCAATGAGAGCTCTTTCCAAGAATGAGTTGAACTGAGGAATAGTAGTCTACAAGTAGTGTTATCTACAAGTTGAAAATAAAACCTGTGAGAAGTTCAGTTGGAACCCAAGGCTCATATATCAGTTTGGGATAGATACTTGTTGGAAACTGACTTGCTCGCAATAATTGGATACAAGGTTTAATTTAATCCATTACGTCGATCCCTTCTCAGTAGCGTGTGGCAATTGAAGAGCTTCTTACATAAAGGAGTAGCTTTATTTAGACCAAATTCAATAAATGTAACCGGAAGCGCCATGATTTGACTACATGTCCAGCCATCAAGGCATGCATGGTCTTTAAGGGTTGTTGAAATAGAATTATTATTATCATAATTAAAGAAATTATACGGAAAACATGAAATTTGGTCTAGCAACAATGCCTTCTCCAGCAACATGGTTTTTTCCATTCCTTCCAGTATGCAAATTAATCTTTTTTTTTATTTTGCTAGAAGAATGCTAATCAGTAATAATCTTAATTTGCATAGAAAAGAGATGTCCTTATGTATTCATTTCACGAGAAGACTTCCAAACTTTATTGATAAATTATGCCCAACTCAAAACATTGTCATTTGCATATTCTACAAGAGTATTTCATTTGGATATCTTAGATAATAAAAGACACCGATGATAGACTTATCCTGTCTATACATTACTGTACATTCCTCACAATGAAATGAAAATAAATTCCTAATTTCTGTTATACAATTATAATTGATTTAAAATATTCTTTTAAAACCAACCCCACATAGTATTAACAATTTTTTATTGTAGGGGAGGATCAAAAAAATATTTTAAACTCTATTTTTTGCGTGATATTTTATTTTCTGTGTTGCATGAGTTAGACAAGCTAGCCCAGGAGTACGTGGCTAGAGACGTTGTATGGAGGACTTGCTTATACACAAGAACGATCAATTGTGGTAGAAATGTTTATGTAATGATAGCAAATGATTTAAGATTTAGTTGAATTTCTTAAGAACACAAATAGAAATAAAATGAAATTTAATCCTTTCAACTGAGTCTCCCTTCAAAGAAACTACTTTTAACCAATTAATAAAATCTTGAAGATAGGAAAGACTAGAAACTAGAAACGTTTTCAATAAAATGCCAGTTTAATATTCTCAAAAGATATTGAGATATAAATTTATTAATGAGCTTACGTGCCATTGTTACAGGTTTTAATAAAGATAATAGCTACTGTTTCTGGTATTTGGCATCTGAAGTAGTAGTAACAGGTTGTTTACGAGAATTTATGGAGCTATGTTCATTAGTATCATAACTAATAGTTGCTTTTCATCAACCTTGTTTCAGCAACTCGAGAAGTATTACGCACTTCAGATTAACGTTGTTTATGGATGTCTGTTAGCTGTTCCAAATCATATTGAGCTGGTGAAACAAGTTCTTTTTTTTTTTCTCACTATGATAAATAAACGTTGTTCATGTATCCTGTGCATATCTCTTAAACCAGTTCCAGTGTTATGTGTATATATATTTGCCTGTAACATATATCCCTCGCATTTGCGTCCACTACCTGGAAGGCCGAAAAACAGGTGGTTTACTGACCCTGGACGAGTTACATATAAAAGCAGGTTACCTCTAGGACCCATCTCAGTAAGGATATTCCCATCAGCTACATCATGTACAAGACTGTAAGTAGATACCGTTATACTTTTTTTATAAATTTCTGTTTATACACGGTTTCAGTCTATTTAGAATTATATTATTTATTAACGTCCACTTTTTGCAACTAAGGCTAACTGGGACGGGTTATCTACAGGTTACCACCCTTTTCTATACAGGGTACAACTAAGAATTTTAATTAATGAATTCCGTCACTAAATAAATTCCTATTACCCAGGTAAGAATCGAACTCGCCACTATAGGTTTATCATGTGAGCTTAATGTCAACGCTTTAACTTACGTGGCTAGCCTCAGTCGCATTTAGAATTATGAACTATTCAAATGTTGTATACATAATCCATATAAGAAATAAACACAAACCAAAATTGGTTCCATGCTAGGGACGTATGCTTGCTTCTAATTCCCAACCCATTTGGTATAACATCCAAAATTGATTTCCGAGTACTGCCGAATTCCTTTTATTACTTGTAATCCAACTACCTTTGTTCACACAGACAACACTGACAACGGATCATCCCAATACCAGTATATTGTTTAAACACTCATTCCGATCAACCAGTGTTTTATTCCTTTCTCAGAAACAATAATCTTTCCCTTTGAGAGAGGCTTATTTTTTTAATGATTCGCCAAACTTGCTTGGTGAGACCAGATGACATAACTGTCGGACATGACCATATTAACTATTTCTTGAATTTGATACATCTATGAATTACTATATTTGCCTTTATTGAGACTCGGATCAAGGTAAAGGATTTCTGTGGGACATAGAAAGATTGGGTCCCTGTGACGCTCAGGACTTTCCTATGTGCTTCATGCATTTGGTGCCTCACTCTTAGAATTCCACCAAAGGCTTGAAAGTGCTATTACTCTGTGAAAAGTGCACATACCAATTGTGATAGTACCATTAGTCACGATAATAAGCGTAATTAAAAAATATTGTATTGTTGTCAAATAGAAATTACCAAATTTGGATCTAATAAATAGGTATTAACAGAACATTTTTTTTACTATATCTTAGATATAACACTAAAAAATTAATGTAAAATGTAATAAGGTAAATTACATTAATTTTTCTTTAAATTAAGATACAATTTAAGATCATTAACGTTATTAAAGTCGATAAAAATAGGGCTGTTTGGATAGCAATGAACTATTAATTTTGGGTAAATCTTCTACTATAACTTCATTATGCATTCATTGATAATGAAGAATTGAAATTTGATAATAGAGGGCACGTTGACTCAGCCAGTTTGTAGGATCAGTTGAAGGTTTCTCATAATTCCTACAAACTCATGACAGATATATCGGCATACCGGCGAGTATTGCGGGTTGCCTATCATCGGAGTGAAGGAATTTCGCAAAATAAAATGTTTTCAAGAGATTTTATTTCTGGAATTTTATTTTACTTTAAAAGATAAGCAATCGATAGGAAGCATAAAAAAAATACTCCCAACATGGGATTATGCTATTCTATATTTATTTTCTCGTTCATAATTCATTAATTCTTTTTGCACACCTTTGGCTAACTTCACCACCTAGACAAACCACAACAGACACTATTCGAACCAAGATAAGCTCTTATCTCTCTTTCCATAACGTTGGCAACGGAGTGTAATTCGTGTCCTTTCAGGATACATGTTCCATTATTCGGCCTGTGTATAGTGTGTTATTATTTAAAGGAAATTTTAACGAACCACATTTAGTGTTAAAATTCATTTTTGAACAAATAAAATGATTATGATTGTGATGGATACACAGAAATTAAAATTAGAACATAAAATAAAAAATATTCACCAGGTAAATAATTTCCACTATTCATTTACTTTGTCAGATAAGAAATATGATTTATTTTCTTTGAACTATTGGTCACCTTGATTATCATGACAAGATATCATTAATATTTATATCGTTTTTTGATTGTTTTACCTCAGCAAGTGTCTTCCAAAATTAATTGTAAATTTAAAGGAAACGATAGATACTTTAAAGTGGCCCGACAAAAATGGTTTCTACCCGCCAAAAAACGTTAACAAAGCCGATTACACTTGATGATTTAGTCTTCAGTGCCTGTAAAAAGACCTTTGCTGTGTACCAGGGCACTGAAGCTACATAAACTCAAATTCAATTAAGAGGCCTCTGACAAGCACTCAAAATGGAACTAATGATATAGTCTGTTTTAATATTTTTTTCTAAATAAAAAGACCCTAGTATATTGATTTAGATCAATTTGTTACTTTACCTCTAATTATCTCAAGAATAAAAATGACTGTGCATATTTCATAAATTCTAGTAAAACATGATTTTCAATTAAAAGGTACAATTTTTTCACCCATTCTGTACAAAACAATAAGATAATATATATATATATATATATATATATATATATATATATATATTCCTAAATTAAAGATGGTTAATATTCCATTGATCAAGTATCTTTATTTAAATATGTACTTGTCCGCCACTTTTAGTTCTAGTTCAACAACATGCGTCCATAAATAACTCACTGAACAAGCAAGCTATCTAAAGCAATCTTAAGAGGTCCTTTATTATGAGATGCGTTTTCCAGTTAATTATATAATAGTTTCATAATAGTATTTCTGATAATGTTAGTTGAATCTCGTCAAAGGGAGTTGTCAAATGGAATAAGAAAATCAATCATAGGCCAATGATTGGTTCTTAAAGGAACTTTTTGGTCTCTGTTATTAAATACGCAACTTATAATTACTAGAGAGTATTATGATGGGTGAATTACACCGGAACTACAGGGAAACACCTAATTGGCCAAAGATAATCAGCTAGGACCAGCTTAACTGATCGATAAGGACAAATCAAGGCCAGCTTTGGAATATAGTTGCCAATTCATGAACATAAATGGCTTGAAAAAAAAAAACTTGCAACACACCATTGACTCCTCGAATCCTTTTATTTATTAAACTAGTCCACTTTACTGTTGTTATACCTGTCGGTGGAGACCGTCGTCACTGGCTGATGATCGAGTATAGCTGGCATTGTGCTTTCAATGCGATGGCACCATCTTCAAGGTCTCCAACGACAGCTATGACAACAGTATCATTTATACTGGTGGTTCTAACCCTTTATTTGAATTACTAGTCCACGTTATTTGAAAATATCAGGGCTGAGGGAGTTTAAGTAATACCATGAATCTCTGACGTACAAGCCCTTACTCAGCTTATAATATAGCATTATTACTTTTTGACTATAGACTGATAAATAAATCTATAAACAGTCGGGTGTCTAATGATTTTGTTTTTGCAGATTGCTATTGTTCTTCTCATATCTGCTTCAATCTCAGAGGGGTTTGTCTCGCCGTACAACAGTTATGGATTAACAAGTTATGCTGCAGCCTCGCCAACCGTAACCTTCTCTCATACACCAGCATTTGCATCTTTAAACACAGCAACTTCATATACGAGCAGTTACCGAACCGTAAACAAACCCTTTGCTTATACTGCTCACGTAGCTCCTGGTGTGACTTACGCAGCAACTGGGCCAGCATTAGCAGTTGCTCCTGGGATTGCCAGCCTTCCAGCAGCAACATCCTACGCCAATACATATAGGACGGTCAACAAGCATTTGCCCCTTTCTGGTCCTGCTGTAACTTATGCTGCTGCAGCACCTACATTAGCTGTGGCTCACTCACCTGTACATACCTTAGCCCATGGACCAGCCATTGCTGCTCTTCCTGCCGCCACTTCCTACGCTAACACCTACAGGACGGTCAACAAGCCCATAGCAATAGCTGCTCCAGCAGTAACATACACAGCAGCTGCCCCAGCTGTTTCTGTCGCACATGCTCCACTCACCACTGTAGCTGCTGCTCCAACAATTGCTGTGGCCCATGCTCCTGTGGCCACCGTAGCTCATGCACCGGCTATCGCCACAGTCCCAGCTGCCACTTCATACTCCAACACTTACAGGACCGTCAACAAGCCCATTGCCATCGCTGCTCCAGCACTTGCTGTTGCACATTCTCCAGTTGTCTCCACCCCATTGGTTGGCATCGCCCACGGTCCTGCAATCTCTTATGCTGCCCCAGCTGTAGCCACAGTATCCCATCTTCCAGCTGCTACCTACACTGCCCCAGCTATCACCACCCTAGCACATTCACCAGCCATAACTACTTATGCTCATACCCCTCTGACCACATCATACAGTAGCCTCTACGCTTCATCTTATGGATATGGATACCTCCATCATTAATTTACATATCCTTATACTAGTATATTTTAAGCACTATATTTATGAAAAAAGGTTCATCTGTAAATAAAGAATTTTGCTCACATAAAATATCGATGTAATGTATATTTGTATACGAGGAATCTACATTTATGTTAGTCGTAGAATAATTTTTTTTTCTTATATTTCTGACTGTTTATAAATATTTGTAAATAGTTGTATTTATGTGAATAAAAAAAGCTGTATTTATTTAGTTTATTAATTATTTATAACCACCCCTAACATAGAGCGGAATGGAAAATTCAAAATATCTCTGTTTTAACTTGTATATAACGTTTATTTCGAAAAATTCAATTTTCTACGAAAGTTGTTCGATGCACTTATAACATTTTGTGCATGTGGGATATTTAAATTTTCTATTTTCACCTTCATTAAATCCCCACTAGTTTCTGAACGATAGCAATAAGCAAATATAGCATGAAAAGCCAAATATTCCAAGCTTAAATACCAAATATTGTTTTTTTCTTGTTTTCCCGATCTTTACTATTTGAGATACAAGCAAATACTCAGTGTGGTGGCGTCATCAAATGGGAATTTACACTCTTGATTCAAAAAGGTTTATGTTATACCATACAAGAAGTTTGAGCGTTTTATTCAACAGTAAAGATCATAATTGTTAATTGCTTAAATCGGAGAGGAATTGAAGAGGGGAGTTAGAGAGTTCACCCTCAGTTGCAATACAAAAGAATTACTTAAAAGTACCTGGATATATTTTGAATATAGCTGCATTTTTAATTTCGTTTATTAAATATAATAAGAACCGAAGCCTCGCCCATAGAAATTACAATTGACTCAGCAACACGTTTACAGGTAAATAAAACATTATATTTGCATTTATAATGGTTTCGATGTCGGGTAGAAAAGAGTTGTAAGGAGTAATGTTGTTCAACCAATTTTGTTAAGTATCAATTACCAACTATCACTGTTCAACACTTCTTTCAAATATTAACCTAGTTACTAGTATTCTTGGTTTTGAACCTTAATCCTCAATTAAATTCGGCTGGTTTATTTACTGAATCACAATAAATGTCATTTCTCGGGCACATTTAATTTTATGTTAAATACCTTCTTACTGCGAGAGATGAGATAACAAGTATGTCATTCTAGCAAGAGAGTAATATTCCTAGTTTAAGCAGCGAGAAGGACTTTATCATTTTCAGAAATCACCTGCTAGTCATCTGACCACCTAGATAAGGTGCTTATCTGATTTTACTGTAGTTTGCCACGTGTTACAGCTTTTCCCAGTTATTTTTATTCAGTTTACCTGTGGTAAACTGAGGTTTAAATTGGGATGGATAGTTGAAGCTACAGATGTAGGTACCCAAAATTATATTTTATGCTAAAGGAGTTGGGACGAGAATACATAGAATACATAGCAGACGTCGCTACACAACCAGAGAGAGAACATGCAAAGGTTTGCCAATTTAAGAAACATTACGGTGATCGTTAGAGACAGAAGATCAGGTCCTTCAATGGACTTGACATTATATAAATTAATATATAATTATGATCATTAAAATTAGTAATTTTCTAAATACATTTGGACTTCAACTTCTGTTCCCAGAAAATACAACTAATGTTGACTGTATAGTATACTCGGGATATCATAATGTCCAATGTTGACATACTGTATCCTTATTTGTTGACAGATAAAAGCTTTGATATAAATCTTTCTTAGAATACCAATTATTATTATCTACTGCTGCTCCTGAACAACTTTAAAAATAAGTGGAACTTTATTTTATAAATCCTATATTCTATAGTCATCAATTTTGTATTGTCAAAAAACACCATTTCTCACTTTAATAATAATAAGGTGTAATTATTATTTTTATAAATTTTTATTTACTTTTTAATATACATTTATTTTCATATTTATTTTAGCAGATTTCCCTTAAGGGAAATAAGCTATTTAGGTCGTACTCATGACGGAATTTTCGAAATTTTTCTTCAAATGTTCATCGATCCTACCTAGTAGATGACGAAAATGAGTTCGTTAAAATCTGTATATATATATATATATATATATATATATATATATATATATATATATATATATATGTCTGTTACCACTCTAGCGGTCGCAATTTTGGTTTGATCGTTAACAAACTCAACATTTAGTCGTTGTATGTATAAAGAAAGATCAAGGTCTTTAACGACTGAAATCGGGCCAGGAGGAGAGTGGGGGCGGTTTAGAGGGGAGGATTTTCGAAAATTCGAAATATTCCGTTACCATACGTTGGATCGAAAAATTGTATAAAATCAATCTTATTGCAAATTCAATGTACTATAATTGTTGTATATTATACATTTGTTCACTATCTTGAATATTAACCGAGATATTTACATTTTTCAGTTTTCAGCCTTCAGTAAACACCCACTTCTACTGGCGTTACATAAATAATACTCTGCTACATAGTAAATCACATTATTCGAAACTTAAATACCAATAATTATATTCAAGAGACCTTTATTATACGAAATACATGCAAAAATGTCCTGGTGACCCCCCCCCCCCGTCTTAAGGTTTTGGACTACTAATATTTGGTTGATTGAGAAGATAACAATTATTCTGACTCATTATAAATTACGGTACTAGATATAGTAAATAGTTCTCAATAAAATGAATATGTTATATTCTGATATATGTCAGTTATTGTTTTTCTTTCCTGTGTGAGGCGGGCAGACATGTTTCTTTACATTTCTGTCGGCAGGTTATTGGAATTGGCTGAAACATTTCTTATTTCCGTTTGTATTTATTCACTTAATATTCATGGTGGTGTTGTGTTACCAGTATGTAGATTCATCTATTACTTAATTTCACGAGGGAAATCTGCTTAGTTTACGCAGCCCCTGCGTGACGGACTTTTTAGTTTTACCTAATGCTTAATTTTTGTCTGTACTTATTACTTCCATTAAGAATTACTTTCTGACTCACTCTATGTTAAATATAATTGTTGTCTTTAAGATTTTTATTTTGCTTTGATGACATAATTATACTGAACGATTTCTCAGGTGTTTTTATTACAAAACTCTAAGTCTAAATTGTTTAAACCTCGTGTACTCTTCAAGTAATGAGTTTATTACAACTTAAAACTTAGTATTAAATTAAATGCTCTTAACTACTTGCCAATCTGTTCGCTCTTTGCTGAAGCTGATTCACCCATGTCTATATAATAACATGCACATAATCAAAACAAATTTTATTTTTACATGCTTGCCCACGCCGTGAGAGTAAATAATTAAAATGCCACACTTGGACTAATTTCTCTTAAAGTAAAACAGAATAGCAAGTTTAAAAATTGTATCGCAAAAAAAAAATAATTTAGGTCAGTTATCGGTGAAGGACACAAAACTGGTCCCGCTCGACCTTTCATCCAGGAAGCTCTTGATCTGGATTATAATATAACGAGACTTTAATATGTCGATCTAGATATGTAAATTAGTTGAGGAAATTTTGTAGATCATCGACAGACATCTGTAAACCTTAAATATTTCTTGAAAGAATTTTTTTTCTCAAATTAGAACAAAATGAAATTAATATAGTGAATCTATTTTTTTTAATAAAGTGCAGCTGTTTTTATACACAGCCCTTGCTAATTCACCTAAGTGATAATGTGGTTATTTGTTACTTCTGGTCCTGAATTTGAAGTGAAACAACAAAAACTGAATTTGTTTGCAATATTTGTTGAATCAATATACCTTGAGGGCACATGGGAATAGGGCTGAAGAACATTTTATAAATAGGCAACTAGAAAATGTTTTTTGTTTGTCACATGTGTTACAAATTTTGTCGTTCTTTTCTCATGTTTCACATTCTAGCATTGCCTGGACTCAGGTTTCACCATCACTCTTTGGCTATTGTCACTAAATTACAGTATGGTTTTGTTTCGGATCATTCTGGGCTAGGTCAAAAGTACAGCATTGGAGTGCATAACCTGGAAAATAGCAACAACTCAAACTTCATATTTGATTGGTTCTTTTTTCAGCAGATTAATGATAATGTAGTAAATCATGGAAATACAGTAGCAATACTTTTTGAATTCCACGATTTATTTATTAGAGTACGGTTAGCCCTTATCCACAGAAGTGAAATAAAACTGTTTTCCCAGTCCTTCTGACTTAATTCTTTCAACATTAAGCAGCTCCAACTATGTACTATTATTTTTTTGACAGTGTCTCGTTGTTCATTTTCATCATATTATATATGAATAGATATCGCATTGATATGGTTACAGGCAAAAAAATGGAAGGTTATTTTTTTTAGGAGAGGTGGGAGTGGTTTTCACACTGTATACTTGGTAATTGGGGAACATTACCTACAATCTATAAGTAAAATATATTTTTAATATATTTATTAATAGAAGTATTTAAATTTGTCAAAGATGAGGTCTAATAAAACTGCTTTCTAGGATAGGTTTGCTAATTTTTCTGTCTTATTGAAACATATGTTTGCGTTAATACTTTTTTTATTAAAAAGGCATTAGCTCATATTATTATTATAAAGGCTGATTAATCTAATAGCTAAATGCTAGTATTTTCTAAAATTATGAAACAGGTTATTTATTATAATTATTATTTATATACTTTTTGATAATAGTTAATTTCAATTTTGTTATATTTCTTTATTTAATAAATATGTAATCAAGAATATATTTATTTTTTTAAATAAATTAAACATTAGTATTAGTATTTATTTTTAATCTCCATATTTCAATTTTTTCTTTTTTTTTTATTAGTTAATATAATATTAACTTATGATAAATTATTATCTTAGTGAGGGTCATATACTCTGTGGCCATTAAAATACATGCCATTAATATAAATATAGACTTTTTTTTTCCTTTTTCCATAAAGTAAATTTTAAATGATGAATATTTTTTTAATTCTCTAATTTACTTTAAAAATAAGTAATTCATTAATGTAATAAATCACATTTTGAATAATTTTAACTCCAAATTATATATATATTTTTTTTATACTTTTTTATTTTTGACAAAAGTACATGCTTATAATTCTCATTACAAGAAAGCAGTATTTGATGCCTTGGAGTTAGTTTTTTATAGAATCTCTTAATATAACTCCTTACAATATATTTTGGTTTAAATAGTTAATTTCCTGAATTGAAATCACATTTATTTCTAATGTTTATGAGTCTCACAGGCCTGTAGCGCGTCCAGACACTCATTGAAGAGTGCTATCTCACAGCTGTTTCGAAACTAAGGTTTGACGGATGATTGACAGACAACTGATGAACTTAAAGCCGGACCAGTTAATGGTATGGCGGCTAACCTTTAAGTTGAGCAACATTTCCACGCGTGTATTCAAATTATTCATGCATTTAATAAATATGATTTATTAAAGTAATAAAGCTTTCGAGCAGAAAAGACAGGTTTTATAAAACCCAATGTTGGTTGACAAAAAAAATAGTCGCTCAGGAGCTGCAAAAATAGCAATTTATCTGAGGTGCCTAGAATTCAGGGATTATACTTCAGTTTCATCACTCAAATCATATTAATACCTTGATACTTTCATAATAGAAAACATGACTATCTTGTATTATGGTCTCTGCAAAGTCAACTAACGAAATATTAAATAAAATCAGAACCCTATAATTATGTTGGCAGCTATATTGACAGTTAGAGAGCGATGAAGGTACAATAGCGCATTCTAGTGCCAAAAAAAGTTACTATAAAAAAAAACAATTCTTCTGAAAAAAAACAAACTATCTACAGCAAAAATAGAATCAAATAATGGCTAATGATGCCAACAAAAAATCCCTTAGATGTAATAGGATGTATATTACATTAACTTTCACTTTATTCACTTTGACACCGCAGTCCTAAATCCATGAAACCAAAGTTTTAATAACTTTTTTTTCCCAACATGATTGTTGTACAACATCTTTCGATACAACCCATAATTACAGAGATATTCGAATTTTCGATTTTTCCACCCTTGGGGCTGACTATTTCCGTCAAACGAACTCGATTTTTCTTTTCCAAATAAAAGTTTAAATATGAGGTTGGTTTGAATATCAAGAAGAAAGAGCGTACAAACAAACAATCTATAGCGGATAGATAAGTATAAACATCAAATTTAAAAATTCTTATTGTTCTTATTGCACTCACATCCCCGAAGATTAGACTTTTTCTGAAATTTGGTTAAATTACCTCAATAGCACCTTTTTCAAAACAAAATGCACTGATAGGACTAGATTTTTGGGAAAATTAAGTATTTCAAATATAGTACTCGTAGCTTGATTCCGTCAAGTATAACTGAAATGAAAGCCAGCCATGGGAGATTCTTTAAAAAGGTTGCCATTGTATCATGCTCATGAAATCAAGAAAAGAAAAAGATTTCATAATCTAGCCCATTATGAATACTACTTAATATTGGGGAAATAAAATGTATTTAAATAACCTATAAATTGCCAATTTTCAGGCCCTTAATTTTCGAAATCCTGGACAAATTTGTTGACGCCATTCAAAAATTTCCCTAGCAATTTGAAGACATTTATTTTGAGGGGGACTGCGAGTTAGGAGTCTAATTAGAAAAATTGGGCACTGTCATCCTTCAGGGTCCCTATGGAAGCTTAAAATCCGCAAGGCCGGCACACATGCCCGGTTCCACCCTCCAGAAGTTGTCAGCTGATGTATGCCACTGCCACACAGTACATATCCTGTAGGAATGTCCGCAGTACTCCTACTGTCATCCAGGCAAAGGCACTAAGGCATACAACGAACTAATTATATATATATATATATATATATATATATATATATATATATATATATGTGTGTGTGTGTGTGTGTGTGTGTTGTGAGTGTATTACGCATTAGTGTCCCCAGTTTTAAATCATTTGCTATATTTATCAATTTCTTAAGGGATGTATAGAATATACTCCCTTTGATGTATTTACCTTAGAGGGCGGGTCTGCTGAATTGGGTCTACCTGTTGCGTGTCTTCATTAGTATGGCCCAGGACACTGGACAGTATTATATCACCGGCATTGGTGGCCTGCTTATCGCTGCCCGTATCGGAAACTGAAAGCAAATTCCCAATGTAGGTTCGTCTTTTATGAGAGTCTCCCCAGACTATCCTGAAAGTTTCTGATAGACCACTAGACTCTCATCTAGACCTGCAGATATGTCAGAGTGAACTATTTCAGGGTAGTGTTGCAATAAAATTCAGCTTAAAAATGAGATCAGAAATAACATATCCATTGATATCTCTGGAATATGCTGGATGGCAGATGAACCAATTGATAAGGATCAATAAGAAGGCCAAGTACTCTACTGTTCTTTAATATTATGCAGAGTGCACTTTCGGAGTCATCGCTCCATCCTCAGTGCCTGCTGATTAAAGCTGTGTAGCCTGGACCACGAACGCCGGGCGACTCCCCGATCGATGGACATATGAAGAAAAATTTCGAAAATCGCGTTATGAGTACGACCTCAATAGCTGATTTCCGTTGAGGGAAATCTGTTTAAAAAAATTGTATTTTGTAAGAAGAAGTTGAAATCGATAGAGAGGTCTACTTCCTATGACTTGACTGCACTAATCGACTCCTCCAACTGTTTGCGTAATGGCTCAGTTTAGAGCATACGTGGGCAACACCCGGTCCGCTACATAGTTGGGCAAAATTGTAATTAAAATTACAAGTTACAAGTTATAATTACATTAGTTGAAATATACTTACAATTACAACTACTAATGTAATTAGAAATTGGTAATGGTCAACTACATTTTTCAACTAAAGTAATTGTAATTGAAATTTCACAACTACAGTTAATAGTTGAGAAAATCAGTAGTTTCAAAAACAACTACAGTTAGTAATTGTAACTGTAGTTGTAGTTGCAACTACAGTTACTTGGGTAGTTACCTTAAAAAACTATGACACACTGACTGAAGTAGTTGAGACTGTTAAGAAATAACTACATCCAATGTCTTTATATTCAAAAGTGTATTATTTTTCATATACTACATTATTATAATAACTGAAAATAATTTTAATGCAAATAAATGAAAACTAACGGACATAATATGTAAATACATTTTTATATTTTCCCGAGTCGAATGAAATTAAATAATACTTTTAAAGTATACAATTTAAAGAAATTAGCCATTAAAATTACTCTTAACTCAAAATTTTTGTAAGTCAGAATTTTGGGGCTTTTACCATCGTGGCGAAAGAAAATAATCTCTGTATTGCTTTGCTCCAAAAAATAAGGAGGTTTTGTCCTCACTTTCACTGCCACTCATTGTGATTTGTTTCAAAAATCTTTGGGTCGCCGAGCACTGGTGACGGATATAGAAGACCGACTGGAGTGCCCTGCGCGAGGGTGACAAGAGGCGATCGCCATAACAAAAGAATCTGCTGATAGGTGCGTCCACCTTCAGTCCTTCTAACATATTTTGTGCATCAATTGAACATGCCTTATCTCAGATGACCCATTCATCACCACCACGAATGTAAATATATATATTGAGGCCATCAAAATATATTCGCTCTTTGGAACGTAAAGAACAGCTGATCTATATGTAGTTGTAGTTATTACTCAATAACTACAGTTACAATTACTACTTTAAATTGTAATTATTTTTATAACTACTTTTTATTTCAACTAGTAGTTGGATTTTTTAAAGTATTTAATTATTGCCCAACTCTGGTCCACGATAAGATTTGATCCGGCCCGCGAGACATTTTGAAAACCCAATTAAACATAAATATTACACTAGGTACTTACTTCAAATGAGGAAGATGAGGAGAGATTATTGCTTTTGGCAGTACATATAAATGTGAACAGCAATTTCCAATGAAAATAATTAAAGTAATTTCAAAGTTAATAAATCAAAACAACTTACAAGGCTGTCAGACGATAATTGGGAGCATTCTTTTCGTCTTTGTATCAGTGGAATTAATCCAAACATCGATGGATAAGTTTCCCAAATTCAAGCTCAAGTATCTCATTGATTTCGGTGTCACTATTTAACTTCCGTTGTTTGTAATAATTCCAAATTTTATTTTTTTAATTATAATGTTTTATCTATTTTTATTCATTTCACTTTTTATTTTAATAAATGGTATTATAATTACATTGTCCTATAATTTCATGTCTGATATATATCGTTAAAAATTATGAACACAACTTTAAAATGCACTACCTCTAAACGCGGCCCGCGAACGTATTAGCATACTAAAGTTTGGCCCGCAACATGTTAAAGGTTACCCATATCTGATTTAGAGCGTTCAATTTTTATCAGAATCAGTGGCGTGCATAGAACATAATAGTGACATTTCGGAACATAGTGATCTTGATTGTATTACTGATTTTAAAGACTCATTCGCTCGTAATTCATTTCAATTTGGGGATTTTCCTTGATAAGTCTGCAGTATTCATCAAGTGGTTTTTGTTAATCTTATGCGGGACTACTTCAAAAGGACCGCCAATACCTGATGAAGCTGGCTGCAACATCACAGAGATATCGTGTCCTTAACACCACTGGTAGAATGCCTGAGTCTAAATATTCACAGAAAATGTTTAAATCATTAATCTCTATCTTATCAAGTTTATCAAAGGTTGTGAAAGTTAAGCTTTATACATCAGTCACACCACCACTTTCTTATAAAATTTTATACCTTTTCGAGACTTATTGAAAGAATGATACCTAATTCATTTTATTAATGAATGAAAATAATTGATATTTGAAGTAGTACATGAAGTACTACGTAGTGTAATTATGATTCTAATTTTGTAAATACTCAAATAAATTATGCCTGTATATATATATATATATATATATATATATATATATAGAGAGAGAGAGAGAGAGAGAGAGAGAGAGAGAGAGGCCTCAATTTCGCCTACTACTAAGTAAGAACGACACGATATTTTTTCCCAAAAAAGAAACTACTTTAAATGTTGACTTTCTTTAAAAAAATCATCTAAAAAGAGAAAATTCTAGACTTGCTGAATGGGACATTTTCAGTTTATTTCGCTAGATGAAAATTCTTTCGATTTCTGACTGAATTCTGAATCTTGTTCTGATTTAGTTAATGATTTCTGAAGTAGACGAAATATTGTAGCATATACTATAAAAACGTGTACGGAGCCTGTAATAAAGTTCAAATGTGGTCCATGCTTCTCTCTCAAAGGAAAAGAAATGCTTTAAGTTCCACAAGCAATAAATGGATAGAATCATTGAAGCCTTAGGATATATGTACCACTTCATGGAAATTTCAAAGCTCTAGATAAAATCTCATAGTTTTCATAGTTCGAAGAAAGATCTGTAATTCAAATAGAATGCAATGAAAATAACATAGATTATACAACAATTATAGAAAGTACATTTAAATTAGAAATTGGAGTGTATCTATAATTAGAATACTTTCACTATTCACCGACCAATTTATTAATAAGACTAAATTGAAAATAGTATAAATAAAGGAACCAAATAAAATAACTGCTATATATTTTTTATTCTACGTTCTATTGATCCATTGGTTTATTGACTGACAATTTAATGCCTCAAAATAGAAGTTAGTAGTTGCATTACATCTGAAAAATTAGAAAACTGATACATATATTGAAAAATAGATTCCCATGTTTGTTGAGAATTCGCATTGTTGGACTGGGTTCAAACACAATTCACACTATCGAAAACATCCAGACTATCTACATTATCTACACTGTTTCCTAATGTCAATTTGAGCTAACTGAGTTTATTTGATGCAAAATGCACTCATATTATTTAAGTTACCTGCACTCGGAGACTGTTAGGACCTTTAGGGTCTAACTAAAGACCATCCCTTCATTTAGGACCAACTTGTCAAATCCATTTTTCTCAATCACAGAAATTGATGACATTGCTATGACATAGGAGAGGGCTGTCGACTCTGAAAGAAAAAAACCTCTCTGACTCAATCCCTGAATTTCTTCCCTTTCAATGACAAACCGAAATATTTTGCCTTTAGCCTTTCCACTTTTTGCAGGTTTATCTTACCATCTGCCTGAGCTCATTGGTGTAAAAATCATAAATACTACGATTGTGTCTTTACCAATGACAGATCTAAGCTTCAGGGTGATAACCTCATCTGCTAAAAATCACCTTATTATAACGAAATGCTTATTTGTTCTGTAGTATACACGATAGTTAACTGTTTCATTCAACAGTAAATATCATATTAGATAATGATTGAAATCCGAACCAGAATAGGGTGGTTTGAAAAGGGGGAAATTTGGAAATTGAAAATAGCTTCGTTAAACGTTATTAAACAATTTATGCAGTACACTTTTAGTTCTATGCATTTTCTGACCAAATATATTAAGCTAGTCTTAATAATGTTTTGTTTTCAGTCTTCAGTAAACCTCCTACTAGTACTCATCGAATGTTTAATTAGAAATAGAGAATATATAGTAAGTTGGCATTCTGAGTGTGTTAAATCAGCACGTGGAAAATCTGCTTACTTTACGCAGCTCCTAAGTGACGGACTTTTACAACACAATACAGTCGAAAATGCCTGCACTAAGTAGTACCAAGTTCATTACAGTGGATCACAACCCTTTTTATTTTATTTATGCACTTACCTGGATCTAAATTGGCTCTGTATTCGTACTCTCCGCATCGTGATGCAATCTACTAGCAATACTTGAATGTAGAAATAGAGATTGAAGCTCTAAAATTCTCCCAGAATGATTTGGCCACTTGAACTCCAACACACAATGTCCTTTATTACCACTAGAAATCCAAGCTTGCAAAAATAATAATGTTCCACATTATTAGGTTTAAATACATCTGAAATTTGAATGCACCATGGGATGGAAATATAATGATTAAAATTTAGACATCAAACACTAAGGCTAAAATCATTTTAGATTTATGCATTAAAGTTAAAATTTACGTTTTTATGTATGTCATAGAATTTAAATATGCTTAAATAAACTTTACAATTTTACATCTGTTGACGTTCTATTTTATCGTTATAATATGAAACTATATACATTCACTTATCTATAATCTCTAAATATTGTATATATTTTCTTGGGTGAGTGATGGCTTTTTGATATTCTGTTTGGATCATTCCTACATGAGAATATGTTAATTAAAATAATGATGGCCTGCGTTTGTGAAATTTTCGATCAATGAAAACAATCTTCGTTAGAACAGGAGGAAATCAAATAAATGAAATGGCTATCCCGGAAACGAAATACCATACACATTTCAAAATTAACTTGCAGCCCAAAGATAAGTAACTGACTCTTTCCGATACCTCCTTCGAATGAGGTATTTAAGCCAAAGTCAGAGAAGGTGAAGTTTGCCACACCCCTTGGCTCTTGGCAAGGACGATACCCGTTGGGTGTATATAAGCCAGCTAGTCAGTAACTGAGGTACATTAGTCAGCTGTACTAAGTCTAACAACTACCAACAACCATGTACAAGATCGTGAGTATTACACCATTTAATCCTGATTATACAATATACAATAAGTTATATATTCAACTGGAAAGAAAGTAGAGTGCTTATGCTTCTAATAATATTCAATCATCGCGCACACTCATGAGCTATTTTTATAAAAATGAGTTGAAGTAAAACAAACATTACTTTATGAATTGCAATGTTTATAAACTTTTATACATAATTTGTTAATTTTTTCAGGTTCTTCTTTTGGCCGCTGTTGCTTCTGCTTCAGCTGGTCTCATTGGAGGATATGCTGCCCCCGCCATCGCTGCTCCAGCTGTAGCTTATGCTGCTCCAGCTTATGCCCCAGCATATGGTGCCCGAGTTGCCGCTCCCCTTGCCTACGCCCATGCTCCAGTTGCTGCTCCCCTCGCATACGCCCATGCTCCAGTAGCCTATGGTGCCGCCCTCGTCCACTAAGACTATAAACTTTCCCCCACAAAATGTGGATATTTATTGTAAATACCAACTGCTCTATCATGGTTACCAATAAATTATTTATTCCTTATTTAAGTGTTTTGTGAATTACACCGCAAGTTCTTTTTATTTTTTTATTGGGACACAAAGACAATTTTTACAGTTCGAAGTGACTGTCAGAAAGACGTGTTTTCACTTTTTTCCATTTAATAGTTATAACTATCACTCATTTTAACAACGAATTCTTCTGAAATAACATCTCTTACAGTATACCAAAGTGTGTGGTCGGCAGGAGTCGGCTATGTTTGGGACTTTCCGACGTGAGCTAGTGCGGTCGTTTCCGTAACTGTTCGTCCCTCGTGAATAGCTTTAGAGATTCCTTACTACTACTGTTATTAGGCAGATTTCTCTAATGTAAAACTTCACGTGGGAAATCTGCTTAGTTTACGCAGCCCCTGCGAGACGGACCTTTTATGTTCCGAACTATATTTAGCAGATCATATTCCATCGAATATCGAATATAACATGGCTTCCGAAGGATAAACCTAATAAATGCAACATTAAAATATCTTATATTACTTTAAAGCCATTGTACTTTAGGATAGATACAATTGTTGTTGGATATACATGTTAGTTATTAGTTAGTTATGGTTAGTTATTACCATGAGTAGGAAGGATGGGCTAGTTTTAAGAAATCTAATT
Organism: Riptortus pedestris; assembly: GCA_019009955.1. Lineage (NCBI taxonomy): Eukaryota > Metazoa > Arthropoda > Insecta > Hemiptera > Alydidae > Riptortus > Riptortus pedestris. Next base: position 110,235,095 of record CM032232.1, read on the forward strand.
ATACATGGTGAAACACTTTGAGTTAGTTAATTAATAATTAAAGGAGATAATTTAACTTAAGATTGCTTTCTATAAAAAGACGATTGGTGAAAACAGAAAAGGCACAGTAAACCTTAACGAATAAAAGTTGACCATGAAAATTTACTTGACCACTTCTAAAGTGGGACATACAATAAATAATGATAAAAAAATAATTCCGACAATTACGGATGCTCTTTATTATAGAGATCTACAGAAAACTTTAATTTCAATAGATAATGCATTGGAACGATGCACCTTTGTATGTAGATGTTCGTGATTTTAATGTATCATATTGCTTTAATAGCTTTTGTGATATTCTTTATTATTTTTTGTTTGTGTTTTCCTATATAAAATAGTTGTTGTGTTAGGCTGATATTTAATTAACTTTTTATCCTAATGAAATATATGTAGAGTGGTATAATGGAAGACAAATGAAAGAGTTTTATTGATAAAGTGGTGTTTCTTGTATGGATACGTTAACGCTCTAGTGGTCGCATTTTTTATTTAATCATTAGCAAACTCGATATTTAAACCTTCAAAGTTCAAATCTGATGATGGCCGAATTTGCTTTCCGCGAGAAATCTGCTTTGTTTTTACGATCTCTAACGGACAGGCTTTAAATACACACACACACACACACACACACACACACACACACACACACACACATATATATATATATATACATAAGTAAGATTTTATTTGAGCGCTACAATACCTCTTTCTTTACTATTAATTATTATTATTTATTAACGTCCATTTTTTTAAACTAAGGCTAATTGGGATGGGTCATCTACAGGTTACCACCCTTTTCTGATGGGGCTTAGGATGTTATTTAATGAATTCCGTCACCAAATAGTTTCCTTTCCCCAGGCGAGAATCGACCTCACCACTCTAGTTTTACCATGATTAGAGATTAAGGTCAACGCTATACTCTCACGGCAAACCTGAGCCCCTACTTTTAATTAAATAAAAGTCCGTCACGCAGGAGCTGCGTAAACTAAGCAGATTTCCCACGTGAAGTTATACAATAGAGAAATCTCCATACGAGAGTCGAACAGTTACGGCAAATGGCCTAACTAGCTTTTGGCGGGAAATTCAGTCATCCGTTATCGGCCCACAATTAATAAAAATACAAATATCTCGGTTAGTATACAAGATAGAGAATAAATGTATAGAACAATATTTATAGTAAATTTAATTTACAATAAGATTTGATCTATACAATGTTTTGATCCGACGTATGGTAACGGAGGAATTTCAAATTTTCGAAAATCCTCCATTCTAAACCCCCCCTCCCACTGGTCCGATTTCAGCCATTAACGAACTTGATCTGTCTTTTTGTATAAAACGTTTAAATATCTAGTTTGGTAACGATCTCGTTAACAGACAGACATATATATCTGTCTGTTAACGCCGATTCTCAAAAAAAGCAGCAATAATCATATGTCTACATTCGTTTTAGCAGATTTCCCTTAAGGAAAATCAGCTATTGAGGTCGTACTCATGACGCGACTTTCAAAAAATTTCTTCAAATGCCCATCGATCCTACCCAGGAGATGACTAAAATGAGGTCCGTCCAAAATTATATATATATATATATATATATATATATATATATATATATACATACATATATATCTCCTGGGTAGGATCGATGGGCAATTAAAGAAATTTTTTGAAAATCGCGTCATGAGTACGACCTCAATAGCTGATTTTCCTTAAGGGAAATCTGCTAAAACGAATGTAGACATATGATTATTGCTGCTTTTTTTGAGAATCGGGGCATTCATCCGTGATTCACACTCCAGGCTTAGTCCTGGGAGTCAGTTCCTAGATTTCGGCCGCAATAACCCAATTTACAGACATCTAGTCTTGCAGTGTCATGGGACTCAATTGATATAAGTATAAGTATCAGGATAATTTATCATTGAAAGCGATGAAATATTATTTGAAGGTTATTGACTAACGTTCTGAACATTAGTCTGTAACCCGAGATAAGTCTATTGCTTAAAATGAAGCTCGGGGCTCAGGTTAGCCATGCGAGTTAAAGCGTTGAACTTTATCTCACATGGTAAACCTAGAGTGGCGAGTTCGATTCTTGCCTGGGCAAAGGAAATTATTTAGTGACGGAATTCATTAAATAACGTCCTAAAATCCCACCCTGGCTAGAAAAGGGTGGTAACCTGTAGATAACCCGTCCCGATTAGCCTAAGTTGCAAAAAGTGGACGTTAATAAATAATAATAATAATAAAATGAAGCTCACATAGGAAATCGGGAAAAATTCAGAAGAGGTTTTGACGAAGGGGTAAAATGTTAAGTCTCATTTATTTCTATTTATACTTATCAAATCGAAAATTTGTTAAAGTCTTTCTAATGAAGTAATGTCCTTTAATTATAGTTCAATCAATTATGATCTCAGTTACACACCAATAGATCTATTGGTATTGTTTGTTCTAGACTTCAATTAACTCGTATTCATTCGCTGTATGAATTAGTTAAACAAACTGTTATTGGTCATATTTTTTTTTTTTTTACGTAGTGTGCTTAAGATAAAAAACCAACTTAATCTCCGCGGCCCTTATCTTTTTTCATATATTCTTCCAGGGATCATGTGGTAACTTTGTCTGGGTGACTAAACAAGCATGTTCTGCGTCTATTAGGACAAGGTTTCTGAGTTTCGGGTGCCTCTTCAGTACTTGCATTCATTGAATAAAACCCTTAGTCCCACCCTAGCTAGAAAAGGTCGGTAACCTGTAGAAAACCCGTCCCGATTAGCCTTAGTTGCAAAAAGTGGGCGTTAATAAATAATAATAGAAGAGTGTTCATAGTGGGTTCCTGACCATAACATCTCAACAGAATATCTTACATAAGTTTGTTGAGGTAAATAGATCGAAACAATTAATGTACTAGTTTAGGTAAAATCCTTTAGTAGCCAGAATTGATTTTTATTCGGTAAAGGAAGTGTTACTAATATAGAAATGTGACGTAAAATCTATGATGAACCCCTTAAGTAAGTGTACGCAAATAAATAATTTAATTTCAGTACTTGCAAAGCAGCACAGTTCACTAACGGTGGCCGGATAAACGTCCGAACATCGTCTTCATTTCATTTGATCAGCTACCTAGAGCTTTATAAGCGCTATAAAAAACATGCATTATTCAATATAATGCACTACGAAGGTGGCGCTTGCTTCATATTCAAAAAGGAAATTAATCGTTTTGCCATATTTGTGAGCGATGTAAAAACTAATAGGGTTTTCAAAATGACTATAGTATAATGTTTTGATTACAGAAAAGTGGATAAGTAGTACGAATTTCAAGATTTCTCTGAATAAAGCTGATATTTTTACAGTTCAATATAAATAATATATGGATTGGGGATTCTCTGACTAAGATTCCCAGACATCCGGACAAAATGAGTTCACATTTTGGAAATCATTTTCCATTTTCTTTCGCTTTAGATATTTGGTATTGTTCGCGGAAGAATCAACTCCGCGAAGAGTGAAGTAGGCGCAAGACCTCCATGACGTCATCCACCGCCACTCATCCTTGCCCTGAACTGGGAACCTCGCTGCAAGCGTATCCAGCCACGAGGGGGATCGGCAGGAAAGGGCAAGAAGAGAAGAAGACAAGAAGATGGGAGCCTAGTGCGACGAGTGAAAGGAGCCATATTATCATCGAGATGAAAAACCCCCGAACCATGCAAGAGTAGTCGTAAAAGGGACCGTCGGGCGATGAAGCGGGGAGGAAACAAGGAGGGGAAGAAACCACTACAATAAAATAGTGAGTACTCACATTTATCTCAAAATTCAACGCACTTCGAAGCCAACAGGCATAAACCCCATAATGGGCCCCACCACAGCAACCAGCTCCACCACGAGTTCAAACCAACCCACAGCAGCTCACCAATCGAAGATCATTAGACATTAAAAGATTTCCTTATCATTTGTTCTTATTATCGACCACAAACATGGTCCATGTAATTATATCTATTGTACACAGCCATGCCTTATAATTTGCACCACCACTCTCTCAAACTCACAGATAAGGGGCATCTCCCTATATATCCTTTAATGGGAAGCCTCTTCGATCCCCAAACAGGTATATAGTGTAGCTTTTCACAGTTGTTGCTTACTGTTGGAATAGCAGTGGAGGTATTAGTCCAACAGATTAAACTGTTGAAGCATTTTGGTAGTATAACATTAGAACGTCCTTTTAGTAGAGCAAGTTTTGTTCTTTAGACCACAAAATAACAAAATTAGGCTATAAATAATTTATTGGTAACCATGATAGAGCTATTGGTATTTACAATAAATAACCACATTTTGTGGGGAAAGGTTTATAGTCTTAGTGGACGAGGGCAGCGCCATAGGCTACTGGAGCATGGGCGTATGCGAGGGGAGCAGCGGCGTAGGAGATGGCTGGACCATGGGCAACAGCGGCGACTGGAGCAACAGCCCTGACGGTGGAGCTAGTCCTGTAGGTGTTAGCATAGGAGGTGGCTACTGGAGCATGGGCGTAGGCAAGGGGGGCAGCAACTGGAGCATGGGCGTAGGCAAGGGGAGCAGCAACTCGGGCAGCATATGCTGGGGCATAAGCTGGAGCAGCATAAGCTACAGCTGGAGCAGCGATGGCGGGGGCAGCATATCCTCCAATGAGACCAGCTGAAGCAGAAGCGACAGCGGCCAAAAGAAGAACCTGAAAAAATTAACCAATTGTGTACAATGATTCATTAACATAGCAATGCATAAAATTTTTTTTTTATTTAAACACATTTCTATAAAAATAGCTTATGTGTGTACGATGGCTGAAAATAATTACAAGCATAAGCACTCTAGTGTCTTTCCAGTTGAATATATAACTTATTATATGTTATGGGGTCTGGATTAAATGCGGTAATACTCACGATCTTGTACATGGTTGTTGGTAGTTGTTAGACTTAGTACAGCTGACTAATGTACCTCAGTTACTGACTAGCTGGCTTATATACACCCAACGGGTATCGTCCTTGCCAAGAGTGGGGTAAGCCAGACCTAACCTTCACCTACGACTTTGATTTCAATGGTTTCTATAGACGGTGTATTTTCAGTTCCTGTTTCCTATTTTTTCATTAATTGAACAAGTTCTATAAAGCGAAAATCAAAAATGTCTGTCATGCTTTTTGAATTCAGTTGTGTTATAGGACACTTGTATTGTCTACATGTAATAAAAATAATAAAAACTCCAAATCGGCGTATGGTTTAATAAAATATATTTGTTATGTAATTTTGTATTACTATGAACCATATCTATTATTATTTATTGTGGATAACTCAGTCAATTTTCATTTAACGACAGCGTAAATTCTTTCCTTCGTGGTACGGTTTAAAATTGTAATGGCAAGGAGGGGGCAGTAAGCTTTTAGGCACACAGTAGTGAACAATGTACGGTCAGATTGGGCCAAAATTAATGGATATAGATATCGAAAAATTCTGGGCTAAAATTCAGAGGTCCTCCAGGCATTTCCGGTTCATCCATTGCATTTTATCATCCACTATTGGTAGATATTAGGCCACGTGTTTAGTGAGGGAGAATTCCAACGACTACAAAGCATTCTTGTAAGTAATTCTTCTTCAAGAAAAGGCCTTCATTAAGAAGCATTGCAAGTATAACAAAGACGATGAGGAGAAGATCAAGAGATACTATAGTAAGGACAACTGAAAGGGACGTAGATATGTGCGCAGCGGGTGAAGTGGGTTGGACAATTGGTTTGAGAAAATTGGCAGTAAAGTTAACAGAATGGGTTTCTTGGTGGAAGACGTCTTTGAGGATGAGAACGCAAAAGGTAAGTCCATTTTATGACTGAGAAGGCCGGAGCTTTCTGTTAGAGAAACTAGACACTTGGTTTATGGAAGGAATCGGGACAGCAAAACCAATATGAAAAGGAGGACTCCAATTCCACAAGAGCCTAGGTCACCCTGGAAAGCTTAACCATTCTTGTGGATGGAAGGTCTCGCAAACTGCAAACCCACTTGCACTAGCTTGGGAACAGGCAAAACGATTTTTAACATATATGTTAATATTGTCAAAATGTGACTTCAAACCAACCCGTTGTGAAAAAAACGCTGGAAGGCGAATAATAAATGAAAAACACATGAAATATCTCCCACACCTTTTTTTACACTTTAAACGTTCATGTGCTTTTAGGTGCCTCTTCAGAAGTTGTACAGTTATTATAAAATGATTCAGCCTTACATCCGAGGTGGCCACATCAAGGATAACAAAATGGAGATGTATCATAAAATACTAATCTCTTCAGGAATCGATTTTTGTAATGCTCATCATTTTAAGGTATCGATATAATCAGCTGGTTGCCATTGTACGTCTCCATTTTCACTGACTTAATGTGGTTACCTCGGAGATAAGGTCGAATAATACTATAATAACAACTAAAGTGGCCTATTAGGGCACGTGAAATATGCTTATAGAAAGTAAAGGAAGAATTGGATTCATCGAAAATTTTAATTTTTAGTTTTCAAATCAATTATCTTATTTTAACTAGTTACGGCGGGATGTCTGTACATATATAACTATGTCGCTCAACTCAAAACCGACTGCTCTTTTGATATTGGAAATGTCATACCTAGGCCTATTGTTATTTAGTTTTATTTTAACCTCCACTTTGATCGAAATCGACTAAGGGGGCATATTGGAGGTTAACATAAAAAAATGGAAAATTTCTCCGAACCTATTAGAGATACAGAAGATTTGTACACGACATATTTTTTCATTAATCATAAGGAGAGCTATTATATTCTGTGACATCTTTTGATCTGACACATTAGAATGATTGTCATCGGATATTACTTTCAAATGAAATCATCCTAAATGATGTTAAGTCTAGCATGTTGCCTATTTAAATTCGTAAGATTAAAACCACATTATGTTATTTATGCATAATTTTCTTGTCTTTTATTATTGTATGGTTAGGCACTCAGGGTAGAAAGGTTAAGGAGTTGGTCTTTATCTCTCGCATTTTTTTAGTGATGAATTCATAAATAAAATCCTTGGTCCCATCCTGGCAAGAAAACGGTGATAACCCGTCCAAATTAGCCTTGGTAGCACAAAATGGTCATCGATAAAACAAATATTGCAGACTATGTATATTTTCTGGGCTTTTAAAGGTAATTTCATTCATACGTTCATTTAATTTTAACAATAATTTATGTTTTCTCGAATGATAACCAGTCACCTCTTATTTCGTATATTCAAAGGCATTTGAATCTGAAATAAACTTTTTATTCGCAATTACGAATTGAAGGATAGTCTCACTTCATAACTGGACTAGTAAAACCTTGCCACACCCTTGATTACAGATAGTACACTTGCCATCCATGAGCTCAATGTTCAAGGGTGACCTTGACCAACATATGGTACTCTGTTTATGGGCCGTTAACGATTCTATGGTTAGCAATTCTAAAGAGCTAAGAAGAGTTTTATGAAGGGTAATATCCTAGGAGTATCCCCTGACCTGAAATACACAACTCACAATCAATCTTTCATTCAAGATACATATGAGACCGTCATATGACTAACGATACAAGACTCTATATTCAATATATAGGCCCCACCTATAAACGATACGAACTCCCCAGTTCGATTCCCTCCTCGGTAATAGGAATTTATTTAGTGGCGAACTCATTTATTAAAACCCTTACTCCCACCCTGGATAGAAAAGGGTGGTGGCCTGTAGATAACCCGTCCCATTTAGCCGAAGTACCAAAAAGAGGACGTTAATAAATAATAATAACACACTATATATATATATATATATATATATATATATATATATATATATATATACTAGCTCAGATACCCGGCTTCGCCCGGGAATTCATTTGAGGCTGAATGGTGATGGTTTTTTTAAGCAGGCTTTACATTGCACAATATTTTGACATTTACCCGTCCCAGTGTTTAGGATTAATACCCGTCGTTGCCGGTGATTTGCTAATAATAGAATTATTTGTTCCATAATTCTTCACAGTCTTCGCTATTTTTATATTTCCCGTCTCTTATACATGTAAATATGGTGAATTTTTATTTCAGGCCTCCCTTATAACCCCCCTCCCGTTCGAACCTAAAAATTTTAATATAACTTATAATCATGGAAGAATTAATGCTAATTGACATACCGAGTTTTGTTAAGTTCGGTTCAGCCGTTAGTGCCCGCTAAGGTTTTAACGTATAACTCATTTATACATAGGTATACGACAAAAGTGTATATAACAAAAGTTACTCCAAATAACAAAATAAACAACTTTTGTTATGTTTATGTTTGCGGAAAAACAAATAGGAAACGAAATATCGCTATTTTTAATTTCAGGCTTCCCTTATAAGCCCCACTCCTGCCCGTTCATAGAAATGTTGGTATGGCTTATTATAATGAAGGCCTCACTGCTAATACACATACCGAGTTTTATTTAGTTCGGTTGAGTCTTTTGTGCCAAATAAAATTGTTGACTCCCGCTGTAATTTTTAGCGTATAACACCTTTATACTTCGGTATACGACGATAATGTATATAATAAAAGTTACTCTAAATTACAAAATAAACAACTTTTGTTATGTTCATATTTGCCGAAAACACAATAGGAAACGAAATATCGCTATTTTTAATTTCTGGCTTCCCTCATAACCCCCACTCCTGCCCTTCCCTAGAAATGTTGGTATGGCTTGTTATAATAAAAGCGTTAGTGCTAATACATATTCCCAGTTTTATTTATTTCGGTTGGGTCTTTTGTCCCAAATAAAATTGTTCACTTCCGCTATAGGTTTCAGCGTATATCTCGTTTATAATTCGGTATACGAAAAAAGTGTATATAACAAAAGTTACTCTAAACAACAAAATAAACAACTTTTGTTATGATCATATTTGCCAAAAAACCAATAGGAAACGAAATATAGCTATTTTTAATTTCTGGCTTCCCTTATAACCCCCACTCTTATTCGTCCCAGAGAATATTAATATAGCCTAAAGTCTAAGTTGGGTTAGTAGTAATACATATACCAAGTTTCATAAAATTCGGTTCAGCCGTTTATGCGTGAAAAGGTAACAAACAAACAAACAAACAAATAAACAAACAAACAAATAAACAAACAAACAAACAAACAGACACCAAAGAAACAAAATGCAGTTATGGTGTCTATGACATGTGAAACGAAAAGTTATCGTGAAATTTCGCGAAAAAAATCAATGTACAGACAGAGGTTACAATTTTATATATATATAGATATATACATAGACAAATGTATTTGACAAAAAAAAAATTGTCAAACCGTATCTGTGAATAATTAATCTATCCACTCCAGAATATCTTAAATTGAGCCAACAACTACTTCTATAACAACTACTTTGAGAAACTTATTTCTTATCTCCTTAGTTTTATTAGTTATTTAACTGATAATAAGAAGCCTTGATTGAAATAATGAGACCTAAACCTTAAAAAAAATTGTTACTAAGACATTCCCAATAATAACCAATTTCTTTTGAAGTCAGCATTCTTTTGAATTATATTACAATTCTAAATAAAGCATCTTTTTTTCAGATCAAATCGTTTTTTTTTTGCCTATATGATAAAAATCATGGCACACCAAGTTCTGAGGTTATGACTTTCACTTAGAGGTCAAAAGAAAGATTACTTGTTTAGAGAAATGTTTGAAAAATGTATTTCAAATATGAATGAATGTCTCTTCATATTTTTTATATATTGAAATCTGCTTAATTTACGTAGTCCCAGCGTGGCGGCCGTTTTTATATTTAGGGAGAGTATGTGCTGGTTTAGCCAAATAAACTTGATCATTTTGGTCAAATTAGTTCAGTTAACCTTTTGGGGGTTTATAATCATTACATTTGTTGGCAGTGGTGGCCAGTATGATTACAAGAACCTGGGGCCCTAAATATTTTAATTTTTAATCAAGATGCCTATTCCATTACGAGCAGAGCGCAGATCTCAAATGAACTCAAGTCGTAAGGCGTGCTATTTAATTTCGTAAACAGTGGGTTTGACCATTGTCGGCGGACGTCAAAGCAATATCCAACTAAAGTAGGAAGTAGGTCATATTCTTAAACTAGACAAAAATGTCTGTCTTAATATTCCGGTCTCTAATTAGGTTTTTAAGAACCAGATCCTTCTTAAACCGAGAAAGCACTCCAAGTCACCAATCACTTGAAAATCTCTGATTCTGTAGAAAAGAGATAGAATTTAGAAAATCCTCATCCAGCGGACATTTCGCATAGTGATTATTGATTTATTTACAAACTTTTGTACGAAATTGTCCTATAATGATAATGCAGTAAAGTTGCGTAATTCAAGGATGACAGAAAACGGTCTTAATTCTTCACCGTGATCCATGAAATGATCATAATCCTTCACCTTCCAGCACTACACTTTGATTACTCCCGAAGTACTGGACAGTAGAGGAACCAACTGATCAGGACCAATAAAAAAGCCTTGTCCTCTACAAGTGTTTTAATTTATTCAAACCTCACTTTCGGAGCGTTCCAAGTCCGGGCGGGGGTCACCCGGCCGTTTTGGTCCAGACTACACTTCTCTAATCAGGCACTTATGATGGAGTGCTAACTCTGAAAGTACACTTAGCATAAATTTAAACACAAGTAGATTGCACGGATTTTTTACTGACCCTGAACAGTTTGATTAGGTTATTTTATTTCTGACTTAGGTAATGAATACTCAATTCATATTACTCGCTAAATTAACGAGATCCAGTTGAAGCAAAGTAATCATGTAGCACTTAAACCTATCTCAATGAGTTCAAATAGACCTGGTAAGTTACATGAGATACCTTATAGCCTGTTATAACGAACGAGAAAATTATTATGGCCATTTAAATTCCTGTATACATAGTCCTTGTATTACGGTAGAAATGGGAAGCAGGTGAGATTAAATCACAGCGTTTTATTTCAGGAGGTGGAAAATCTGCATAGTTTACGCAGCCTCTGTGTGATGGCCTTCAACAGCCCTTAGCATAGTTTTGTCTCACATCGTCCGTATCCTTAATATAGATGATTAGTTAGTAAAGAGGTAATAAGTTTTCAATATTCCCATATTAGTCACATTTTCTTAAATATTACTTTCCGTCGGACTTAATTCTAAGGAATAATACGTTGCCTAAATGCCAGTTAATTTCTACAATACTTTGTATGTGTATTGTGTGAAAAATAGTATAATCTCCTGTCAGAGGTGAATAGTGGTATCAACATACTTCATTTTATAATGAATTACTAAATAATCAGTTGGAAGGTTATCAAGGCTAATACTGATAAAGGAAAAATAAGAGTAGGCAGTTGTGACTGCTAGCGAATGTTTTCGAAGTGCATCAGTGAATACAATTTTCTTCACTGAAATATAGGAACAATATTGTTACATGCTGTGTTGTGGATACAAGACTAGTAAATTTACTTTCAGTATAATGTAAATAATATGAGTTAAGGATAACTAAGAGAAGAGTTAATAAATTTGAAATAAATAAATAATTTATTTATTGTAAAAATAAGGTATTCATAGATACAGCCACCTTAATTGTATGGGTGTCTGTATAAAGTATACAAAATTTTCAAACATTTTTTACAAAAATTAAGACAATAATATCTTAGTGGATTGGTATTTACAATAAATATCCACATTTTGTGGGGGAAAGTTTATAGTCTTAGTGGACGAGGGCGGCACCATAGGCTACTGGAGCATGGGCGTATGCGAGGGGAGCAGCGGCGTAGGAGATGGCTGGAGCATGGGCAACAGCGGCGACTGGAGCAACAGCCCTGACGGTGGAGCTAGTCCTGTAGGTGTTAGCATAGGAGGTGGCTACTGGAGCATGGGCGTAGGCAAGGGGGGCGGCAACTGGAGCATGGGCGTAGGCAAGAGGAGCAGCAATTCGGGCACCATATGCTGGGGCATAAGCTGGAGCAGCATAAGCTACAGCTGGAGCAGCGATGGCGGGGGCAGCATATCCTCCAATGAGACCAGCTGAAGCAGAAGCAACAGCGGCCAAAAGAAGAACCTGAAAAAATTAACAAATTATGTATAACGATTTATTAACATTGCAATGCATAAAATAATTTTGTTTTATTTAAACACATTTCTATAAAAATAGATTGTGCTCTTGTGTGCGATGATTGAATATTACTACAAGCATAAGCACTCTACTTTCTTTCCATTTGAATATATAACTTATTGTACATTGTATAATCAGGATTAAATGGTGTAATACTCACGATCTTGTACATGGTTGTTGGTAGTTGTTAGACTTAGTACAGCTGACTAATGTACCTCAGTTACTGACTAGCTGGCTTATATACACCCAACGAGTATCGTCCTTGCCAAGAGCCAAGGGGCGTGGCAAACTTCACCTTAGACTAAATCTAAGTTTCCAATGACAATGGAGCTTGATGACTCATTTCAAATATTGACTACATTTTCATTTTCCGTATTAATATTACGCATGGTGAACTATCTCTCTGTTCAATAGTCTAGTTTTTTATGAACGGCTTAGTAAAGAGATTGGTTTCATTTAGAATGCCGGTCTCTAAAAACGAAATCGCAGGGATCTTGAATATAACACACCATCAATTATTTAAATAACGGGATACAATGAATATTGAATCTAACTCTTGCTGTTTCTAAAACCATGTGGATTTTAAAAAGCATAGTCCTATATACTCTCTATAAACTATAAACCCACTAAAATCTTTATTTACTAATTTTGTATACCTCAGAAGAAAGTTGTCCTCTCATATATGTTTCTAACCAAATAACTACATTTTAAGTTTCTAATTACTTTTGCCGGAAATAAGTGACGGCTTTATGTATCTGGATAGACCCCTAAAATTGGTAATTTCGAATCAACCTTCCTGTCCCTTTAAATCTCAATTCTGTTAACTTGATATTAAAATGTTAAAAAAAAAAGTAGTGGTACGATTGGTTTCTCCTGAATGATAATGATAGAATTTCACTCATTTTAAAGTTATTAAAGTGTCATCATACACAAGCGTGTATTTCCCGTCTAAAGGCAAGCATCTACCGGAATAAATATTCATAAAATAACTTTAATGTTGTTACAAACAGAACCCTTTCCTTTATCAGGTGTTTTTATACGTAAATAATATTAAAATACATAATTTTGATCATTGAAATACCATAATTACTGTGTATTTATTAGATTTAAATATATCTTAAGCTGACATTTTCCCGTTCCCCACTTCTTTATTAGAGATGCTGTTTAGAAAATTTCATAGCACACTTGTATTTTGCTAAAATAAATAGGGTCATTTATTTTTCTTAATTTTTTTCTTTTCTGAGGAATTCGTACTCAAAACAGTATTAAAAAAAATCCATGACATATTGAAATAAATCAATTTTCTAAGTTGTTATTCAGACAGGTGGAAGTGAATTCAATTGCAGGTGGAGGGGAAATGGCGGCAGTACCAATATATTAAGAAGACAGCGCTTTCGATGCATTGCACAATTATCAGTGCAGTGTAACTGGGTACCAATAAGTGTGGCCATTTTTCCTCTACCTGCAATTGAGTTTACTTCCTCCTACCAGAATACCAACTTAGAGTATGGAAGCTAGACAAGCTTATGGATCGAAGCTACCTGGCATCACTTATAGGCACAGCTACACGGCTCTGATGATGATGCACTCCATCGAAAGCGCTTTGTTGAATTGATGTTGTGAAAATGTGGCCATTTTTCCTATACCTGCAAATAATTTCTCACTATACTGAGATGTTATTAAAATAAGTATTAATTCAAGCATTACATGTTATGTGCTTTATTAAAAGACTGCCAAATTAAAATTTATTCATCCAAACATTACATGTTATGTGTCTTTTTAATAGATCGAGCCAAATTCTAATTTTTTCATTCAGATACGAGGCTTTGAGAAATCTTTACGGCCAAGGTCGGGTAGGAGCTTCATTCGCCTAGCGAGATATAATAATGGCTCTTTGGACACACACACACACACACACACACACACACACATATATATATATATATATATATATATATATATATCCAACATAATGAGTTGGATGTAATAAATGTCAAATCCGACCCACAAAATTCAGAAAGATAAGTATATTTGATTTTTTTTTATCGACCTTCTAACTATTTGCCCTAATCCCTTTCAATGATAGTAATGAGCCCTCACCGACCTCAAGGAATAAATGAAATAGTATGCTGTTACAAATCATCGCAAATATAATTTGCTAACAATTGAGTCAAATAAAAAAAATTAAATTATAACTTTAGTCTCTCATAAATATTTTTTTTCTAGCCGTGTTATTTCATCATAATATTATAAAATAACTAAGTATTTGGGATGAAATATGACCAGACTGATATAAAAGTCTTGGAGTAATAGTAAAATTACTGGGTTCACAATTTCAAAAACCAAATTTCATAATTTTTTTGTGGAGGAAAGCCTTTTGATCATAATTAATTTTCTATCCCTTGACACCAACTATTCATGATTGTGTAAAACAATTATCATTTTACACTTGGTTACAATTTTAGCCACAGTCGTGAGGAAAACCGGTCCAACTGCTATTTGAGAGCCACCCACCATTTGTAGAACAACTGTAACTTAGTTGATTGTAGTTTCTAACTGAAATGTTACAAAAAGTATAATGATTGAAAACATCAATGTCCGAAATAATTAAATAATGCTGGTATTATTCTCTTAATACGCCCACTCCGTCTCTAAAAATAAAATAAGCGTGGTGTCAATAGAAAGTCGTGCTGTGGCGAGGTCGTCCGCGTAGGTTCACATGGCTGTTCCTTGAACTTCAAATAAGCAACATTCAAAAGAAGTAATTCAAATATTTTCGTGAGAGATTTTACATGGAAATGCCGGAAACACGGGCAAATTGGCCGTTAGCTAAATGAATGTTGTTTAAAGTCATTCCCTTTGAAAGCATCTAAATTCGTACAGCAAATATACTTAAACCAATAGTCGAGTCGAATGAAACTCAAAATTTAACTACAGATTCAAAATTCTTAAAGAAGTATTTCCTAATTTAATGTATGTTTTTTTTCAGTTATTAATACATAAAATCTGTAGTCAATGTCTTAAAAGTCCTTCTAGAAGTAAAATTCATATTTTTTTATGATGCCAATGCCGAATTTGGAAAAATTGCCGATACTCACAGAGTGTATACATGTAACAAAACTTAATGGAAAAAATAATTTTCGTCACTCTGGATTTAAAGAAAACTTCTCTACTTATATTTTTTTCGAAAGCTCGTGAATCAGTGATTAAACCTTGATATGAAATATTTCGGTATTCATTTTCTTAATCACAGGCGTATTTTAATTGATTTTTAATGTTATCTTCTAGAGTGGCGAGTTCGATTCTTGCTTGGGCAAAGGAAATTATTTAGTGACGAAATTCATTAAATAACATGCTAATTCCCACCCTGGCTAGGAAAGAGTGGTAACCTGTAGATAACCCGTCCCAAATAGCCTGAGTTGCAAAAAGTGGATGTTAATAAATATTAATAATAATAATAATTATTATTATTATTAATAAATGATGTTATCTCAATAAAATTATTCAAAATAATTACCAATTTACATTGTTTACGGTTTTCATTAGGATTTTCCTATTTACACAATAGGTTTAGATGTAAAATTTCATTTTTAAGAATGGACGCGATTTATGAGAAGTTATTTCATTGGGCTTAGGTTGGTTTTTAAGACAAAGAAGGCTTTTTCACATTTTACATGGCGATGGAAATACTGTTCATTATTCAAGACTCCTCAAAAGTATATAATATCGTTGTTCCCTGAAATCTAAGAGACATATAACATATAAACAGTGCGCCTAAAATATAAAAATATTATGAATAGAGAAGCCTTCCAATGAATAACACACTCTCTCATTATTCAGTCATTAAAAATGGTTGGGCCATTATTGACAATAATGTCTGCCTTCAAACCTCAACTATTTATCATTGAAAGCTGTAGATTATTTCCAGTGGTTCATCGTAAATTGCAATAAAGGTACACATTAGCAATAGGTTTTTTTGGAACAGAATACAATTTAATTGTAATAGATTATCTACATGTACATGTTTTTAATGTGTCCATTCGAAGGAAACCAGGTTGCATCAAAACGTTTTAATATAGGTCAGCGGTCGGCAAATTTCACTCTTTAAAAACGGCCAAAACTCAACATTACAACGACTGAATTTTGGTTAAATAGGAAAAATTTCAAACTTAAACTACATTAATACCTTCATTATTAACTTAGTAATAAGAATGGCTTATGGTGTTCTTTGCTAAAAGCATCCTCAATCCGAATGAGGTATTGGTTCTGTGAGACGATCCTCTTCCAACAGTGTTCCCCTTCAAAACCATCTCAACACACCATTTACATCAACTTCCCACTTATTCGTAAATTTAAATTAATAAATGTGGAAGTTAAAGAACACTTACGTTCCAAAAAAAAAGTATATCATATTTAATAACGACATTATTTATTATTAAATTTAAATTTGTAGTTTACAAACATTTAAATCACAATTATGATTAACAAACACGAATTTTAACGACTCCCTTGCATCGCATTGGAAAGTATGTGGAATCAAGTATGATTGTAGTGGTCTTGCTTTTATGTGTCATCAGAGAACAGTTGAGTACGTGAGGCAGGCAACTCTATTCCAGTTATCAAATATCCCAAAATATTCTTTTGTAGTCATTCAAAGAATTTCATAGAGGCATAAGTTCAAATTTACTTTTTCTCTAATATTTGTTATTTCAGCCACCAGGCAATAAAGGATGTAAAAGTATAATAAAGAAAACCAGCCATATCGACAAGTGTTTTAGCTTCCTTGTACAAAGTAAAGAATTCCATTGCAATCGCGAAAAATTTCTGTTTTTATATTTCAAAGGAATTATCTGTTTTAACCAACCCTTAATCTATTTAGACTAGTTTCGTACGTATGTGGCCTCGTGCACCACAACAAATATCTTAATGTTAAATGAAGATGTTGAAATTTTCAGGTTTTAGATTGTTGTAACATTTAGTTGTACAACTCTCTTTATGATCGAAATGATTTAAAGAGGAGAGGAAGTGGTCAGAAGGACGAAAATAAAAATTTGCACATCTCTCTGGAAGTATAAGAGATACAGTGGATTTGGCAGAATTTCTTTATTAATAAATATATATATTCTGCTGTATGAGATTGTTTGATACGATGAATGGAAACGGAGGTATGGTATACGTATACAATTTACAATTTATTTATTAATGGACACCACATCGAAGGTGATTTGCCCTTTCAAAAGTAATAACAGATAACAATAACAAAAAAAAAACATACCTTAACAGCAAGTAACAATAATAAATACCTTAACAACAAATAATAACAAAAAATACCTTAACAGCAAGTAACAATAATATATACCTTAGCAACAAGTAATAATAACAAATTCCTTAGCAAAAAGTAATAATAACATATACCTTAGCAACAAGTAATAGTAGCACATAACTTAGTAATACTACTAATAATAACAAGTACCAAAAAATAAAAAAAAAATAAAAAATAAAAAAAAAAATATATACAGTTGGTGGATGATTAATGCATGTTAAATGTTATCATATATTTCAATTTTGTGTAAGTATGAGAATATATTGTTAATGTGTGGGCTGCCTTCCGTCCAGAGTTCTTGTAATAAGTAGGGGAAGTCCGTATAACATTCAAAAGAAATAATTTGAGATTAAACATTAAAACTCAATTAAAGGGTGATATTTTGATTATTTAATTTGGGATTTAATGGGAGTACAAGGAAGTCATGTCGTCACCAAATGTGAGTGCCATTTTTTATTACTCGAGCTTATATTTCTTTGTTACTACCATTGCATATTTTATACAGAGTTTTTATACAATATCATGTAAGTGACACCTTTTTGGTTAATCATTGTCATAATTATGTTCTTCTTATTTTCCCAATAGAAGATATTATTCCACGTAAACGGTTTTAGTCCTCTCATGGCAAAAGATATTTTTTTATTTTGCATGAACATTCAACGCTTTGTTCACCACCGACCTAAGAAGTAATAAAAAATAGCTTTTTCCAATTGTATATGGAAGGTTTCGTGAGCTTCACATCATTAACGAAAAACATGTGTCACTTTAGGTTCCGAATCTGTTTGAGACATCTCACAAAACTCTTCATTCTCGTAACTTTTCAATGTCTTCAGAAAGCTGAGTGTAATAACAGTAAATAGAAGGAGCTCATACTCAAATCTTTGTAATGACAAAGACACAAATATACTCCGTGTACAATTTCCTGGGCTCCACCAACTCTTTTCTCCTTTCACTACAAAATTCAATGAAATTCTTTTTTCTACTTTTCTAGCATCTCCGTAGGTTAGGGTAGTTGTCTATATCTCAGGGTTTCTAAATAGAAGATAAATGCAATTTGCCGGATGCATTATGCTGCACAACATGTAATATATACTAGAATTCAAAGGTGTGGGTTACATTCTACTTCATCTTTAATCAATTATCATGATTAAGGAATATCTCAGCTACCTTATCCGAACCTATTTCACCTGATTAACGAGCATGCCACCCAGCTGGGAGTCACCCAACTATTGGAAAGTGGGTTACTATTAGTATGCTATTGCTATATTCGCCCATCAATTATGGGCACAGTGAGTAACACGTTGACACATAACGTCTAAATGACGATATCTCGAATTTCAATACTTTTGTGATTTCAGAAGTAATTAGTTGTCCTTCACATGTTGCCGTCATGGAGTACTTGGTTATTTGTGATGGTTTGTACAATTACCTTTATAAAGCTACATTTTAAGTTGTGGTAGACAAACATGTACAAAGTCTAGGAATAATCTATATTATGTTCTTTTTCAGAAGCTCGACATAAGTTTACATAAATATCATAAGTGCTTCTCAGTTGAATGTGTGTATATATATATATATATATATATATATATAGATAGATGTATATATATAAATATATATATATATATATATATATATATATATATATATATATGTGTGTGTGTGTGTGTGTGTGTGTGTGTGTGTTTACCCGTGCACGCACACGCACAAACAAATACTATTTCGTCTGTTTAACAATTTAAAAGAACGCTTAATTTTTAAGCTCAAGCTGAAAAGACGGATCGATTAAAATTCCAAAAAGACATTTCACTCATTTCTTTGGAAAATTGAGGCATCGTTTAATAAAGGGCTATCTTGAAAATTTTCCATAAATTCTACTCTACTCAATTCCGTTAATGGCAGAAATTAGATATAGACAAGTGGGAGTTTAGAGAGAGGATAAAGAGTATTATCATAAATATCTCCGTTATTATAAATTAGAATGGAAAGTGTTATAATACCAACTCATTAATAATATATTTTACTACACTTTTGGTATACAGATTTCGCTGTTACGTGAATATAAAAAAACTTATGATTATTTTTGAGTTTCGGCTTTCAGTCTTTTTCACTTTAAGCTTACTTAGCTAAATAGAGATTACATATTTAGTTAACGTCTTCAATTCCAGAATGGCTCGTTGTGACGTCATCATTTCTGCATGTGGGAAATGTGCGTGGTTTTAGGAGCCTTGCTCGTGGCGCATATTTAATTTACACTCACTATAAGGTGCAAAATGTAATCTGAAATAGACTTAACATAATTAACACACAGATGCTTAATATAGCAAGGTTTTGAACTAGAATCAATCATCAGGGGGGATTTTGATTTTGAGATATTAAATTAAAAAAATGTACAAATTAATTATTCAGATTTGGTTTGAAGTAATTAATAAAATTGGATATTCTTCATCCTTTATGAACGAAGCAGTACACACTTGTTTCATTTGGTTTTGATTGGATTCGTCGTTTGTAACTTGTGCTTAAAATTGTAGGGGATAACAGTATTCGGGCAAATTCAGTTGTGGTTCGTCTTCTTGGTTGGCTATCAGCGTTTCTATAAAAAATGTAGAATAATTACAAGAAGAAATATTTCGTACATAAAGGGATCCATCTTGGTTCTTTTAGCAGTTGTAATGAACACACAGTAGTACAAAGCACAAATATTTGTCCTATGAGAATTTACGTAATAAATATTTTCATGTATGTGGTGAGAGCGTGCTTGGCGAGAAGTGAGAAATTCAGCTGAATTTATTATTATTATTCCGCGCAAAATGTTAAATGGTTGCAGTAACTTTAATTGTGCAATTTCGATCACTTTTCCTGGACTTTGATAGTTAACTAAGAAATAAAAATCAACGAAACAAATGGGTATAATTCATTAGTCATTAATGAGTAATGCCACAATACGTCAACATGAAATAAAAAAAATAATCTAGATTTATGTCATGCCACACATCAAATAATCCATTATTAGCTAGCCTTGTTAAGCTTTTGTTCATTTACTTCTTTTTTTAAATGAATTTTGGATTGTTGAAAATTAAAAAAAAAAAAAACAATTGTTTGTGTAGCCATCCAGGATTGTAAATTGTCATCAAACACTAAAAGACAAATTTAAATAAACAAATCAAACATAAAATTTAATTCTTCTGTAGGTTTACAACACGCTTCAGATTTGATCAGTAGGTATAACATTTAAACACAAAATACGGTATAATAAATAATTTATTACCAGTCAAAATTAGAACTATTGCTATGTACAGGCAGTCATGAGAAATAGTATTTGTGATGTTGATAGGTCATCCACGAAGAGATTTTTAGTGGACGAGGGTAGCACCATAGGCGACTGGAGCATGAGCGTAGGCGAGAGGGGCGGCTACTGGAGCATGGGCGTATGCGAGGGGAGCAGCGGCGTAGGAGATGGCTGGAGCATGGGCAACAGCGGCGACTGGAGCAACAGCCCTGACGGTGGAGCTAGTCCTGTAGGTGTTAGCATAGGAGGTGGCTACTGGAGCATGGGCTACAGCCAGGGGGGCGGCAACTGGAGCATGGGCGTAGGCAAGGGGAGCAGCAACTCGGGCACCATATGCTGGGGCATAAGCTGGAGCAGCATAAGCTAAAGCTGGAGCAGCGATGGCGGGGGCAGCATATCCTCCAATGAGACCAGCTGAAGCAGAAGCAACAGCGGCCAAAAGAAGAACCTGGAAAAAGAACATTAAGTCTTAAATCTATGTATAACCATTTTATAGACATGTAAAATAATATATGTATATAACAAAGTTATTTAAATAAATTACAGTAAAAAAAATGCTATGTTATGGGTAGAATAATGAAAATAGCCCACAGCCAATTTTTTTTTCATTCAAGAAGGAGTGTACTTTAAATTTCTTAAAAAAAGGCCATCAACAGTCATAAAATAATTCCAGATCAACAGCTGGAAGAAGACTGAAAAAATGATAGATATAAAAGCAGTAAATTGCTGGATATGGCATTTTGGAACTAAAGTATTCTCCTTGTTAAATGGCCAAATTTCATTTGACTTGCAAATATTATTCTACCAGCATTAAAATATAATTTGATAGTTATTCTTTTTTAGTTGGTTGTCGTGCAAACGGGAATGCATAACGATATGTGTCAATAACTCAATATAAAATTCAATGGAAACAATCATTATAAATAAGTTACAGTAAGTCATTAATATATAATAGAAAAATGATTTGAATTGTTTAATTGGTTATTGCAGACACACAGATTTGTATGAAGTGGCGCACCAGTAACTCAACAAATGTAAGCTGTGTATATTTTAAATAATATAATTATTTGTTTATTTTTACCCGTATATTATATTCTACTATTGACTATACGTATACTATTGATCAGTTTATTGAATTTTATAAATGTCAATTACATTAAAATACCAATTTATAAATACACTTCTAAAAGAAATATTCCATTTGTTTAATATGGGCCAAATCCAATGATCTTGCCAATACCTTAGATAGGTTTATGGTCTCCATAATAAAATTTCAGAATGACTCATTCAATACATGAAACTGCTTTTCCTATTCATTAAAAAGAATGGGTGAATGATGGTTGGCAAATATGTGAGAGGTATTTGAAATATTCAAAATGGTGTAATACTCACGATCTTGTACATGGTTGTTGGTAGTTGTTAGACTTAGTACAGCTGACTAATGTACCTCAGTTACTGACTAGCTGGCTTATATACACCCAACGGGTATCGTCCTTGCCAAGAGCCAAGGGGCGTGGCAAACCTTCACTGTAGTCAAATGTTTAAGCATTCTCAGTTCGGCAATCTCCATTTGAACCAATCATTGAATATAGTCAAGACTTCAGGAAAATCGGGAAAAGTCAAAATCTTCCAGAAGAGAGTGAACAAGGTCAGTGTGTAAGGATTTTACAAAAATCCTAATATAAAATGGTGTAAAATGCTCTGAAAAATATGTTATTTGTTTATCATTATTTATGATGTCCACTCATCAGTGAGTTGCAGGCGAATGTAGACAACATACATGTTTTAATAGAATTATGTCTATTAAACATAAATGTTTAATATGTTTATTGTTATATAAATAGCGATTAAACATGATACAATAAATCAAACTTCATAAATCATACTCGTCTATCAAACATTTTAAATACTGAATTTCACTCAAATAAATTGATAATAATAAACGAGTAACTTCTTAAGCAAAATTCCTTGTTATTTCTGAAGTAGTGAATTCAGTAAGAAATTCACTGAATTTCCTGGCGTGCTTCGGCTAAAAGAATCATGATTGTTTGGGATAACAATTAAAAAACCTTAGTCCTCTTCTTATGATTTATTATTTTTTCAGTATATTAAGCATAATAATAATATGAGAAAAAATATTGCATAATTTAAACATAAATGCAATTTATTCAGATTTCGGACAGAAATATTTCTAATTGAAGTAGAAAAAAACAACAAAAAAATACTCTTTCCCCAGAATCACTTCATTTAACAAAAAAAAAAAGATACGTCTTAATCGTTCCTGAAAATTAAGAAACAGAATATATTCATCAATTAAATTATGTTTTCAGTAGACAAATCCTTTGAGTTGATATATAAGGTAAGAACAAAAACAAAAATAGTTATTTTCATTACTAGGACGCAAAGTGGGCGTTTTCGGTGCGAGGCCTTGTTTTACGAGCGAGGCGCAGCCGAATACTTATAATAACTTTATAATAAATACTTTTCGTACGTGTAATGAAAATTGCTTTTCATTATACTGCTCAAACATAGTAAAAAAAAAAATATCCATTTCAGTTATAATTGATTCATTTTTATAAAGTAACACAAATCAAATTTAGACAGATGTTACATATTAAAATTTATATTAATTGAACAATTGTTATTATTAGATATATTTAGACATTTATTGGGTAATGTTTTTTCGATTCCTGATAAAGTTTGGTTTGCCATACATTCTACAAATTCAGGATCATCTCTAAAAAGGTCGTCTACCGTGAAATAGTCTTCATTTTCTTGAACAGCAACATTATGATAACTTTTGGGTAAATTAACTGACTCGCCACAGCCGTTCTTGGGTGCACGCCCAAACAGTTTCCTAGAAACTTCAACTTTTCTTGTGGTTGATTCTTCTAAATACCCCTCAGCTACACTTGATGATTTCCATCCACCGGGCCTCTTTAATATGAGAAGATCTCCACCATGAGATGTAAGTTTTCCAAAACATCAGTTTTACTTTGCTTCCTAGGACGGAAAAATAAAACATCTGTTTTACTTTGCGTCCTAGGACGGAAAATAGCTACTTTGCGTACTCAAACTGGATATTGAAAACACA
Organism: Riptortus pedestris; assembly: GCA_019009955.1. NCBI lineage: Eukaryota > Metazoa > Arthropoda > Insecta > Hemiptera > Alydidae > Riptortus > Riptortus pedestris. The sequence continues at coordinate 110,258,936 of CM032232.1, forward strand.
TGCTTTGCGTGCAGTATAATGAAAAATATGCTTCTTCTTTAAAACACCCCCAACGCTTTATTTTCATCCCCTAAGCGTTTCGAGCATTATAGTTCCTTATGAAGGTGTCCTTTTTCTGTAAAATTACATTTTATAAATTTAGTTATTTTTCTATGTCCTCTAGTTGACCGTGGTGAGTTCAATATTGATTTTAAACATTGTCTAGTAAACTCTTCTTAATCCTCCTGTAATAGAGCCTACCCCCCCCCCCCCGGGTTCCCTTAATATGTAGCTCAAAACGCGCTAGTGATGATAATAAATAGGATGTTTTAAAGAAGGAAATAAGTTTTTGTTTTTGACCCAGTATGACAACACATAGAAACTATATATATATTCCGTTGGATTTGCACACCTTGGAGATCTTTTATCGCCTTTACAAGCCTCCTGCACCTCTGGCTATCATGGGCGATGACTTTCCGTGAAAATGGAACTCCAAAGCATGGTTCTTCACTCTGTCAACCCATCTCCTCATTGGTCTCCCTCGTGGCCAGGTACTCTCTACTGTCGCATTCATTGTCTCGTTTAGGGAGCGATTGGGCTGATTCTTAACACATGTACCGCCCATTGTACCCTCTTTGCTATCATAACTTGTGAAATCGACTGTCTCCTGTTAGATCCCTTGGTCCTGTCACCATCCAACTTTTGGCCGATTATTGTTCTAAGAACCTTGTACTCAAACCTTTCAACCTTTGTTTCCAGGATACCCATTGAGACCCATGTCTCACACCCTAATCCCTTAGTTTCAAGGATTTTCCTTGATCTTAGGACTAGAGAAAAAAGAGCGGTTGACACTAGTTTATTCTATGGTCGATTTCAGTAACCTGGTCGTTGATACAGATTGCAGAAACCTGTATCAACGACCAGAGCTCCTAGGTATTTGAAGCTTTCTACTTTTGGGAAGGATGTGCCCCCTACACTCAAGCTGCTTTCCAGGTGGAGGTTTTGGCTCACTACGATGTCCTTTGGCCCATCTTGATTTAGTTTTCAACGAATCCGAGGATTTCTTCATCATCTCCATATACGAGGAATTTGCGCATCTTTCCAAAATGAACTGCGATTCGCCTTAGGGGCGTCACGAATTGTCTTCTCCAAGGTCAGGTTGAGCTGCTCGCAGGTAAGCAGTCACCTTGTTACAAACCTTACTTAATGCCGAATACATCATCTTCCCAAAGCATACACAGCATCAATAGACTGAATTATAAGCTGCTTAGAAGTCAACGAATTGGACGTGCACATCTTGCTCTACCTTCCACCGCTTCTCAAGTATATTTTTGAGGGTACATATCCGTGGGACCTGGCTGAAAATCCCCTAGGCCCTCTCTCGTATTACGGGTTCATTCTATTAAGCATTATCAACGTCAGGATTGTGTATTGTAGTGATTATTAAAAAATTAAACATATGTTCAATTACTACCATTGCTAAGATAGTGCTTGGTGACCAGTCAACCAGTGTGCATCTCGCACTGTTAAGTTATTATCTTTGAATGAAATCTTAACCAATAAACAGAAACAAAAACATTTATATTTATAAAAATAAAAACAAACAGATGTTCACCTACATCGTAACCATTGTCACTTAACCTCGCCCAGTACATAGCTTTATTTCTAATTATGAAATGTAACTCACGCTTTTGGTCCTGAACCTGGTTAACAGTCTTGCGGTCACTGATATTATTCCAATCCCGTGCACTCGGTTAGTGATACTTAAGACGGACTTGCTGCCTCTAGGACTTACATTGAAGGCAGTTCCTCCTGCGAGGATAAGTTTATCACTTCCGTTGCAGAAAATCGTATACCAATCAAATGTGATTTCAACACGCCTTATTTAAACAGTCATTTCCAAGGCTATTAATTGGATTCGAAATCATGATGTTTTGCGTTGTCGGGCAATTAACCCAACGTACAACCCCTGTTAACCTTGGAGGGCCATCGTATCCGGGGGAAGCAGTGCCCAACCCACCGTCAGGCGCTCTCTTCTAAAAAGGTTCGCAGCAGACAGAGTACATAGGGGTGAGAGTTGGAAGTAGTCCTTAGTACTCAGCCTGTCGGGACTCAACAGGCCGACACATCATGTTAACTCTCGCCCAGCCCTGGTAGCGGACCAGGAGACTAGCATCCTCAGCGGTCACTCATTCAAGTACATACCATGCCAGACCGTACTGCATGACTTCATTGATCTTGAGTCGGACATACTATTGTGCCGCCGCCACCCTATATATATATATATATATATATATATATATATGTGTGTGTGTGTGTGTGTGTGTATTCTGCTTGAGCGACTACATCAGGTGAGTACTGCCCAGTAGACTTCTCGGTTATGTACTTTACTCCAATTGAAGAACTTCAATATTGAGTCTATTTTTTTGTTTATCTTATATTTCTTAGAATGCTTTTCTCATCGGTGCCTGTGTTTGGTAACGCTCGGACAAAAAAGCGACCGCCAGAGCGTACACAGACATATATTTAGTTTTGAATTGACCTCATTTTCGTCATCTCATGAGTAGGATCGATAGACGTTTGAAGCATTTTTTCGAAAATCGCATCATGCGGACAGCCGCAATAGCTGACCTCCCGACAGGAAATCTCCTGAATCGTCGTACATTGTATATACGAGTACCACTAATTTTTACATCCAATTTAATATGCGATTTCCAGTAATTTTAGTTAAATGCATACATTCCCTTTGCCCGCCCCCGTTAAAAAAGAGATGACTCAAATTTAATCAAGAGTCAACTATTAAATACTCATAATATGTTGGCTACGGAAAGTAAATGCCTATTAATTTTCAATTCTTAACTACATATTATGACTAAAGACTTATGTTTTCCGAGTGTGTATCATTAAAAATCTGTACCATGTTGGTAAGAGGATAGCATATCCCGATTGACCTTCCTCACCTTGAAGCGCTTTATGTTATTTCCTGAAGAAAAATATGTCAATATTTTTTTTTTTCATAATGGGAATATTTAGGGAATTCTAACAGTTCAAATGTTATAAATTATTTGTTTCAAACAGAAGAAATATAACACTGAAATAATTGCAATATCGCGAAGGAGTGAATCAGATAGGGGAGGGAGAATTTATATGACATTTTTATATCAGTGAATTTATTAAGCCATTACATTTACAATTTGTATATAATGCAATAGGCGTAGAAGAAGAATTCCGTTTTTAGGCTTAGGCGCAATTAATGAGAATTTATTTTATTCAAAAATCTACATTTGTTGTTGGCCTTAAGTTGGTTTTAATGGCAAAGAAGACTGTTGTTTTATTTATTTCATGGTTACAGGTATGAATATTGTTCACGCGTCAAAATTCCACAAAAGTATATAATTTCGTAGATTCCAGAAAGCTACGTAAACGAATTTATAAATAGTGAGCCACAAAAGTCAACTTGAACAAGAAGCCGTGGATTAGCGAAGACACCGCCACCTGTCCACTGTGTAACTTCCAGGAACCTGAAGATACCTACCCCTACCACTTCCTTGCTGTTTGTCCATTCCTTCGGGAGTTCCGCCTTGCAGCTTTTGATCAAGCTACTCTCAGCAAGGATGAAGTAATATCCATCCTGAACGGAGGAAATTACATTAACTTATATAAAAATCTGAAGGGAACTGGAAGATATCGGAGATTCCTATTTTTTTAGTTTAATTCATTAGTCCAGTTGTTTTTTTGTTTTTGTTTTATGATCTTATATAACATTACTGCTATTGCTTTTATTTTTTATTTTCATTTTTACTTAATATCATTAAAAGTTTTTATTATAATCTTATTTTTAATGTTTATATAGAAGAATGTTGTTTTATATACTGTATCATACTCCACTCGTGCTAATGGTATTTACCAAGCACTTTGTAATTATTAAAAATTCATGAAATAATTGTATTGTAATTGAAAAATACATTTCCTAAATTATAAAAAGATAATTTCAGAAATTTACATTTTAAAAAGATTGAACATATAGACATATTATCTTCTCTGATCCACCTCTTAGTTAGAGTAAATCTCAATATTAATGTAACTCCATTGGCTGTACACAGAAAATATAAAATAAGAAAAATGAATAATATATTTTAGGTAGACCACCTGATTGATGAAGTGATTCCCAGTAACAGTTAGCAATAAAAGAGCATAAATCATAAATCTAATCAAATGGAACACAAATTTATTTCATCAAAGTCAATGAATTAAGGTATAATTGATTTCTAGCCTTACTGTGAAAAACATGAGCCCTTGAATATTACTTTCTATTATAATTCTGACATTATAGTTCCTATTACCATTTGCATGTTAGATTTGACACGGTAAAAATTGTTTCCTCATTCCTTATGAATTCTACCTCAATGTCTATATTGAAAGCTAGTGTTGAAACTGACTTGGAGTCATTGGTCTCTGTGTGTAGTTTATTCATGATCGTAATATTTTTATTGTATCTATTTTTATGCACAATCATTCTTAATCTGGGGTAGTTGTCTTAAAACATTTTTTTAGATGTCTTAAATTCAAATTCAGGGTTTACAAACATATTATTTGTTTGAGATATAGCTCAACAGTTATCGGGTATTTGATTGGGCTTCTTTTTGAACCTCCACGGAATCGAGTTTTATGACACCACAAGAGAAGAATATAACTCCTAGAATAACTTCTGGAGTACTTCACTATTCCCGTTCTGATTCGATTGTCATACTGACTTTAGATGCCTCCTTGAAATGCCTGATAGGTCCAGGAGCGCCATCAGGATTTGCAACAAATGGTTGTCTAGAACCTTGTCAACAACGTGAGAGATAGGTCATTCAAGACCAAAGCCTAATCATAAATGCTTCTTCAAATTGGGTTTCTACTCTGCTGAACAAACGCACTATTGAGAAGAGCGTTACAGTGTCATGGTTCTGTTCTTCAAAACACATCTTTAGCCACATCGATGGGAGGTGTCATAGAGTCGTGATTCTGCTCTTTAGCCACATCGCTGCAGAGGAGTTCTAGGACTGTGGTTGTGCCCTTCAAACCACATCGCCGGGAAGGTGTCATAGAGTCGTGATTCTGCTCTTTGGCAACATCGCTAGAGAGGAGTTGTATATTTGTGATTCTGCAATTCAAACCACGTCACCGGGAAGGTGTCATAGAGTAGTGATTCTGTTTTTTAGAACATCGCCGGAGAGGAGTTGTAGGATTGTGACTCTGCTCTTTAGCCACATCGATGGGAGGTGTCATAGAGTCGTGATTCTGCGCTTTAGCCACATAATTCAGGATGTTTCTTTGGATCGTGATTCTGCTCTTTAGCCTAATCACTGGGGTGGTGTTATAGAATCGTGATTCTGCTCTTTAGCCACATAGCTATGGAGGTGTCTTTGGATCGTGATTCTGCTCTTTAGCCTAATCACTGGGGTGGTGTTATAGAATCGTGATTCTGCTCTTTAGCCACATAGCTAAGGATGTTTCTTTGGATCGTGATTCTGCTCTTTAGCCTAATCACTGGGGTGGTGTTATAGAATCGTGATTCTGGTCTTTAGCCACATAGCTATGGAGGTGTCTTTGGATCGTGATTCTGCTCTTTAGCCTAATCGGTGGGGTGGTGTTATTGAATCGTGATTCTACTCTTAAGCCACATAGCTATGGAGGTGTCTTTGGATCGTGATTCTGCTCTTTAGCCTAATCACTGGGGTGGTGCTATAGAATCGTGATTCTGCTCTTTAGCCACATAGCTATGGAGGTGTCTTTGGATCGTGATTCTGCTCTTTAGCCTAATCGCTGGGGTGGTGTTATTGAATCGTGATTCTGCTCTTTAGCCACAAAGCTAAGGAGGTGCCTTTGGATCGTAATTCTGCTCTTTACCCACAAAGCTAAGGAGGTGTCATAGAATCGTAATTTTGCTACATCCCTGGGGGAGGGTCCAGAAAGCTGAGGGGGAAAATAGAATTGTAGATATATATTTATACAATATAGAATTTATCTTTTTACAGCTGCTGGTATATGGGATGGTATAGTCTCAGGATACCATTCTTCTCTAAGTCTGTTGCTGACGTTTTCATTTAATAAAGCCACCACATATATTATTTTGGTCTCCTATTTTTGTGGACCATTTTCTCATCCCAATTTTTGGGCTATTCTGAATTTTTGGAGTATTACATTGCATCAGAGGTTAGACCAATAAATTATAAAGCAAAATACAGAATAATAAATAATTTATTAACAGTCAAAAGTGAAACTATTGTTATATACAGGCAGTCAAATGGTATAGTATTTGCGAGGTTGAATTGTCTTTCACATGAAAATTAATTTCTTAGTGAACGAGGGTAGCGCCATAGGCGACTGGGCCATGGGCTACAGCAAGGGGAGCGGCAACTGGAGCATGAGCGTATGCAAGAGGGGCGGCTACTGGAGCTTGAGCGTATGCGAGGGGAGCAGCGGCGTAGGAGATGGCTGGAGCATGGGCAACAGCGGCGACTGGAGCAACAGCCCTGACGGTGGAGCTAGTCCTGTAGGTGTTAGCATAGGAGGTGGCTACTGGAGCATGGGCTACAGCCAGGGGGGCGGCAACTGGAGCATGGGCGTAGGCAAGGGGAGCAGCAACTGGAGCATGGGCGTAGGCAAGGGGAGCGGCTACTGGAGCATGGGCGTAGGCAACAGGTGCAGCATAACGGGCAGCATATGCTGGGGCATAAGCTGGAGCAGCGTAGGAGATAGCTGGGGCGGCGATAGCTGGGGCAGCATATCCTCCAATGAGACCAGCTGAAGCAGAAGCAACTGCGGCCAAGAGAAGAACCTGGAAAAATGATAAATGAATTTATAAATATATGAAATAGAAAATGCCTTCAGGTTGTGAAAATACATTTACCCCATTGTACAAATATAAAAGTAAATACCACACACACAACCTCCACTTACGCAAACATATTTCCCCAGAGTAACCAACCATGAGGCTTCTTCCGATTTTGATGATGATTGTCTACCAGTTGAAAATATTTTCGGCGAGATGTATGTGTATTGAACTCAGGCTACTGTGTTCAACTGACACCATGGTGTTATCTCCACGGTTATGCATTCTAGGGACTTTAAAAGTCTCAAATTTGTTCAGGTTAGGCATATGAGTTAAACAGTGGTCTTAATACACCTGGGGCAAGTCGTGGGTTTGATTTCCACTAACGCAATAGGAATTTATTTAGTGATTTTTAAGTATTATTCTTAGTCTCACCCTGTTTAAAAAAAAAAGTGGTAACCTATAGATAACCTGTTTTATTAACCGTAGAAGTTATATTGTAAAATTAATCTTAAAAGAAACTCTGCAGTTTGATAACGAAGAAATTTCGGAACTGTATCAGAGAAAATTTTTTCGTCTTTCCTTTATAAATGTTAGTGTTTAGCTTTCAACCGTTTTGAACCGAGTCTACACTTGGCTCTCTTCAGTCCTAAATTTTGAAATCCTTTTCCAATGTGTATCAATCACGAATATGGTAGTTAATTGTTAAGAATTCATTAGGTCGTGTACATCGAAGTAGATATCCTCTCTTTGCATAGATGTACACGAGAGAGAGAGTAAGGAAGAGATCAAAAAAATATGTCAAAAACCTGTTTCTCCGAAAGACAAAACTTCTTCTGCTTGGGTGAGCAAAATACAAATTTCAAATAATGGCTCTTCTATTAGCATAAATTACAATGAAACGTAGCACCTTTTGAATTATAAGGAATCTAAAAAGGGGAATTTACAAGAATATTAAAAATTTAATATTTCAAATAGCCAATGCAAAGACCTATTTATAAGGCATTTGATTAAAATTTAATGTTCAGAAGAGAAATTTTAGAGAAAACTCAGTAAAAATTAAAATTAAATTCTGTAAAATATATTATATAAGTTATATAAATTTCTTATGTAGAAACATTACTTTTTTATATTCAATAATAGAATGATTTTATTCAAAATATTAATGATTACAAACGAGGATCCTCAATTTCGATAATGAGAGATATTTTTTAACTAAAAATGTTTTCTTAAAATTAAATTTAAACGGAGTTTTTGATTGTAAGCAAGAAATGTATAAAATCAGTACTTACAATCTTGTACATGTTTGTTGGTTGTGTTAGTACTGCAGACTAATGTAGCAGCCGAAGGAGGTACCAGCTATATAAACACATCGAGAGCTTGTCCTTGTTCGAGCGGGGGATGTCTTGTGCAACCCCGGCACGCCCTCGGCTGATCTGGATTCACCCCCTGGCTTTAAACCTTCCAGCGTTTTATCTATCTAAATACAATTACTCTAAAATAATAATGTCATTATTTATTTTAAATTCGGACCAAAAGCTACTCTCACACTTACCCAGATATCTTAAAGATCTTTCACCTCTAGATTCTGTAAAATTAACCAGCCCATGATACGAATGCAGTTTATATTCCATTGGTGCTTCCATTAGAACGGTGACTAATATAATAGGCTCAGTTTGGCTTATGCTGCGTTTGTCTTTGGGGATGGACTCCACCAGGAGATTTGTTTTTAATGAGATAAATTGATAAATTTTCAAAATTATTGATTCTTACTTCATGATGAGTACTCATTCTGGATACTATGATAATAACTAAAAGTGAAAACATGGACTATTAGTACCAAGCAGGGAGATATTTGTCCCAAATCATAAATTATACCCTTTAAGACTTAATGTTAGTTTATTGATTTTGTTTTATATTTAGCTAAACTTTTATCACTAAAACTTACACCTCACATTTATCGGATTATTCAGTTTTAATAAAAGGGGGTTGTTTTCCAAAGACAAATAGTATAATTTTCAAGTACAGGGTAGTTTTAAATTTGTTGGATACTTCATTCGCATTACAAGTCAATTGAGTTTTCTAATTAACCATTCTGTGTGGAATTAAATAACTACTTTTTTTGTACTTTTCTTATATCTCATTCATTTGTATAATACAAACTTGATTTAATATAAGCTAAACTGTGAGCCATATCAATTCGTCAAGTTATACTACTCTGTGTTTTTAGATGACTTCGGAATCAATAATTGAGCAAAGTTAAATACAGTATCTGAGATCAGTCTGCATTTTGAGACATAATATTCTTACTGTCTTACTTAAATTGGTATAGGCATGTCACATTGTGGAAGGGCTACGCCAGTATATACTCGTATAACACTAATATCAAATGTGTTGGTAGAGTCGATAATTGAGTACAACTGGCAAGATAAAGGTAACATATTTACGCCTCATGAATATTCTACTGTTGTACATTTTTAATAGCGTAAATTCATATTAATTGGTTTTAGCTTTCCTTTACCTAATCAATCAATGATAAAACCTGGCAATTAATGTCCAGCATTAAAAAACTTAAGTGATCCATGCCATTGCATTCAGAATGAATTTTCAGAAAGTCATTCGATTTCGAGAGAATGGTGCTGAAAAGGACTTTTTGTGAGAAAAATTTCGAAGTGATTTTCTTCAGTAGTTTTGAGGTTATCTTTGGCTGAAGGCATACAGCCCCCTTATCAAAACCGTGAACTGTCGAAGAAGAAGTACAAAATCCATACAACAAGTACAAACGAGGATCCAGTACAAAAGGTTCAATCAGTGTATAGCTGCACTGTTGTGGTGCGTTCTAGGATTGATAGGAAAATAAAGATTGCAGTGTGACCAGGTGCCATAAAAGAGTCCGAACTAATAGTGGAAAATCTGCGGCTTAAAATAGTTACAAAATTAAAATAAAAATACCTAAGATTATACGTCCTGCAAAGACTGGGTAACTTGGGGAGCTCAAATTTCCGAATTGTACTCCAAGCACATACCAGGGAATGATGGTAATTCAGATCTATATCTAGGAACATACGAAACTGGAGTACCATAATGTTTCGTGAAGAAGGGATTCAGCTTTATAAGTATATCCTGGAAAGTATTTGCCAAGTTTACAATCGGTTAACTGATCAATAGTTAAGAGTAAAGCAAAATCGTAAAGAAGAATATTCTTGATATGAAAGAGACGGGTTCGTGAAAAACTAATATAGATGGAGGATGAAAATTCTAATATATATATATATATATATATATATAAATATATATATATATATATGTCTGATATCGCTCTAGCAACAATTTTTATCTTATTGCTACGAAACTGAATATATAAGCGTTTTTTAAAAAAAAGAAGTAAAAATCAAGTTCGTTAACGTCTATAATCGAATAGGGGTTGAAGGAAAAATCGGAGTTAACTACGTTATTGTACGTTGGATCAAAAAATAGTCAATTTTTGTCGGATCAAAAACAATAATCTTATTTCAAATTTAATTGCCCATAACTGTTATTATAGGTATAGGTACGTATTTTCTCCGTAATATAGAGGGGATTTATGTAGAGGGTATTTGCAATTTTTAGTATAAAGCCTTCAGTAAACCACCACTCCTACTCATGTCATATTTATGATAAGCAGTTTATCATGAACCTTTATTGGAAGCTTAAATATCAAATATTGTTTTCATTGGAATTGTACTGTGTAAGGTACTTGCAATTACATCATATGATAACGTCATCATTTAAAATTATACGTTCTTTACTAGAAAATGTTTATTTAATCTATATCATACTCTATATTTACCAGTTTTATTCAACACTAGAGGTCATATTACTTAAGAACTGAAACCTGGGAATAGAGGGTAGAGTGGGGTGTAGGAATTTAATAATTCAAAGTATATCCGTTATTATAAACAGAATGAAAAAAGTTATATAGCCGATCTCTTTAAGCTATTGATGCTCTGTGTGTGTGGGTGCGTGCGTGTGAGTGTGTGTGCATGTTTGTATGTGTGATAAAGAAAGTGAGAGCATATGATTGTAAATATTTTAGGTGTTAGAAATCTTCATTTTATTGTACATACTAATTTATATTTATTTGATTTTAGTTTAGTTTTTATCCATTGAAATTATATAATTGTTTACGTAATTTTATTAGTCTTTACAGTTTTTGTTTTTGAACTTAATGTTTTGTTTTTGTTTATATATTTTATAGTATTTGTTATTTTGTGTTTATTGTTGTTTTTTGTTTTTTTGTTATTTGATTGCGTTCTATTATTTAGTTGAGTTTTATTTAGTTATGTTTTGTTATATTGTTGCGTTCTGTTATTTAGTTGAGTTTTATTTAGTTGCGTTCCGTTATTTAGTTGTGTTTTGTTATATTGTTGCGTTCTGTTACTTAGTTGAGTTTTATTTAGTTGCGTTCCGTTATTTAGTTGTGTTTTGTTATATTGTTGCGTTCTGTTACTTAGTTAAGTTTAATTTAGTTGCGTTCCGTTGTTTAGCTGTGTTTTGTTATATTGTTGCGTTCTGTCATTTATTTCCGTTCCGTTATTTAGTCGAGTTTTGTTATTTGTTTGCGTTCTTATTTTGTATTATTTAATTTTTTCTTGTTTCTATTTTCATTTTGTATTTTGTTTATATAAATTGTTTTTGTTGTTTTTTTATGAGCAATATCGCCTCGCTGCGAACGCTCCAAAATAAATAAATAAAATATTGATGCCCTACAATTGTTGTGTTGAGTATACATTTCTTCGCAACTCAAAAAAGAAAGCGTTGTTTCGTACTTTCTTGTTCATCACATCAATAAACCCCCACTTCTACACATCACATTTTTACTGAGAAATAGAGAGTTTATGGTGAGATGAGATTAGCAGCGTGTCAAACCAGCACGTGGGAAATCTGCTTAGTTTATGCAGCCACTGCTTGACGAATTATTTGTCGTTAAACCTAGCAAGAAGGTCAATTTTTTTCCATCAGCTTAAGGTGTTAGTGCATTTATATACAATTTAATTAATCCATCCTAACTTCTAGAATCTCTATTATTGGGCATTTGCTTCAAATTAATCTAAAGTATGGCATGAACAGTTCGGGCTTACTAACTCTCTGACTGGCGCTACTATTCTCTAAAGACCTGGCCCTCTGCTGTCATTGGCCGCTTTGAGTGTCTAGAAGTTAGGACCTCAAACCACAGATCATGCCTCAACGAGTCCTTTACCAGATGGTCCAGCCTCGTGACATTGAGCCTAACTCTCATCAAAGTCCTGGTGAACCTAAATGCATTCTCAAGGGGATGCATTATCATGTCGGCAACTACGCCCCAGACTGCTGAATTGCAAGTGTCGTCTTTCGCGATGCCCAAATGTTGTCTGATGCAGCATGAAAATCCTTGTAAGTTTATAAACTCCGCTATTGGTCGGCGTTGCTTCGGAACCTCGCTAAGGCTCTAAATACAATCTAAAACCTCTTCCATACCTAACTATATACCTCATGACTATAGTTCACTTTTGCCAGTGTTTATTTTTTTGAAGTTCTCATAACGTAAATCGCCTTTACGGTAGCCACTCCTTTTCTAGTAACTGCATAGTTTCAACTCTCAATAATTAACCATACCCATTCATGGCACATGCATTTTGTGTCAATTCCCTACGAAAATGTTTTCTGTAAATAGTACATCATGAGTCAGTTAAGGTACTGATGTGACAACCATTTAAACAAAAATACTTTCTTTCACAGCAGTATTGTTGGAGTGAAGAATATTGTGTACTTGGAGAGAGAAAAAAAAATGTCTAAGTCTTCGTAAGTTTTTATTTCAGCGCTAAGCGCTATCGAAGACTATTGTCTCCATCTTCAGAGCTACTTGCATGCTCATTGGGAAAGGCGGCAAGTGACTCGCTCACTTGACTTGCTGTCTTTCAATATGAGTGCATGCAAGTAGCTCTGAAGATGGAGACAATAGTCTTCGAACGTGCTTAGCGCTGAAATAAAAATTCGTGAAGAATTGGAAGTCTTTTTCTTTCTCCTAGTAAAAATACTTTCTATATACCGAGGTCTTTAAAGACATTTTTATGAAAATTACTCTCAATGCCAAATTTATTTGTTCAAGAAGAGGTTAATATTGCAGTTAATGTTGTGATTTTATTCCTATAGAACATTATCACCAAGGTCTCTTTGAAAAATGAGATTTAGAAAATTATTTAGTAAAAAAAAATCATTGCTAAGACAAGGACGCATGTATAATTTCAATTTACAAGGAAGACACAAGCATGCACTAAAGCAAAGCACTTGTTAAGCATTAAATAAAGATTAATTCCCCTGAAGTTGAAATCGAACAAAGATATTTAAATATATCACTCACTCATTCTATGAAAAAATTCCGTCTTGCAAGTCCTTGGTTAATTAAGCAGGTTTCCCAAGTGCGCCACATATTTGTATTTATCTCAAAAAGTAAAAGTTCTACGAGAACGATATTTGGTATTTAAGCTTCAAATAAACTGCTTCATGACAGAACAGCTTATTTTTAATATGACATTAGTAGTAGAGAGGGAGGGGTTTACTGAATGCCGAAAACCAAAATAAAAACAAATATCTCGGTTAATAATCAAGATAATAAATAAACTCGTATCACAACATTAATAGAACATTTATTTTAAAATAATATTTGTTATATGCACTTTTTCGATCCGATGACTAATAACGGAGATATTCCATCTCTTCGGAGATTCTCTCCTCTAACCCCCCCCCCGTCCCCCAATCCGTTTTCAGCCTTAATAAGCTTAATCTTTATTATTACACAAAACGCTAAAATATCCTTACAGGAATTCTGCTGAAACTTATATATCCTCTTGCAGTTAATTAACCATTGGTTATTAATAACCAATGTTGGATGTATGAAATAAAAAATGATTATTGAAAGTAAAGTCTCAGAAACATTCTTAATAAGCACACCTAGTGGTCCAAAGCACACGTGTAAGCCTAGATGCCAATTAGACTCTTGTCTTGTTGTCTGTTAGAAAGTAATTAACAAAAGAAACATTCTTTCTTTTAAATAAAAAAAATCTTTAATAAAACTAAATTAAACACTTTCGTCGGTTATTATGGTAAAAAATAGTTGGGAAATTCCTAATCATATTATGCTAATTAAACTCAGTGATATCAACATAGTTACAAAGCACGTGGAAGAATTGTAGAGCAGGTAGCATTGGACCAGGAACGTGTAACTCAAAAGGGAAAAGTAAATAATGAGAGTAAATTAGTGTGCTCAAAAGAGGTCACCTTACCAAATATTGCGTGACGAAACGTCTTGACATTTCTACTATTGATGCCGTGTCATCTCTGTCCTACCTATGACAATATTTAGTGAAGGTGATTGCCAGATGAGATCTGCAGAAGGCTATTAGGCATAAGAGGGTATGCAGCCTCTCGTTCAAAAATGGACCACAAAAAGTTAACAAACATCAATATTTGAATTATCGTTTTTCTTTTATGAAATTTTCACAACTAGAGTCCCAAAAAACATCTAGGCTGAAGTGGAAATTTTCTGTTCAAAAAACTGACGTGGACAACACTTGGGACGTCGTTGTACTTCGATTAAATTAAAAAAATAAAACCTAATGTATGCACCTCATGGCTTCTTAGTACTAACATTAAATAAAATGTTTTGCTGCACTTAAATTAAAATTTATATCTCATTGAGTTAATATACAATGTCTTCGGAAATCAAAAGGGAACGGATAAAAATATTTCGTAGAACACAATGTTGAAATCTTTCTACTCCGAAAACGGATAAATGAAATATGTTGGCATCTCTAAAAGGGATGGAGAAATATATATTTTTTTATTTTCCACTATATCAAAATCTATTTCTACCTTAATCGATTTCGATCAGAAGAGAAGCACAACTAGGTGTTTCAACATAAAATGTCAAATTTCAATAATCTAAGGCTAGTCGTTTTGGGGTTTGCAAGGTGCGTATATATGAAAACATCAACAAAAAACTAGTTAAAATGGGTTCAGTGAGAATAAAAATGGACAATTCCTTTAAATTTTGAAACCCAATTTTATATTTTTAATTAAAATACTTCCTTTACTTCGTACAAGGAAGTAAATAAGGAGTCCACCTTGTTCTTGAGCTAGCTAAAAATAGCAAATTTAGATAGTGTAGGCATTTAAACTACTTCAGTTGGAGTCAAAAGTTTTGCTGATCTCTTTCCTATTGTTACTGTAAATTATCTCTGACAGAGAAGGATAGAAAAAAAGAGCACAGTAATTAATAAAACGGAAAATAAAATAATCGTACATCAACATAATTAATTAACATAATTAATTACAA
Organism: Riptortus pedestris; assembly: GCA_019009955.1. NCBI lineage: Eukaryota > Metazoa > Arthropoda > Insecta > Hemiptera > Alydidae > Riptortus > Riptortus pedestris. The sequence continues at coordinate 110,274,088 of CM032232.1, forward strand.
TAACATAATTAATTATTTCATATCCTGTGTTATTTGAATCAGCTGTCATTCCGTCCAGCTTTATATCAAGGAAAACGTATACATATGCATTTATATATTCTTTCAGCTCATTTCATAGTGAAGAAAAACTTAAGTTGTCAATGGCACCGCAGTCAGTGGGAATTCTTAGGATGGCAATCAATTTGGAAAGAATGTTAATGAAAAGGGGTTTTTGCGAGAAAAAGACAAAACCAATTGTCTTCAATAGCTTTGGGGTTTCCTTTGGCTTATGGCATACGCAACCCTTATTATAAAGTTCTAGGTTAGAAAAACATTTCAGTGTTGTGTGATGCCATAAAGAGCCCTCTTAAAGAGTGAATTCACAGTGATTTCACTATATGACAGAAGTGATTTCACTATAAATCATAAAGTGGAATATAAAATAACACTATTGAACTTTAGTATGCATACTATCAGACATCAATATAATTTTAGCAGTCAACATTTAGGTCTAGTCCGGTAAATAGCATTTGAGTAAAGCTCTCCAAACATTACATTTGACTCAAACAGAAAACAATACACGTAATTAATTAATTATATTTAAAGCGTCGACATATTTGAGAGAGCTGATTTTTATGGCAGCAGCTCATTATTGAGCAAGTACTTGTATTGAGACAAATTCCTTTTTAACAAACTTTCTTGAGCTCTATTTCAGCATAAAAATGTATAAGATACCTCAAAAATGAGATATTTAACAACGTAATGAAATTTATGAACTAGCTACAAGATTAAGAACTTCCAATAGTGATTAATCTTCTAAAATTTGGCAAACAATCGAAAACCAGCAAAAAATCGGCAAAATCTTGGCAAGACATAGACAAAAATGAAATTCAAGTAAGAAGAAAGTAGATGAGAATTTGTTTTAACTTGATCGAGGGCCATGCAACACATAGAATCTCACAATGCCTTGTCCTGTAATTATAAATTGTGAGATTCTAAGGGTTAAATAATAACTTTTGCCTGGACAAAAGAAAACAATTAATCTTCATTGCACCACCTCATTAATAACAAAATGTATTATAAAAAATTGTAGACGTAGAAATAAAATTGACTTATCTCCAATACTTGCAATGATATGTTTACACAACGACCATGAACAGGAAGTGGTAAAATTGACCTTTTTGGAAACATAAGAAAATTTAAACTCAATAAGCCATGTTGAAATAACATACACATCAGTTTAGCATTATTTTTTATTGAAACATTTATTATTGTAAAGTAGTTATAGACATGAAACAAATTCATTGGACAAAAATATTCTAAAAACAGTTACTTTAAGCTTCAGATTATTTCCAGGTTCAAGAACCTTGAACAGTATCTAAATGGACAGTTTTCCTTGCTGTCACTGTGAAGTCTTCTTGATTTTTTAAATTCTCTATCCTCATTGAAAATATTCTTTCATTTAGTCTGTCAACTCCCTTAAATATGTCGACATTAAACTATAATAAATCATAGTTAAAGTTTTGGCCTTATTTCACATGGAAATCTAGAGTGGCGAGTTTGATTCACGCCTGGGCAATACGAAACTTATTTAGTGACGAAGTCATTAAATATAATATTTATTCCCAACCTGGCTAGAAAAGGGTGGTAACCTGTAGATAACCAGTCTCAAAGAGCTATAGTACATTAACAAAATCAATACATTAACTTAAAGACATATCAAATACAATACATACAATTAACACAAAATTACAGTGGACACGAAAATACACAGCCTATATAATTATTTTTATTATACCATTTGTATTAAGGTGATAATGACTCTGTTTGCCGGCCTGGGTGAGGCTACTCACACATATAAATCCAGCCTTTCACCTCCATTGAAATTGCAGTCACGGGTGACAATTCTACAAACGGCTTAGCTCGCTCCAAGCCCATTCATTAAATAAACTAATTCAAGAGATTCGATAAATGGACGATACGAGTTTGAAACGTGATCAACGTAAAGTACCACCTTACGTAATGTGATCATCTGAGGTCAATGGTTATGAAAGTCAGCTTGATAACGTGATAATAACCAGTAGTCAAAGTACTTTCAACAGTTATAGCAGACTTCCCTTGAGGAAATGTTTTTATCTTATTGCAATTTAAATTTACTGTAAACATTGTTAAATACATTTATTCTCTATCTTGAATATTAACCGAGATATTTGCATTTTTATAAAGTGTAACGGACGAGCTATAGTCGCTGCTAATCGTTCCCGTCGAAAACTAGTTCGGCCGTTTCAGTAACTCTGCACTCATATGGAGATTTCTCTATTGTATAACCTTACGTGGGAAATCTGCTTAGTTTACGCAGCCCCTGCGTGACCGACTTTTAATCGTAACAGATCTTCAGAGCTTTAAGTAAAATAACATAATAGAAATAAGTTTAACATAAATTTAAATTAATCATTTTTATCAATTTCAGTCAAAATTCAATGTCTAAAATTTGAATGTAAATTTTTGAACAAGCCACCCCGGCCCCTTAAAATCTGCAGTTGTAAATAATATAAGGCTGAGTCTTGGAGTGTCATAATTGTGACCCCTGAAGAATCATTACATATATACATATATTCAACCTAATAACCTTCTCCAGCGACCATGACAATGGAATGTCATACTTTTCATGACGGATTCATATAGAAAATCAAAATTCTGAAATAAAGGTTTGTGCATTTTACTGCTAAAGGATACGTCAAATAAAAAAAAAATCACCGATATAAAGTCGTTTTAGAATTAGATTTTCTACAAGAATCCGTCACGAAAAGTATGGCACTACAGTGGATATTCCAAAGTTATGGTCTATAAAATGATTCTCCAGGGGTCACACCCCTGTCATTATGGTACACCAGGTCTCAGCCCTTTATTAATACAATTCGTGATTTTAAGGAGGGTGGGATGGGAACTTGGGATACCCTGTATAGAGTTTAGTACTATGGTCGCAACAATTTTATATATTTCTTCCAACGTAATTCTTGTCTTTGGATTATAAAACTATTAACGTTTTGCTTATAGCATTGGATACAATTTGTATACAAGACTATATTTTTAATCGGCCGATTATTTTAGAAATTATGAAACTTTTACTATTTTTTTTTAGTTTTTATTTCTATGTATATATTTTTTTGAGAATATTTAATATATATATATATATATATATATATATATATATATATGTGTGTGTGTGTGTGTGTGTGTGTGTGTGTGTGTGTAATCTCCTTATTCAAAGTTTTTAACACATAAAATAAAATTAACATTTTACATTTGTAATAGATTCTTAAGAACATATATTAATTATATCCCCAGCATTGCGGGATTCTCATGAACCTGGAAAAATATGAACACATATGAAATAAAAAAGACATCAAAATTAATAAATTCCCATAAAGCAGCTCCTTGCAGGTGAGGTTTACAAGGTCAGATAATTAAGAGGGGAGATGAAGCAATGTGTTATGAACAGAAGAAAAGAGATTAATAGATAAGATATAATTAACCCAAAACACAGAAGAACAATATCCATACTAGAGTAGAACATTTATGAGGTATGTTTATTAATATTAATTGGTAGCAAAATATTCATGTTAAGGGAAGTTAATTAAGTCAATTAAGTTCAGTGGACATGTATGTGTTTATATATATATATATATATATATATATATATATATATATGTGTGTGTGTGTGTGTGTGTGTGTCTGTATGTATGTATACTTTAATAACATGGCTAATTGATATTTCTTTTCAGCGTGACTCCGTAATTTCATATATCCATGCTGGGATTCTCTCTTTGAAGTATATATACAAGTTTTTCAGCTCCATAACTAGTCATTAGGGGTTGGAATGTCAAATGTATCTTCTGTCTTTTTCAGTATAATAATGTTGAAAATATCTCGTCTATATACTATTCATCTATTACCATCATATTATCTGTAAGATATCGAGAACCACAATGTAAACAGTACAATAACTGCATTTATTCTGGCTCAAAAAAACATTATGCTATTAATAACAAAGCAATATATAATATATATGAGAATTAATACCACGTGCAACACTTTTAGGATATATTACAAAATATATCATTTAATGGTCTTATCTGGTTCCATTGTAAAGTAAAAATGTGATGAAATAATTATATTTAATACTACATAAAAGGAAAGCTATGAAAAAACAGTTAATATTAAAAGACTGAAAATAGAGTTAAATCAATAGAATACTAATTGAAATAATAAAGGATAACACCTAATAGCAATTGATAACACTTATAAATTAGAGTAGAGAACCTATACTCTATAAATAACATGACAAATTGGCCATGTCTTATTAGTATAATTCCTTCAGCAGTAATTGGCTCTTATCACTATGCTATTCAACAGGTGAGTGAGTGGCGGTGATAATCAATAATCTTGAGCCCCCTCATTAACATTGTCTCTTTATTACTATAATTTCATTCATTAACAGTGGAGTAATTTACTGAGCATACATAATTAACAGTTTGTTCTTAAATTTAGTCGTAATATATTTTTATATACAACAACCCCTACTCCTTTTGGTTGTGTTCACTCTTTTGCCTAAATGAAGTAAGGATTTTCAATCTCAAATTTTGTGCTTACAAGGGAGGCGGAGGAGACCCGAAAAATTAAAGAATTCTGAAACTTTTTGTGCAACTTGAGTAGTTCATTCATTCACACAAACCTATTATTCTTTCTTGCAGAACTACGATTTGAAGGGGTAAAATCACCTCTTGAAAAAAGTTATTTTTATATTTTTATTTTATAGATATAAAAAACAAAGGTTTTTCGACACATTTTCCTGCACCAGAGTTTTGAAATTATTTAAAAATTTCTTATATAATGAATCATGGAGCATATTTAACGATAAATTCAACCATACACGATAAAGTTGTATTCCGATCACATTTTTCAAAAAGCCCGTCAACCAGTGGCTGTGTTAAATAAGAAGATTTCTCACTTGCGTCACGTATTTGCATTTATCTCTTGACGTAAAAGTTCAATGAGAACTATATTTGTTATTTAGGCTTCAAATAAAGTGCTTCATAATACAACAGCTTACTGTTGATACGGCATCAGTAGGAGTGGGGGTTTACTGAAGGTCGAAAACATCGCAAATATCGCGTTTAATATTAAAGGTAATGAAAACATGTACATAACAACATTTATAGAACATTACATTTGCAATAATACTGGTTTTAAACAATTTTTCGATCCGACGTTTAGTAACAGAGATATCTCAAATTTTCAAAATTCTCCTCCTCTACCCCCCCCCTCAGGTCCGATCCGATTTCATCTGTTAACGAACTTTATCTTTCTTTTTATATATAACGACTAAATATCGAGTTTGGTAACGATCAAACAATAAGTGCGACCGCTAAAGCGGTAACAGACAAATATATATATATATATATATATATATATATATATATATATATATATATATATTCAATATTGAACGAATCTCATTTTGGTCATTTCCTATTTAGGATCGATGGACATTTGATGAAAAATTTCTTCGAAAACCCCATTATGAGTACGACCTCAATAGCTGATATCCCTTAAGAGAAATCTGCTAAAATATGCTCAAAATACCTTTATTGTACATTGCGTGAATACCTTTATTAGCAGATACATCCCAGGTCCTTCATGTTCATAAATGGCAATGCATTTAGTATTCAATTTGTAGAAAAGGAACAAATGCCTCTATGGTGCCTTGGAACTTATGCAGTGCTGGTACTATTTACAAATACATGACTGATTACCTTCCGTTGGGGCTGCCACTCTATGAGTGATAAAAAATTATTTGGCGGCATCTCTGTTAATCAGCTGATCATTGTCATTAACTTTAAAATCGATTTATCATATGGTGGTGCCAAAAATTTGGAATCGATATTTTAGAAGTACTTACTCTTACACTCCGTTGATAAATTAACCACTTCGTTTAATTGTTCTTTGCTCAAGTTATTTAGGAGGGGGGAGGGGGGAGTAAATCAGTCCCCTTGGATAAAGTTTGGACTCCTCCTCTTGATGACACGTAAATGATTCCTTGAAATTTCGCCTGAAATATTAGCCAGCTTCTTTTGGTTTCCATTTTCTCAGTGAGTACAGACCTATACAAACATTGTAACATATATGGTCTATTTAAAAGGCATAGTTATAATATTTTTTGCTATAATTTAAATACAAATGGAGTGGTTTTATTATGTCGTTAAACAGTCCATTTAATAGTATTTAACACACTCTCGTAATTACAGCTTGTGAATATTATCCCATAAATTACAAATGAAATACAAGTTATAAATCAATATTCTTATAGCGCAATTGACAACATCATAAAAGTCGAGTCATTTGCATAATTTTATAATGTCAAAGTTGTTATGAGATAATGTTAGTAAGCGTACTAGATCTGTAGATAGATGATTGCCACTTTGGAAGACTTCCAACTGATATTTTCCGATAATTATTTTATAAATAAAATATCCACTAGAATTATTTGACATTTTTTACAACATTTTAACCTGATCTACTGATACGAAATCTTGAATTAAATAAAAAAATTGTAAGTGAAATATTATATGAAATTAAGTCCATGATTAGGAGTATTTTGTCATTTATTCTAGAATTCAGCTTTATCTGATTTTAAACAAAAATGTAAAATATCCTTAAATTCTACTTAAAATATATGATTATATAAGCATTCATTTTTTCAAGACAATGTTAATATGAGTCAGGATTGTCCAGATAAAAAGGCTATACTTGCAGTGCCAAATACTGGATACTGCCGTTGTTGTTTCTGGCTAGTTTATTAGAAGTAGTTTTATATATTGTCCTCATTCCAAGATGTAAGAGCAAATTAAGTACCTATTTAGTTTTTGTTTTTCCAATCAATTAGGTGTTAAGTCCATTAACACTAAAGATTATCTGAGGGCATAGTGAACATTTTGTAGTTTTGACGGGACGGTTAATGACAGTTTTTTTTTTTTCTAACGTGGGACTAAATTGTGTATTTAATGAGCTCGTCACTCAATAAATTTTGCTGCCCACATGATATAAAACTCACAGCTTGAGGTTTACCAAGTGGATTAAGACCAACGCCTTAGCTCGCTTGCTTAATCTGATCCCCGGGGATATTAGAAACAAGGTGCTTAACATATAATAATGTTAATTGTTATGTATCCAGAATAATTTTCATCTCAATAACTCTAATTTTAGTAATCCTAGAACAAAAGACAGAGGTGTGGGGGGGGGGGCATCAGAACGTATTTGCATGTATCTCATCTAGAAAAGATATGTTGAGTCCAATATTTGGTATTTCAGCTTGAAATAAGATGGTTCATATATTGGATCATTACTGAAAATTAAAAAAAAAAAAAAAAATGCAAATATCTCGATTAATATTTAAGATAGACAAAGATTGTATATAAATTGTTATATTGATTTAAAGCAATTTAATTTTCAATAAGATTGGTTATGTACAATTATTCAATCCTACTTATTATAACGGAGATGTTTAAATTTTCGAAAATCCTCCTCCTAACCTCTCCCTCCTTCTGGTCCGAGGTCTGCCATTAACGAACTACATCTATCTTTTTACATAAAATGATTAAATATCGAATTTGGCAAAGACCAAACGTTTCGACCGCTAGAGCATTATCAGACAAATATATATCTATATAATTATGGCAGAACCTTATTTTCTAGATCTCTTGCGTAGGAGTGATGGGAATTTGAAGACATTTTTCGGAAATAGCCTCATGAGTACGTCCTCAGTAGCTGATTTTCCTTAAGCTTGGGTCTGTGTTTGGAATATATAGCCTTTTCATTTGGGAAGTGAGAAAAATATATAAAATAAGAAGATATTGAAAAATAGTTCTGAGGGATCTTGGACCTGCAGATCACTAAATAGTACAGCTATCTTCCACGCCCTAGATTGAAGCAGAGTGCCTGACACTGATTCCTGAACTAACTAGGGGTGTAGTTGTTGTTAATGTGGGCAAGGCTAGGGTTTGCCGGAGATGAGAGCTCGGCGATATGGGCCACAAATCCAGAGACTAGCCCACAATCGGAGCGAGGTCCGAACCAGGCGGCCTTCGCTTCCTTTGTACTTACAGCCGGTGTACCTCTCCTTAGTCATCGCCTTTCTGCACATCTGCCCTTGCTTAGAATCTATTCGAAGAATCACTGCTCATGAGCAAAATAACAAGAATCTATTTGACATCGTGAAAGGATTTTGAAGAATTCAGAATTGGTCACAATGCCAATGTTTGTTTCCTTAATTATTCCTTTATTTTTTAAGTCAACAACGTTTAAACCATGTCGGTGACGCAGGGGCTGCTAAGCAAATTTTCCACACGCGTCAAGTATTTCCATTCATCTTAAAATCTAAAAGTTCAATGAGAACAATATTTGGTATTTATGCTTCAAATAAAGTGGATCATAATATATCAGCAGATTGTTGATATAAATGGGTGTTTACTGGATACCAAAAACATAAAAATGCAAATATCTCAAATAACAACATTAATAAAACATTACAAAAGCAATAATATGGTTCTATACAATTTGATTTGATCCGACTTTTATATGGGTGATATTAAATTATTATTCGAAATTCCACATCTAAACTCCCCCCTCCCGCTTGTTGAGTTACAACCATTAACAAACTTGATCTTTAATGTTACATAAAACGTTTAAATACCGATCAAACAAAAATTGCGACCGCTAGAGCGTTAACAGACAAATATAAACATATATATATATATATATATATATATATATATATATATATATAACTAAGGATGAATTACAAAGAAGACAACGGAATGGTAGACTCGTACCAAGACACCAGAAAACACACGCACACACATAAACTCAACAGATCATTATCTCGTAGTCTCGGTAGACTTTTTAGAAAGTTTGGAGAAATCAAGTAAAACTACATTAGCTATTATTCCTTTATAAAATTATTGTATTTTTTGAAATCTACTGTGTTATGGAAATGGTCCTCGTTATTAATATATTGTAATGTCTGGAAGACGTCAAATTCCATCTACTAAAATGTCTTGTCAAGTTCCATGTTTACGCCCACAGTTGGTATGAAATGTTGTGAAACTAATGTGGGTCAATTACGCAGTAAAATATCCCTATCTCTAATCTATTGGGAAGAAATTGACATGCCAAATAATAAAGTATAAAAGATTGACTATAATTTAAAAATATAAAAGGTAAAATTCTGGTTTATTTTATGAGAACCCCGCTTGCTAAAGAGTACTTACTTACACGGCATACTCAATATCCATTGAATGAAAAAAAATAGACAATAAATAAAAAAATAATATGTTGTACAATTGCTTAGCTGGGTGGAGCTAGTGCGTGAGAGTCCCTACAAATGATACCAGTGAATATTTATTATTTTAGAAAGAAATTTAGTTTTCAATTGACTAACAATAATACGTGGGACGCGTTAATAAAAAAAAGTCAATCACACGCAGGGACTGCGTTAACTAAGCAGATTTCCCACTTGCGTCACGTATTTGCATTTATCTCAAAAAGTTAAAGTATTTGGTATGAAGACTTCAAATAAAGGAGTTCATAATATAACAGCTTTCTGTTAATATGACATCATTAGGAGTGGGGGTTTACTAATGGCTGAAAATTAAAAAATGTAAATATCTCAGTTAACCAATATAATCAACATAGTGAAAAAATATACATACCAACACTTATAGAAAATGACATTTCCAATAATATTGGATCTATAAAATTTTGCAAATAGACGCATAATAACCTAGATATTAAGAATTTTTAAAATTCCCCATCGAAACCTCCCCCCCCCCCTTCGAAACCTTTCACTAACTAAAACGTTTAAATATCGAGTTTGCTAACAATCAGACAAAAATTGCTACCACCAGAGCGTTAACAGTTTTATATATATAAAAAATTTTTAACGGTCTTCATTTTCGTCATCTCCAAGGTAGGATCGATGGGTATTTGAAGAAATGTTTCGAAAATCCCATGTGTATAACCTGAATAACTGATAACCCCTAATTGTTCTTCAGAATGGAGCTTGGCAAGCTACTGAACAGCAATTATTGCTTCAACACAACTATGATTTTGTGACCTACTTAAAATCTTTTGATTTTAGCTGAGCTGAAGCCATTATACTTCATCTAAATATTTTTTTATTATCTTTTCTATATTTTATTAATATTATTTATACATTCTAATTCTTAAATCCATACTTCTTTATAAAACGATACTTCTTTATAATAATTTTATTTTTTAAATATCAAATTCGCAATTTGATTTGATGTTGTTTAAAAAAAAGATACATATATATTATAAACTAAATTCCTATACTCAAGGGATACTGCAGTTTAGAAAACCTAAAAAAAAGGTGACTATTGATAAGCATTGGCCATTTTGGATATATTATGGTTATACAGATCCTCCATTCTTACCTTTTAGACATGATATGCGGATTTAGACCAGAAGGAAAAATTTGCTTAATTTAACCCAATAGAAGTCTGTTAAACTTTGCTACAATTGTAAGAAGGATCAAGTATAATACCAGATCCTATCAATGTATTATGGAATACCTAGAAGTTGCATGTATTAGGTTATAAACTCGCCAAGATTTGAAACAAAAGTATTATCTCAATATGAATCATACATACGTACTTATTCCTAAAGATGTCTGCAACATACCGGAAGATTCGGAATGGAATAATGTATGCTAAATCTTATATATATTGCGCTAGAGATTAGTCTGTAATCCCTAAAGAAGTGAGGAAAAAAACCCTTTATACTATAATGATATATATAGTGGCAAACAATGGGATATAGGCACAAAACGAAGCGTGGGTTTCGCGTCTGGTCACGACGGCCTACAGCCTAGATAAGATCCTTTTCCTGTTGTTGGTCGAAGGTGAATAATGGCATAGAGTTAGCTCCATTTGCTAAAACAGGAAGGCCCTCAGGCTAGCCTCGACCATTTGAGTCTTGGTCATGGCCGTCTTCCGGTTCCCCAAATATGATTCAATCGGATTCTGAAAATTATACTAAGTCGGGAAGAATAAATCTTCCTGGAGAAGACTGTATGAGTAAGAGGTACATACAGGCTCGAATTTCTTAAGCAGCTTCTTATTCATATATTTATTATGATCTCTTCAAGTATACATGTAGAAATCGTCTTTTTATTATTTAGTGCTCATTTTATTTTTCGGAGTTTGTTATTAGTCCGGCTACATATCGATTAATTGGAGGCGACCCATTTAAAGACGATTATTAAATCATAATTAAAAGAAAATCAGTTCATTATTTAAAATATCACTTCATTGTTTACAGATAAAATGTTTCTAGGTTCAAAACCGCGTATCGTTGCAATCGCTTTTGGCTGTTCACACTTGACTATGTTATCTTAGTAATTCTGTTTCTTTTGTACTTAGAAAATGAGTGATCGTTTATTAACACCATTTGGTACTTATTATCACCAATTGGGGGTCGTTTGTTATTATACCACTTTAGTGGTGACGGACGACCGCTTTATGTTGCAAAATCCACATCATACAGTTTTGAGCTAAGTCTAATTTATGATTAGATTTTGTCATTCAAATAAATTCTAGAAGTTTTATTCTAAGTAATAAAGTGTTCTTTTTTTTTAAGATGATTTAATAATCACAATCTCCCGATAATTGATGAGTGCCTTAGTCCGTAATCATTATATAACAGTGATATTAGCAGATTTAAGGGAAATCAGCTATTGAGGTCGTACTCATGACGCGAGTTTCAAAAAATTTCTTTAAATGTCCATCGATCCTACCCAGGAGATGACGAAAATGAGGTCCGTTCAAAATTATATATATATATATATATATATATATATATATATATATATATATATATATATGTCTGTTAACGCTCTAGCGGTCGCAATTTATGTTTGATCGTTACCAAACTCGGAATTTAATCGTTTTATGTAAAAAGGAAGATCAAGTTCGTTAATGGCTGAAATCGGACCAGTGGGAGAGGGGGTTTAGAGGGGGGATTTTCGAAAATTCGAAATATCTCCGTTACCATACGTCGGATCAAAAAATTGTATAGAACCAATCTTATTGCAAATTAAATTTACTATAAATACTGTTCTATACATTTATTCTGTATCTTTAATATTAACCGAGATATTTGCATTTGTATTGTGAGTGTGGTCGGCTATGTTCGGGAGTTTCCGCCGAGCGCTAGTGCGGCCGTTTCACTAACTATTCGTCCTCGTGAGAATAGGTTACTACTACTGTTATTATTAGGCAGATTTCTCTATTGTAAAACTTCACGTGGGAAATCTGCTTAGTTTACGCAGCCCCTGCGTGACGGACTTTTTATACTTATATTTATTCTGTTCTAAAAGAAAATCACTTCATTATTTAAAATAACACTTCTAGAGTTTATATTATTATTCATTAAAGTACACTTTTTGCTACTAAGGCTAATTGGGACGGGTTATGTACATGTTACCACCCTTTTCTAGCCAAGATGGGACTAAGGATTTTCTTTAATGAGTCTGTCACTAAATAAATTTCTTTTACCCATCTCGCCACTCTAGGTTTTATAGAATTTATAAAAAATGTTTAATGGGAGGTCACTCGTTATTTACAGATAGACTATTTACAAATTCAAAACAGCGAATCGCTATTCTGTGTTATTGCTATCGCTATTGTCTGTTCATAATTGACTCTTAGTTATTCTGTTCCTTTTGTTCTCAGAAAGAGAGTCATCGTTTGTTAACAACACTTGGTGTTTATTAACACCATTTGGTACTTATTATACCACTATATCGGTAGCGGACGACCGCATTATGTTGCGACATCGTCCAGTTTTGAGCTAACTAATTTATAATTAGATTTTGTCATTCAAATAAATTCTAGAAGTGTTATTTTAAATAATAAAGTTCTTTTTTGTAACATGATTTAATAATGGTCTCCCGATAATCGTTAAGTACCTAAATCCGTAACCATTTAAGTAACCAGTCCTTGTGAATATTAGTTACTTAATATTGTGTTGTAAAATTTTTATACAGTGATACGTTTTACATTCAATTTTGCTCTTCTTTCTTACGTACAACAACCTGTTGTTCGGGTTCATAAATCTATTTACCCAAAATGAGATTGGACAAAGTAGTACTTCTGGCAGGGACATCAATGTGATTGTCATTTCTTGGAAATTTAATCTTTATTTTAGATTTACATTAACAATACAGGTATTTATTTACCTATGGCTAATACATTATCGTTACCCAATGAACGTCTCTGACCGCCTCGAATAATGTAAGTAGACACGAAAGAAAATTTGATGATTTTTTTTACATGGCTTAAGTTAAGTTATGAAACTTTTAACATGGCTTTGATTCTTACATCCTAAAACTAAATGTGATATTTGGAACTTAAGTTAGCCATGCCAGTTAAGGCGTTGGTTTTAATAGACTTGGTAAACATGGCGTCAGGGGTTCGATTCCAATTTGACGGAATTAAGTTCACCATATTTCATTTGGAATTGCGTTATACAAGGAGTAGAAAGATAAGTAGGTTGTACCAACACTGGAGGAAACTGAGAATATGAAACCCAGTTCAAGAATGGAAGCAGTCGAGGCATTCAGTAGACAGGGCGGCGGAGATCAGTTGCAACAGTGATTTTGAAAGTGAAAGGGTTCACTATAAGTCCCACCCTCATAATGTACAGGGAGTGCGTGTCCTAACAAACTAAGTGCATGCAGTCCCTCCAGGAATATATATAAATAAGGGGCACTGATGTAATCCTTTGGAAATTGGAACTGTACATGGAAAATAGCAACATTTACTTTCATTCATTAACAGGAAATCTGCTATTGAGGTTTGTACTCATATCGCAATTTTGGGAAAGTTTCTTAAAATTGCCATCGATTCTACCCAAGTAGATCCGTCACGCAGAGGCTGCGTTAACCTAGGCAGATTTTCCACATGCATCATATATTTGCATTTATTTCAAACTGTAATAGTTCAACGAGAACATTAGTTGGTATTTTGAGTTCAAATAAAGTGTTTCAGAAAATAACAGCTTATTGTTAATATAGCATAAGTAGGAGAAGGAGTTTACTTATGGCCGAAAACTAAAAAATGCAAATATTTCCGTCAATACTAAATATTGAGAATAAATGTATACGACTGAAAATATGCTAGACAAGACTAATATACTCTAGAGGGGATAACTGAATTTTGGTAAAGATGGTTGCGCGTGATCTATTTTTCATAGGTTTAGGAATTTGTGTATTTTGTGGTATGTATTCAATGGAATATTCCGTACATAAGGATTTATTTTTCTAATAGTATATTGTCCAAAGCGCTGAAACAGAAATCACACTACACAAAGTACAGTTTATTTTGAATTCTCAAGGCAAAATTAACATTTTTTTTTAATATTTACACTGAATTCAAAAAGTGTAATCAAATTTGCCAAAGACTTCCAATGAATAGCATGTCCACTATCGATAACGTCTGTGGTATATGCATACTAGAACTATGTAATTTCCCTATTACTAGTTTAGACAATCTTGAACAAAAAAATGGTGAACCAATGGTTGAAACCACTCGATTCGTTCGTTCGGTCGACCCGATTTAGCTGAAATGCACACCCAAGCACGCAACCAGCCTCTCACTTTGGGTATTTCCTTTCTATTTGTTCACTGATCCATATCCATTACAATGACACATAAAAAATTTGTTTAAAAATGGTTCATCTTTTTCAAATTCAAGTCACAATTAAGTATTTAACGGTCTTCGTTACATAAATGAAAATTAACAATTTAATACACAACATTGTTTTTTTCCAATTTGAAATATATACGCATTTACTTATTAATATAATTTATAAACTTGAGGAATCAAAGGCATAAATTTAGTATTTAATTGTTAGCATCGTATAACCAATAATCACACTGAAACAAAAACATTACCATTTACAACTTTCAGTTGATCACAGCTGGTTGGATCTGTTGCCAAGACAACGTTCGTTCATTGTTTTAAAACGTCAACTACTGGTGCTTCCACAAGTCTCTTAATGGTAAAAGATGGACTTTATTTAGAAAGCAAGTATCCAAAATTTGAGATTACTACCCAAGAACCGAATTTAAACGACTACACTAAACTACTATGGCTGGTCGGAAAGGATTGTTTATATAATTATTATTTATTAACGTCCACTTTTTGCTACTATGGCTAATTGGGACGGGTTATCTACATTTTTAATTTGTTTTTCTTTAAGTTTCCAACCATGTTCAAAAAATAAATTAAAAAAAAAATAGTGAAATTATATTTTGTTAATTAATCAGCGGAATATCCTAATTACGAAAGAACTTTGAACTAAAAGGTTCTTGGAACTGACTTATAATTGCCTAACGAAGAGCTGCATATACTGGTGGTGTGGTTCTCTGTTCGGTAACAACCGGAAAAAGTGAATTTCTGTTGATGCAATCCTCATAATTGTTGGACCAAATACCCAGGTTTAAACAATGCCTGTGAATCAATCAAGCAATAATTAACCAAATTATTGGAAAAAATTAATCAATTTTGAAGAACCCGGTACAAAATGCAATAAAAAACTTTAAGAAAAACAACCAATAAGTAGTGATTCTACCAGCAGTGAATTTTAAAAGCACTGTACTTTCTATTAACATTCGCACACAATTAAATAAAAAAAAATATATGCCTGAGCGTCTTTTTTTAATTGTTGTAGTATTATTTTGAATCCTTTCAAAACTGGACATTTTACGTACGCCGAGAATTTGAGAGAAAGGGCATACGTTACTTCAGTTGGTTTTTTGGATGAAAATATTTCAAACAAAACAAAAGGAGCGTAAGTTGGTTTGGTATTAACGATTAATTTGTTCCCAATTAGTTTAAAAGGAGGTTATGAATTTAGAACACCTGGCTGAGTCCGGCCAAAAATAAAATCAGAAAAAAAGAAGCTTTCTATGCAACATTTCAATTTCTGAATTTATGACATGAGTAAAAATATTTTTGGCCCAATATACTTCAAGTTGTTAATTGTTTAATGATTCAGAAAATTATTTCTAATATGAATTGATATAAAAGAGCTAGGGAAGGGAGTAATTGCAAATTGATCACATCCATAAGTTCTTTTCTAATTTATGAAGTCGTTCACATCGTACAAAGTTTCATTCATAACTACTCTAAACTTCTTAAACTCTTCTTTTTTATTATATTGAAAAAGACTAAAATAAAAAATGTCTCATTGATCTATAAATAACTGCAAACAAATTAATAATTGTATTCACCATTCGCCAGTCGACTGAGTTTTACCAAGCTCTGCCATATCAAAGTTTCACAAATTTAGCTGATTGAACTTATTTATTTATTTAAGGAACTTGAAAAAAAATCTTTATTGTTTTAGAGCAGAAGTTTCCTGGGGGTTTACAATGTTATGGTAGAGTTATTCTCCTAAGGCTAAATAACCTTGTAGGAAGAAGAGAATTTACGATTATAGCCTAAACCAGTGTTGTCAACAATAGTCAATCTAAAACATAATTTATTTATAAAAATATAAGAGTATGAGAATAGCTTTTGATTGCACACAATAGAGAACATAGAAAAGCTCCCGCGTGTACAGCATACGCTTAGAAATTATAAAACATGAACAGATAAAGAGATTAGAAAGTAAATAGGCTTCGTGACTGAAGGATTTCAAATTCTCGTCTACATTGAGCACTGCCAACAAGTCTTTAGCTTTACTAGTTGGTGCAGGTATGGCATGATTTAGAAAAAAATACTCGCTACCTTTGACAATTTTAGGGTTAATCCAGACGAAAATTAGCCTAATGGACGATCAAAACGACGTATTAATTGCAATCAAAATAATTATCAGTTGACAGTTAGTCAACACTCCTGGCGTTGACAGATAAGACGTACAGTGCGTCACCCACTTAAGTAGAAAGGGGTACCGTGGGTGTGTCATGACCTTGCCACTGTCACGGGAGAAAGTGGTAGACCAAACCATCAGCTGATTCCATACCGGCCTCCAACCTGCTTTATGGCCTTAGCCGGGTCCTTTAGGCACAAACCACAAATCATTTAATCATGACGAACTAAATGAAATAGCCCAAATAAGTCAGGGGAAAAGGTCAACTGTCGTTTAAGGAGTGACATTGCTCAATAAAAGAGGAAAATATGGAGATTTCGGCTCTTGTGAAATAACAGGGTCGTAGTCAAATTAGAAGGTGGTAGAGGCGCACGTGGAAGGTACCGTTCGCATCAGTTATTTGTAGTGTATTTTGTATATATACTCAAAGAGTATTGTATTCTGCATTTGACATATTTCCGTGATTTAGGGAACTGAAATGTAATTGCATGCAATGTCTCCCTACTGCCTTCTCCATGTTTTTGCAGATGCTAACTATTTCCTTCAGTACCTTTCATACATTATCTCTAGGTTGTCTAACCTGAACGGTCAGGAATGATTGAACTTCAAAAAAAAAATGTTCCTTGCCAAAAAACTAGAACGTTTTTATCATCAATGAACGATTGCCAAGCGTATTCATCGATTACCATTTTAATTTTTTCCTCATTTCAAATAATTTGTTTTTGCATTTGAAAAATATATTATTGTAAATGAATATCAGACACAATAATGTAGGTTACAAAGGTAAAAAGATATTTACACGATAGTAAATAGATGAAATCTTTCTGTCATTTCAAGACGACTTATTCTCATAATTAGAAGAAAGTGAACAAAGATTAATCATTGGTAAAATGGTGATTTGTATGATGTTATAGATCATCTGCAAGAAACATTATAAAGAATATACTCACTGGAATTTTTTTCTCATTCGAAACTGACGGCAAGAAAAAAAAAGACCATTTTGCACTTTAAACGAGTTTTCGCTTTGAACATATCATAAACCACTCACTAATCACTTTCATATAGTCTTGTATGAAGAATGTAGAACGTATGCAGACACTGTATAACACGCAGTAACTGTTCTCGAAGAATTCCACGGTTCTTATCATGATTATTGAGGTCTCATGGTTTTTTTTTTTTTTTTTTCAACGTTTTGAAAATGATACTCTTACTCCACGTTAGAAATAAGGAAAACCGGCTTAAAGAATGTAAACATTTTATATTTGTCAAGTGCGGTGAATCTCCAGCTGTGCTGGTATTGTGGTTTTCCACGATATTTCTCGAATTTTCTAATTTGGCTTCTTCTGGTAGTCATGTTGCTTCGTGGCAGCTGCTAATACCGGATCTGCCAAGTCCAGCCCATTTTATAGAAAATATCTCCTCTATCTACACTGATGAAGAAGGTATATACTCGTAGGTTGGCACTGATGAGAAATGCTACTTCACTAAAATCCCAGTGGAAGGAACACTAAACTTAATGAGAAGAAAATGGACCAACGATGAGATCAGACGATCTGTCACTTAACTCCACATGTTTCTTATTCAACGGTAAGTATTCAGAGGAGAAAGCCGGAGCAAACATGGGTCTCTAGTTTACTCTGTGACAGTTGGATTATGTGTATGATTTCGGAAGTAATGCCTTAGAATAGCCCAACTAGGGTATTGTTTCAATTGCATAGGGTTACTCTGAAGTTAAACCTTACGGAAAAACTAAGAGAGTTCCTCCAACACCTTGACGGTTCTCACCAGGACATAGAGCTCGCAATGGAGATAGAAGGTGAACGGAAGCTGGTATTACCAGATGTACTTGTGAAGTAAATAGCCAAAGAATTATCCATTCAAACGGGAAGTTTTCCATTGTATCTTATGTAGAGGAGAGATGGAAATCATCACGAACGATGTTATAAAATACAATTTAAAGACCATTTTCATTAACCCTAGAACTACCAAGGGGGGGGCTCCTCGAGCCCACAACTTTTTGTTTTTGTTCCCTATCACCCAATTTTAATGGGATATTTTTGATATTTTATGTATTCCTCAGAAAAACATCCTAGAGTGAGGGCATAACAATAAAATTAAATAAAAAAATTTCTATGTTGAGAAAAAAAAATTTTTTTGACGTGTGGGCTCGAGGAGCCCCCCCCCCTTGGCAATGCAAGGGGTAGTTATACACTTAAGTACCAAGGGGGGGGCTCCTCGAGCCCACTGATATTTAATACTACTTTTAACTAGTAATTCAAGTGTTATTAATTATATTGCTCAAATAATAATTACTTTGATGTAATTTTAACATACACAAACCTTCTCAAGTTTTTTTTTCTCAAAAAGAAATATATATATTCTCCCCAAATAATTTTTTTTCATATAAATATATATTACTGAGATGGTTATAATTATTGCTCCTGATAGGTACTTTTTTAGAAAAGAGAAGATTTTCTAGGTTGTTCCCAACTAGGGGAACAGTTAGTCCATGCTGCATCCTGGATAAACACTCGGAAAAAAAATTATTGTGCAAAAGCACCGAAAATTGCATTACGAATCTGATAATTATATTTTCTTAAATTATTATTCTATTATAATGTTATAATAACTTAGATATAGATAACTTTTTATTCTAACAAGGTTTAGATATGTTCCTCCAGTAGAATAAAATTACATTTAATTTAAAGTCATCCTTTTTTCCCCATCCGAACTTTTTTTTTTAATTTATTTTTATTTTTGTATTTAATTTTTTTTTTAATTTTTTTTTTCACAGGTGTCATAAGAAACGTTCATTAAACATAATCCAATAGAAATAAAATTTTTAAAAAATTATAGAACCAAAATAAAAGGTTTTTTAGGTTGTGGGCTCGAGGAGCCCCCCCCCTTGGTAATTCATGTGACCTGGGAGAGGTCGGTAATACTAGGGTTAATAGGAGGAACTTAATCCAGATGACACAAGACGCTAAATATAACCTACAGTTAATAACTCCAAGAGTACACGGCATGGTATGCGTTTGAAATACTGTCAGACTGAAATCGGACCATGGAGGGGGGTGGGTGTAAAGCGGAGAAAAATTGAAAATTCGTTTTATCTCAGTTATTGTGAATCGGATCGAAAAAATCTGTAGAAACCAATCTTATTGCAAATCATATTTACATTAAATGTTGTTCTGTGAATATTTATTTTTCTCGAACATTAACGGGGAAATTTGCATTCTTCAGTTTTTAGCTTTCGGTAACCCCTCACTATTACTCATATGATTCTCACATTACGCAACTGAGTCACTCAACAATTTATCTTCAGCTTGTTTTCCAATTACTGTTTACACGGGCGTCTTGCTACGCCAGAAATAGAGAATAGGCGAATTGAGATCAGTGTGTCATACACCAACTCGTGTGAAATATGCTCAGTTTACGAATTCTCAACGTGGCGTACTTTTATCCATTTGTTACTCCTCCTAAGGTAAACTAAATTGGCGTGTCCTTTATTTCAAAAGGATTATATTTAATTTATATTGATAGGCTTTCTTCCTGGAAAAAGAAAAATACAAGTACTTCCAGGAAGAAAGCTGACCCTTTTTTCAGAAATATCCAAAGAATCTACCAGCATGAGTAACGATACCCAAATAGAAAATAACATGTCACGATTAGCACCACGTGAGAAATAGAGAATAGATGGTGAGTTGTTATCAGCCTGCCATATACCAGCTCTTGAGAAATCTGATTAGTTGACGCACCCTCTGCGTGACGTTTTTTTGTGCATTTGCTACTCGTTTAACGAGTTCACTTTAGGAAAATCAAGTCCGCAGCTATTTATTTCCAAGGGAAATACGTTTAATTTTTCTGCAGTCCGAAAAAAAGAAGAAGAAAAGTCGTATGTTATATCGTATGCTTGTAAGGAGCTCAGTTACGTAGTACTGATTGTATCAAGTGAGCACTGACATGGAATCATATATAATGTATGTAGTCCTTCCTGAAGGATCAGTCGGAGCGACGATCTAAAGGCCAAGGAACTGGTTTGACGACATCTACACCGCGACATGCGAGTAGGACAGCCACGGACAGCTCTCAGGGTTTCGCAGTTACTAGCATTGCCTCACTTACCTAACGCAGAACACGCCCAATAGAACACAGCTATGCGCATCTAGGTCACTATTGTTTACTCAGCGATTCTCTTGCATTTAAAGTACATAATAAAAGTATCGATTTCTTACGACACCATGAAATAAACGTCCATAATTGATCTCATAATGGCAAATATATGAGTCTAACGTGTATCAATAATGGTTATCGTTATTTAGAATTAACATCGACGCAAATCAATGATTCAAACTACAAATATATCGTTACCAAGAACCGAATAAACCCAAAATACTGAAAAAAATATCCTATGCATTTAATTTCAAATAGGGAGTTAGCTAATGGAAATCTTATATAAAGGAAATACGCTATTGAGGGAGTTCTCATTTCACGATTCTCTATAATTTTTTTTCACTGGTTAATACAGAAGAAACGAAGTCAAGGAAATGTAATTATCAAAATTGAATTCATTATATTTGGAAAATGAAGGCGTTTTGTTACCTAGAAAGCGTCATCACAGAAGACAATGATAGTAGAACTCAAAGTCTATAAAAGAATAAAAATTTAATTATTTATTAACGTCCACTTTTTGCAACTTAGGCTAATTGGGACGGCATATCTATAGGTTACCGCCCTTTTCTAGCCAGGGATTTTATTTAATGAATTTCGTCACTAAATAAATTCATTTTCCTAGGCCGGGAATCGAACTCGCCACTCTAGGTTTACAATGTGAGATTAAGGTCAACGCTTTTAACGGTCACATAGCTAACCTGAGCACCCAAATATAGAAGAATAGGTCTTGCTAAACAAGCCTCTTAAATAAAAATGAGTAATTTATTTAAAAAGCTGGATACATAAATGCCAATAAAATGGTTTCCAATTCCTTTGGAGTGTACTTTACGACAGCGAAAGTCGGGATCTTCAATAAATGTTTATTAACATTAATTTTCATTGTCTTGATTATTAACCGAGATATTTGGATTTTGTTTTTTTTTCAGCGTTCAGTAAACCCCCTTTCTTACTCATGCTATAATAAAAATAAGATTTTTTAATGTAAAGCACATTATTTGAAGACTAAATTGTTCTCATTTAACTTTTACGCTTTGAGACAGATGCAAATACTTGTCGCAGGTGGGAAATCTGTCTAGTTAACACAGCCCCTGCGTGACCGACTTTTTTTTAATTTCATACCAATACGCTGATGTATTATTTTAAAATATAACTTTGTTGTTGTTATTTATTAAAGTCTACATTGTGCTGCTGAGGCTGACCGGGATTGGTCATTTATTTATGCTTTGTCCTTTATCCTAGAATATGGGAGACCCGAAATATGGATCAGGATGAGAAGGTTCTCCCAGTTGCTTTATAAATCGCAGTATCCTGACTATTATGCCGTGTGGGGACCCGGACCGACCCTGATACCTATATTTGCTTGTTATTCAGCTTGTAGGCTCCGCCCAGAAACCAGGTTAATGGCTTTCAATAATCGGGAGGTGGTTCCTCTAGATGCCAGGCCCCCTGAATCATGAGGAGTTCTCTTGATAAATTGTTCTTCCTTCTAGCAGATTTCCCTTGAGGGAAATCAGTTATGGAGGTCATGACGCGATTTTCGAAAAATTTCCTCAAATTCCTTCGAAGCAACCCAGGAGGTGACGAAAATGAGGTCCGTTCAAAACTGTATATATATATATATATATATATATATATATATATATATATATATATATATATATATATATATATAAACGCCTTAACGCCTTTGCGGTCGCATTTTTTAATTGATCGTTACCAAACTCGTTCGTTAACGGCTGAAATCAGACCAGTGTGAGTGGGTGGGGGGGGGGTTAGAGAGGGAATTTCGAAAAATCTTAATATCTCCGTCATTATGCGTCAGATCGAAAAATTGTAATAGACCAATCTTATTGCTAATGTAATTTTCTATAAATGTTGTTATATGCGTTTTTTCACTATGTAGATTATTAACGGAGATATTCACATTTTTCAGTTTTCGACCTTTTGTAAACCCGCATTCCTGCCCATGTTAAATTAACAATATGCTGTTATATTATGTAGCAGTTTAATTGAAGTCTAAATACCAAATTTTGTTCTCATTGAACATTTACTTTTGAGATAAATTCAACTATGTGATGCAGGTAGGAAATCTGCTTAGTTAACGCAGCCCCTGTGTGACTGATATTTTCGTTGGTTGCAAAGTCTCCATATGAGAAACTAAGCAGCAATAGCTGATTTACAAGCTTGCTCCAATTCACACACAAGCTCTGAAATCTGACAAAATATCTATGTATATAGATTGATAGATAAATAATTTGTTTGCTTTACAGGATTCCCTCCTAGCAAATGATGTTCGCTTATATAATATTTGTTAGTTATAAAGTTAGTTAGTGGCTCAGGTTAGCCGTGCGGGTTAAAGCGTTGCCCTTAATTTCACTTGGTATGCCTAGAGGAATTTATTTAGTGACGAATTTCGTAAAAAAGGAAAAAAAAATTGTGCATATACCAAAAATGTATAATAAGTCTAATTCGTCAAAGTTTTTAAGGAAATCCTCGACCGAAGAACAAATTCCTCTAAATGAGACTCCATCTATTCAGAGGAAATTTATTTTTACAAGATATGAAAAAAAAAAAGTTATTACTTGTAATATTTGTTAAAATTATATTAATATTCTGTACATAAAAAAAAAATTAAAGAACATGCTTAATTGCTTGAACGAAAATAAACATATTTTTTCGGAAGCAACATCTTTAAATTTTAAATAATATAAAGAATATTTTCACAGCTCAAATACACTGTGACCTCAAATTACATTTATTTAATATTCTCAGGCTATCAGACCCAGCGAAACTTCGACAATTTGGAGCTAATTTTAGGAAGCTCTCAGGCTGTCGGATTAATAAATCATTGTTTATGTAATCTTTAGTTTAGATAAGACTAACTGTCAACGGAGCGAAGAAGTCTTTGTAATTTCGAAAACATATATTAAGAACTTATTATAAAGAACACACTGAAAATGCATTGAAAAATGAAACTGATCTTTAAATGGTCTTCATATTTTCATGGCAAGAGTCACCAAAAAAATAATGCTCTTTTCGCGTAAACTTTATTGATACTGCACTACGCTATGAAAATATGAAGAGCATATAAAAAATATTGGGGACCAGTAAAAGAAGAAAATCTGATTTTATTTTTTTTTAAAAAAGAATTATTTTTTATTGTTGCTTTGCTAAGTTTAAAATCCCGGATTGCATAATAGATTTTAATTATCTGTGCAGTGACCGGGCTTCAAATCTGGATTTCTATGCAATACCCCGGTGCATCGTGACACAATTTTAGCGGCAACTCGCCTTTGAGTGAGAAGTAGCAATCACTAAGACTATTTTTCTACCCCAATACGGTAGGGAACACCTCAAGCTTACAGTTTGACCCTTCCGCCAAAGGGATTCAGGTTACTTTATTATTTCATTAATCATGCCTAATTAAAAACGTAAATCAATTACTGCAATTAGTGCAATTTTGAAACTTACGACTTAATAATAATTTAATGTTTTGTAAATGTATTTTCAGAAAATTATTGTAAATCTTTATTAAAAAAAAAAAAAAATACCCACTCAACTAAAAATGTTTTAAATAAAGTAACCAGCATAGTAAATTAAAAAGAACGTTGATGTAAAATATTCATGTTTAATATAATTATATTATATTCCACACATATACATGAATACACAAACATTAATATATCAATTATGGATATATTGCAAGGTAAGAGTCAGCCTTCTTTAGTTATGTTGGTAAGGTAATAAAAATCAAATAATTTTTCTTTTTATGCTAAACTAATTCAACATAAATGGATTCGTTGAAGAGTTAAGGCTATATACATCGTATCTGTTAGGCAAAAAATGTTCGTTAACACACAGCTCATCTGGGTTGCCCCAGAGTTGTTTCGGCACTCCTCGATCGTGTTTTTGATCTCGGAGCCCTGCTGACCTTATGACTAGTAACATTTCAGTAGATAGCAATCATATATTCAGGAACTGTCAATGTAAATTACATTCTACAAACGGCCATGATATACAGTAGCAACGGTTTATAATCTGTGATATCGTTATCAAGATATACGCTCGGGTTTTCGGGTAGAGGAATTATATTAAAGAAGAAGTAGATATTCTAATATTTTATTATTGGTAACCTTTATCTTATTATATCAATTACATAGGCAGTCTTATGAAAATTAATGAAAAGTATTTGATGGTAACTTTCGGTTACTGGAAATATCACATTTGAATTAGTGTACTAAGGCTGAGTAACCGTAGCCGGCACCATAGGTTGCAATTGGTGCGTGGTGAGTAACAGATGTGGTGTAGGAACTAGCGATGGCTGGGCCATGTGCGTATGCAGCAACAGGTGCGTGAGCATATGTAGCAACAGCAGGTGCATGGGCATAGGTGGCAACTGCTGGAGCATGAGCATAGGTGGCAACTGCTGGAGCATGAGCATAGGTAGCAACTGCAGCTGGTGCGTAGCGAGCATAAGCCAGGGGTGCTGGTGCTGCGATAGCTGGTGCTGCGATGGCTGGTGCAGCGATGGCAGGAGCTACCCTAGTTACGGCCAGTGGAGCATGAATGGCAGGACCGGCGATCGCTGGGGCTGCGATAGCTGGAGCATAGCGAGCATAAGCCAAAGGAGCTGGTGCTGCTATAGCTGGTGCTGCGATGGCTGGAGCAGCAAGAGCTGGTGCATATCGAGCATAGGTGACAGGTGCAGCAATTGGAGCATGTGCAACGGTAGTTACAGGTGCAGCGTAAGAAGTATAGGCAGGTGCTGCGTAAGAAGTATAAGCAGGAGCTGCGTATGAGATTGCGGGAGCTCCAATCAGGCCACCAGCTGATGCTGAAGCAACAGCAGCCAAAAGAAGAATCTGCAACGTCAGGAACATATGTTAACCATTTTTTTTCTAATTAGATTTTCAGCAATCGTTAATACTGCATTCATAGATAGCACTTTCAAAAGAGCATTCTTGTTTTATGACATACAGAATATCAGTGAATACCGAAATGTCCAGCTGGACCCGGAGAGGTTAGCTCTCACTTATTTCAGTGCATCTCATTATAAAACATGAGAAATCGAGAATCCACATTACTGAAGTACTACCTAATACTCTACAGTAAGTCGAACTACCTCTATACTGACAAAATACACGTGTAATAGTCAGACCGTATTGCCAGATTGAAAAATGGCCGGGTGCCAAAAATAAGCTAACATGGATTAGTTAGAAATATAACCGTATATTATTTTCCAACAACAGAAAAAACACTGAATTTTAGAATATATCTTTATGATACTTTTTTTAGTTAAATAGTAAAATAGTTTATGGAACATTTTAATTTTAGTTGGTTTTATATACATCTCTCAGTACTTCAGAAAACATTTAATCTACGGAAAATGACATATGTAAACTCAAAATGTTTATAATTAAAAATCATTTAAATGGCATCTATTTGTTTGAAGACGTGTTTGTAAAGTAAGAATGTTCATGAGGTTTCATTTTTTGTTTTTAAATCTAATTTAGCCCTTGGCAAATGAAACACAGGTTATGTGTGCAGAATGTCCTTAAGTCGATTAAGTCGGCATTAATAGTAAAACGTGTTAGGGAAAGCTTTTAAATGGGCCCTTCAAGTTATATATGGGAATATAGATTTATAGAAAGTCTAAAAATGATATTATTTGAATAATATAATTATTCTGACACAATAATTCTTAATAATATTTATTTTTGATTTTTTTTTTAAATATTGACCATACAATTTAAATTTAATTTAAAACATTATTTTTAGCAATAAATCCCATTGTCCAAACTACCTAAGCAGAGACTAATTAACTAAATAATCATTAATGTAATTGTATTATATTTTCATATCAGATGAACAACAGCTAGATTTTACAGATTGTTTTAATTATGAATCTGATAAGTTTCTTCAGATATTCTTTTAATCAGTAATTACAAAATAACATTCCTTGATTAATAAAATAATTACTAAGGAATTACAATCCTATGTATGTGTATAGAAATATACACTTCAATCTAATGGCTCGATGTTCAGCCTAATTTTGTTGTTCCATTGTGAACTAATAAAAATGTATTAGTTTATTTAGCTGAGCACAATTTAATATATAAAATATGTGTAATGACAAACCGCATGGGTGAAATAAATACCTATGTTTTCAACATATTTTAGTTGAGTAACTAATTTTCATTTTACTTATAAATGAATGGATTGCAGAATTATTAAATTATTTATAGGTTTAACCCATACTATTTTGATTTAATAATTATATGCCTGCTTAAACGTTCATCACATATAACCCTATATGTGTCTGAGGTGGTTGGAGATATGATAATTACCAGCTGGTTATAGGTCAGTTCAATATTTGGAATATTTTTGGAGTGCGGAAACTCATTTTTATAGTCATGGTTGACTAGTTTTAGTTCATTTGAAATATATTTTATTTTGCATCACTGTAAGTAAATTGTACAATTTATAATATATTAATACAAAATTCTAGTTAAGTACTTAAGCTTTTCATTTTTTTTCAAATTCATGGATAAGTAAATGAACTTATTAAACAATATCCACTTACAGGATGGTGTGATTTTTTTTTACAAGTTGGAAAAAAATCATATCATTATTTATTATTAAAATTTTGATTAGTTGACTTTGATTTAGTAGTAATAAATATGTTTTAAATAAATAATTATTGATGACTTACAATCCTATACATGTTTGTGTTGATTGGTGAAGTGGAATACTACAATCAGTAGAGCGACCTGTTCGTTATATATAGGGAATCGAGAGCGTCCTCATTCTGAGTGGGGAGGACTTATGCAACTTGTGTTAAATTTCGAAGATTTGACTCCTAAGGGCACTGGTTCTTCAAGTCGCAATCCCACACCCATCTGGGAGATTTTGATATATTATAAATGGTCTTATTTACATGGAAATCAAATAGACCTTTTATTCTAGACGTGCCTCGAGCCAATTGACTCTTTTCGCCTAACTGTATAGTTTGCAATGTTGTTTGGCCTTGGATAATACCCCAAAAATCGGAAAAATACCACTTCATCTCTCGCAATATAAAACTATATATGTTGAAATTGGGCTGACTTATGTAAGTTATGTACGGTTCCGTTACCAATATGTTATTAATGCCTAGTTCGGTTTTTTCACATTTAAAAAACGTTGATAAGAATGTAATAAAAATTCAGTTAGAAAACCTACCAGCACATGAGAAGTTTTCTTATAAAACATACACTATAAAGAATTATAGAAATGTATACTGTGGTCATCTTACGTCGCTAATCATTGTTAACATCTATTGCTTTAGCTTAAATTAAAGTATATCAGTTATACCTATTAAATTCCCAGCATATTTACAATACGAAATAACCTGTTTTAGTGTTTCTATCGGTTGTTTAAATATTAAAAATTATACAGGTCAATTCTACCATTATTTGTGAGATAGTATACTGAGTACTTTGAAAATGATAATAATTATTATAAAAACATTGACGCTGCTAATAATTTTTTTTCAATAATGCATTTATAAAGCGTATTTATGACTCCATTCATAATACACAAAAAAGTCTATTAGCCATTTCTAAGTAACCAATGCAAAAAGCAAATCATCAACTTACTCTAAAATAATTTTTTGTAAGCAATGTTACTTTCCATATAACCACCATTGCAGAACTTCCCATGGACAAACTTCAGAAACTTTACTTTAGAAGACTTATCTAGCCTGAAGGTGAAAACGAAATTTCTATTATTACATTTGAAGTTAGAAGAATTTTTTTTTTACTAAACCTAATAATAAAACAATTAATCTTTGATTTATTTAAATGAATTAACTTCAAGTAGTGGTTCGTCTTAAAAAAAAGTCGAAAAAATAAAGCTTCAATCTCTTATACAAAATAATTGAGTTACTAGAATCTTTAGCCCATTTCCATTTTATATTCTGACAGTTATGTCGAACTCGGCTAATGCATGTCGTAACTATTTTTAAAGTTATAGCTACCATAATCATTTTATTCTCACAGTAGTGTTGTTGGAAGTAATGAATATTGTGTACTTGGAGAGAAGAAATGTCCAATTTTTTTAGTGCAGCACTAAGCGTTTTCAAAGACTATTGTCCCCAGCTTCAGAGCTACTCACTTGCACTCATTGGGCTAGTGCAGTCACTTGCTGTTTTTACCAATGAGTGCATCTGATAATACCCATGCGGGTATGCAAGTAGCTCTCCAGATGGAGACAATAGTCTTTGAAAGCACTTAGTGCAGAAATAAATAAAAACATGAAGATATGGACTTTCTTCTCTCCAAGGAATAACGGATATGATCTTCAATTTTATATTTAACATTTAAATCCAACCGTTTGAGGAATAAGTTATATATATATATATATATATATATATATATATATATATATATATATACCTCCGAATTGGGACCGCTATTTTGGTTTTGGTAAAATTAAAGATCATATTCGTTATTTGCTGTAATCTAGCTTCGAGAAATTTGGTATCCCGGGGGGGGGGGGAGCTTGAAGACATGACAAATGTAAAAAGTCAAATGTAAAAGTTTCTCCGTTATTGTAGCCAAAACCAACGGCTAGGCGGAATAATTTGAATAACCTTATAATATCATAATGATTTTAGACGAGGTTATAATAAATAACGAAGAAAGACACGATTTTACATTTTGTAGGGGCTTAGGTTAACCATGTGAGTTAAAGCGTTGGCTTTAATCTCAAATGATAAAAATAACTAGAGTGGCGAGGTCGATTCCCAACCTGGGTAATAGGAATTTTATTTAGTGACGAGCTCATTAACCCGGCAGAGGTGTGCTTCATTTTCTCTACATAAGTAGTGTCCCCTTACATCGATCCCCCTCAAGCGATTCCCTCACATCGTATTTCTTTTGCTCAATTTTCAATTATTGCTGTCTCCAAGGTCGTTTTAGTTTTGAAAAACATTATCAAACTAAGTTATAACCATTTTTTTATTTTTTAAAGTAAAAACTGGAAAAAAGGCTTTTTTAAATAAATAAAGTCACATTTTTAAAATTAAATTTATTTTGCAAAACTAAAATTTTTATAAAAACGATTGGATTTACATATTTTTAAAATTACCTACACAAGTATAAAATTATTCAGAAAACGATTCATAACAATTTACACACAAATTACAACAATGTTCATTGCAGATAGCATTGTTACATTTTGCACAGTTCTTTTTGGTAATACGTTCAATCATAAATCGCAGATCCGGTGGTAAAGTAAGTATTCTTGATCTCTTTAT
This sequence comes from Riptortus pedestris, assembly GCA_019009955.1. Taxonomy (NCBI): domain Eukaryota; kingdom Metazoa; phylum Arthropoda; class Insecta; order Hemiptera; family Alydidae; genus Riptortus; species Riptortus pedestris. Next base: position 110,304,494 of record CM032232.1, read on the forward strand.
GAGGTGGGGTTTGATTAGCTCTAAAGCTAATTTCTTCAAATATCAAATATTACCGCCGTTCAAATATTATATTTGTGTTTGCTTCATATATTATATGCGAGTTGATCCCTCCAATATCCAACAAGGAAAAAAATATCCTTAGTGGCCATCTATTCGATTTCGTAGCCACTGAGTAAAGGATTTCAACTCGTCCACAACATCCACTCCACCTTTTGTGAGATTATAAAAAGATATTATCTCTGGCTTTCCACTTTTCTCATCAATTATGCTATCATCATGAAATGTTGATAACAAGAGAACATTTTTATTTTTTTTTGGCTTATGAGATAGAAGGACCATATCTTTTCGGAAGCCAACTAGACTGCTCCCATCAGTTCTCGTTTTCAGATCTAAGAATTGAGGTGGGATTTCTCTCTTATTTTTCCTAAGAGTCCCCACTAATGTGGTTCTTCTTGCAAGAAGCTCATTCGCAAGTGGGATTGGGGATGAGTGTCTCCGAAGGGATTTGCCGCACAGAGGGAAAATATGGTACACAAAGGGTGTATATGCGAGGGAATCCCCGTTCTTCACACTCCAACTACCAATACACGACTGAACTCTCTTATCTATTGTTTATTATTTAAACCATTACTAATCAAAATATAAACAAACCTATCTGACCCAATGATCATCACCGGAAGAACCAAATCTATAGATAGACTGAAGGAGGGATAAAAATAATTATTCTACGAAGCGCAATAGTAAATTTTCAAAAGTTGTGAGGGAAATGCTCACGGCTACACCTCTCCCGGGTTAAATAAAATCCTTAATCCCTACCCTGCTAGAAAACTGTGGTAACCTGTAGATAACCCCTCCCAATTAGTTATTGTAGCAAAAACTGGGCGTTAATAAATAATAATAGTACATTTTGTAGTACTCTACATTGCCCACAGAGTAGGCAATATAAAAACGTCGCACAATATAATTTTGTAGTACGACCAGCGGCTTAGCGTTCAAACGAGGTTATCCAGTGTAATAAGTTGTGACATACCAAATATAGTGTGTTTTTCAAGTACTGACAAAACAAAAAACAAGTATTCCTGCTTCCATTTGAGTCAAAAAAGCAATCTTCAGCAAACTGGTGATTATCCTTACTGGACGAAGTTTTTCTGGCCCTAATTCCTGGACGAATAACTCTTTTTTTTATGTTTATTTAATTCGTTCAAAATCTAAAACTCCTTTGAAAATTTAAAACCTCGTTTATTATACATATAATTTAAACTTAATAATACAATCGAAGGCAACGCTTCTGGGACTCTAGTCAATATATCATATGCCTAGCTATTATTACTTTTCAATTATTGTATTATATATTTTTAGGATTAATAAATAGTTTAGATTTATAGAAAAGAACAGTACAATGCAAAGTAGTTATTTATATATAATGGTAGTTAGCCGTGTTTGAATTGACCAACATTCATAGCCACTGTTCGAGTCAGCTTTTGTGTTCAATTTCAATATAAACTGAAGTCAAAATCAAGATTGTATGCAGTTACGGTTAAAAATATTTTCTGTTGGATGGACCGAAAGAAAAAATGTGAGAAGAACAAGAATGTGACATTATTAATCGAGTGATTAGTATGTTTTCTTTATTAACCTACATTTTATACTGAAACGGCTCAATCATTAGTAATAATCTAGATAATTGAATTTTTAAAAATTCGGCTATTTACGGTTCTGTTCGTGTGATTCTACTGAAAGTATGTTTGACCGTTTCCGCAACTGTTTGCCTCTCGTGAAATTTGTGTAGAGACTGGTGTAAGCTTCTTCTTTGTGAGATATATGCAAATACGTTCTGTTGATCCCCCTCACCCAAGTCTTTAGTTCTTGTCTACTAAAATTTGAATGATTGATATAAAAATTATTCTGATTTATTATAAATTACAGTATTAGATTTAGTAAATGTAGTGGTTGGCAGGCTGTTTGTTTACAATTCTGAGTTTTCCATTTGATTATTAAAATTGACTGAAATGTTTCTCATTACCTTTTGCATTTATTCACTTAATATTCACGGTGGTGTAGTGTTAGCAGTATGTAGGTTTATCTCCAGCAAAACTTCACGAGGGTAATATGCTTAGTTTACGCAGCCCTTGCCTGACGGACTTTTCTAGTCACGATGGGACTAAGAATATTATTTAGTGAGTTCGTCACTAAATAAATTCCTATAGACTACGCGTGAATTGATACGACTACAGACTACGACTTTAGATGATGATATGTATAATCAACTTTGAGAATGAAATAGATCCAACCATAATTACTTACTAAAGTAAGTTTTCAAAATTAAAATTTGGAACTTGCAAGGCTAGATGTAAGATCATTCTCTTTAACATTAAGCTATAACTGTTTCTGTTTAATTTTCATTGTCTACCAATAAAAATTGAGCAGAAAATCACGTTATTAACCCACAATATGCTGTTGTTGTTTTTTTTTTCATTCTTTAACTCTTGTAAAAAAAATTAAAGAATCCAAAATCCTTCATCTCCCCCAGATGATTGGAAATGAGAATTTCAAAAGCTCACATATCGATGGTGGAAGTCAAACTGGTCGAAAAACCATGACAATAAACTGCGACAAATAAAGTAATTACTGAGTGATGGAATCCTGTAATTAGAAAAATTCGAAAAGAGGAGGTAGATCCAGCCCCTATCCGTGTAGGACACACAAAATTAACACACATTTACTTATTGAAAGGCTTATTCCCACCATCCTGCGATTGTTGTAATGCCCATCTTACTGTCTCACATATTCTCCTTATTTGAAAAAAGTACGATCTTCTAGAAACAGCTTTGAACCTTAAACAGAACTTAAGAGAACTCCTTGGAGACGATGAAGAAGACATCAAAAGGTTTTTTGCATTTTTAACTGAAACTTGTTTGTTCCAAGAAATATAGATCCATCTACCACTAATGACAATAGTAGATTCGATTTATTGTAATAATAAATAATAAATAAAAATAACTATTGTGCTTGTAGAGTTGCCCATGACATTCAAGAATTAGAGGTAATTAAAAGTATAAATATTGCACCACTAAGTTCTGCTAATATTATAACAATAAAAACTTTGTAAAGGAATGTATTTAATTACTGAAATAATTGATTTGTGAAAAACGTGTATATGTCTAATTGATCAAGAATGATCAAATAATCAATTGAACAAAAGTGCAACAAAATTACATGATTCAGAAGAAACTAAAATCATCTTAGAAGCAGATAAGTTATCAGTTGACATATTTAAATACCACTTATGCAAAAATTGAAACTGATCTATTGGATCTGATATCTCGTTCGCACCTTTCATTGCAGATATTATTCATTGATAATGATGCAATCTTAATCTTGCCTGACTAGATATAAATTCTACAAAGCCATCTCTTAGGATGTCTTTACAATTATATTAAAGTGACCAAAAAATATTTCTGTTGGCATGTCCCATTAATATTTCTCTATGAAATGATCTTTTAAAGTCACCATCACCGAGGCACTGAAATCTCACCAAGTAATAATTCAAATTTATCTACAAATGCCAGAAGTAATTCTACCTACTCGATCACAAAGGTTTTATGTGTGAACTTCACAAAAGTGGCAGGATGTAGTTTCACAACTGAAATATGTTTACGACCAGCCTTGATTCTCATTAAATATTCATGGCATTGTAACGATTTGACATCATTTTTTTCGAATAACAGTAATTCATTGTCAGGTCAAAGTTGTTTCTAAATTTACAATCACGGTCTGTTATTTACTTGAAAGTTTTAGTACCTTCATTACTACATACTGAATAATGTTACATTTAGCTTTGTCGTATTTCAAGGCTTGCGATTGTGAATACTTGTTGGCAATTGATCACAGCCTTGATATAAAATTACATTTTTTTGTTGGTGCCTTTGGGCAAGTACATAGTACATTTTAGCAGAATTCCCTTCAATTATATACATCTTTTACTGCTCTAGGGGTCACAATTTTTATCTAATAGTATCCAAACTCAATATAAAAACGTTTTATGTAAAAAGAATGATCAAGTTTATTAATGGTTGACATCGGACCAGTGGGAGAGGGAATTTCAAAAATTCGAAATATCTCCGTTACTATACGACGTATCGAGAAATTGTGTAGAATCAATCTTATTGCAAATTGAATATACTATAAATATCGTCACATACATTTACTCTCTATCTTGAATATTAACCGAGATTTTTTAGTAGCATTTTTTAGTTTACAGCCTTCAGCAACCACCCCCCCCCCTCCTAATCAAGCCACATAAACAATACTTGGTTATATAATAAACCTAAATACCAAACATTGTTTTCAAGAGATCGCCATTATACGAGATACATGCAAATACGTTCTGTTGAACGCACCCCACCCCCTTGGATTATTAAAAGGTAAGTGATTGAGATAAAAATTATTCTGATTTATTATAAATTGAAGTATTAGATAAAGTAAATTGTTATCAATTAATTTAATATTTTATATTCAGATATATTTCATAAATGTATTTCTTTTTAGTGAAGAATATTTCTATAAATCTATTCAGCTGTGAGAGGTTGACTGAGGTTATAAAAATTGACTGATCAATTTCTCATTACAGTCAGTATTTGTTCATTTAAAGTTCATGGTGGTGTTAAGTGTTACTAGTTTGTTGATTTATCTATTGTAAAACTTCACACTGGCAATCTTCTTAGTCCTGCGTGAAGGGCTTTCAAAATACTGTCGTTACTATGAGTCGGATCCTTAACTTTTATTGGACCAACCTTTTTAAATTATTGATGTTCTACAATTATTGTATATTCAGGATTCCCCCACCCAGCGCTCCCTTGTACTCATTAGTTTTGTTACATAGAATAGGGGATATGTTGTCATATGAGATGAAAAGTGTCCAGGTAAGGAATCTGCTTAGTTTACGCAGCCACAGCTTGACGGACTTAATTCTTCTATCATCCATCGTTCAGCATTTTTCTTAGAAGGAATGGAATCCTCATAATAATATTTTTAAAAAAAGTATTGCCATTACAAATTAATTAATGATTAATATAATACGTGGGAATCTTCTTATTAAAAAAAAAGCCATTTACAGTTGAACGGTAACGAAACTACAACATTATCCAGCAAAGCTTGGAGGCTGAATTTTTAAAGTAAAATATTTCCCAAGGTACTTGTAATGCACTCGATATGTAAGAATGGAAAGAAAATGGCATACCTTTAAAACCATGTTATGCTGTTTTTATTGCAGTTAAACTGCACTTATGGCGTGGGTTTTAACAATGCACCAGTGAGCGAGGTTGGTCTGCATTGACCACGCCTCTCTGTTGAAATTCAGCTCTACGGCCCTGCTCTTATCGTCGAAAATTTCATAATAATGGCTCCCAAAAGAGTGTAAACTCTCCTCATAGCCTTCACTTGCCCTAAATGCTAATGCCCTTGCAAAATGGGTATATTTCAGCCATTTTAACAGCTATACCAACTGTCAAATCACTCACTTCCATCCAGAGACAAGATAATGGCACTGACTGTACATTCACTCCCTGATTTGAGAGATCTCAACAGTAAAGATTAAACGTATATCACACTTACTTAAAGAAGAATGTTAAAACAATTGTCACATGACTTTAATAAAAAACAAAACGCAGGGGATACGTTAACTAAGCACGCCCATGCATGCGAAACCTATTTGCATTTATCTCAAAAGGTAAAATTTCAGTGAGAACAATATTTGGTATTTATGCTTCAAATTATAGCATCTTATTATTAATATGACGTAAGTAGGAGGGGGGAGGCGTTTATTGATGGCCGAAAACAATAGAATGCAAATATCTCGGTTAATATTCAAGATAGTGAAAAAAAAACGTGCATAACAACGTTTAGAGAACATTACATTTGCAATAATATTTGTTATATACAATTATTCGATCCGATGCATAATAACGGAGATATTAAGAATTTTCGAAATTCCCCCTCTAAAAACTCCCCCTCCCACTTGTTGGATTGCAGCCATTAACGAACTTGATCTTTAGTTAAAGATAAAACGTTCATATATCGAGTTTAGTAACGATAAAATAATAATTGTGACCTCTAGAGCGGTAACAGACAAGAATATATTTAAATTAGCAGATTTCTCTTAAGGGAAATCAGCTATTGAGGTCATACTCATGTCGCGATTTTCGAAATTTTTCTTCAATTGTCCATTGATCCTACCTAGGAGATGACGAAAATGAAGTCCGTTCAAAACTGTATATATATATATATATGTCTGTTACCGCTCTAGCGGTCGCAATTATTGTTTAATCGTTACCAAACTCGATATTTAGTCGTTTAATGTAAAAAGAAAGATCAAGTTCGTTACCAGTTGAAATCGGACCAGGGGGAGGAAGGTTTAGAAGGGAGGATTTTCGAAAATTCGAAATATCTCTGTTACTATAAGTCGGATCGAAATATTGTATAGAATCAATCTTATTGCGAATTCAATGTACTATAAATATTGTTATATACTTTTATTCCCTATCTTGAATATCAACTGAGATATTTGCATTTTCTAAGTGTAACGGACGAGCTATGGTCGTTTCTGTTCGTTTCCGCCGAAAGCAAGTTCGGCCGTTTCCGTAACTGTTCGGCACTCGAATGGATATTTCTCTATAACTTTACGTGGGAAATCTGCTTAGTTTACGCAGCCCCTAAATGACGGACGTGTTTAGTCATCTCCTAGGTAGGATCGATTGGCAATTGAGTAAATATTTGGGAAATCATGTCATCAGTACGACCTCAATAACTGATTATTATTAAGGGACATCTGCTAAAATTCAACCCCAAAAATATTCAATTATTTCATTTCCAAGTTATAAACCAATAATTTCAATATTTTATAATATCTTGCATGGAATAGAAAGGGAAAACTCACATAAGGGGTATATGTATTGACCTCAAACATCGAGCTGTTTAGGAAATCAAAGAAACTGTGCATGAACTCTTGCTTGAACCTGTTTTCCACGAAATATATACGTAAAGCTTCTGTCACGAAGAGAAGCAAAAAGCAGCAAGATAAATACACTACATTTCCGATAACACATTAATTAGTATTCCAGCCTTCATTAGAGCCGTTATAAGAAACGGATTAGCTTGGGACACAAGACCACTTTCACATCCATTTAAATGTTCAAAATAAAAATAATAATATATGAATTTCTGATAAAGAAACCTTCCCATTTCACATATATACGTATGTAAATCCCGAGATTCTATCATAAATGGTGAAGTTAGAGGTTTTCAAATAGCAATCTACACGCGTGAATTCAATACATGAAAAATGTGAAGGAGTCTGTTGCCATATGTGCAATATATAAATGAAACATCGAGTTCTTTAACTGCCAGAATCGGCCAAGGCATAGGAGAGTTAATGGCGGTAAAATACAAAATCAAAAAAAGAAGATACGAGCAACTTTAGTGGCAGTAAAAAATATTTTTATTTATTTGAGATGCCCCTACAATGCCGATTCATCTTTAATCAAAATAGCTTCTAAATTTTTTTTTCAAAATTAAATAAATATGACAAATGTAGAAAATAAATACTACAATACACAATATTAAATCAATAATATTGTATAGTATATAATAGGTAACTAATAAATAGATGCAGTAACATCATATAGTAAACTAGACCCCCACAGGACTTCCCGAAGAACTGTGATTTTAGCCACTCACACACATGTAGTGGTGTATATGTACATCAATTTAATAACTTCTAGATTTAATCGAAAAATCAATTATTTTGTAAATGCTAAAAACACCATTTACAAATTAGCTCCAGTCGGTTAGTTGTTCGCATAAAGGTCTGGGCCATGGATGCGTTATTACTTGTGTGCTATCCAAACTTGATATATAAACTATATAATCCAAAGCTATTGATCTTTGGTTCGTTAACTACTGATGTCTGACGGAGGGAGAGGGGGTTTTGAAGGAGAGAATTTGAAAATTCTCCGTTTATGGCGGATTGAAAATTGTAAACTAATCTTTTTCTTAATTTAATTGCCTATAAATATTTTTATACGCATATTTTCTCTATCTTGAATTTTAACCAAGATATTTTCATTTCTTCAGGAAACCCTCACTGCTACTCTCGTCATTTTAACAATAACCTTTAACTTATTGATCCACTTTAAGGTTTAAATTCCAAATACTGTTTTCAAGTGAGTTTCATGCCGTGTACATACGAATTCGGTGCTTGATGACGTCATACCCCATCCTATAGTGTATAATTCCTGCACCTGGGAAAACTGCTTACTTTACGTAGCCCCTGCGTGATGGACTTACTTTATCCACTAATATGCTCGTGCCCTGGTAAAAATTATACTAGAAGAAAAGTGTTGATTGCCCGTTAATTGTATGTACTTTTTCTTCTCTAGAATATTTGATAAAAGCTATCCAAAAGTTAAGCAACTGATGATGGAGTAAGTTCAGTTACGAGATGATAAATATCGGATAATGGAATGCCGTTTTATTAATATTAGTATGATTTTTAACTATCGCAGAATTATTATAGTTTATTTTGATTTATCTATTATTTTTCATTTGATATTCCCCAATTCTCAATCAAAAGGAAATGCAAATTTAAAAGTAATGCTATTAATACTAACTAATGCTATAAAATAACTGGAATATCAACTTGATCAACATAAAGCAATAGTTCTAATGTTTGCTTCATTGCATTGGGAAAGGAAATGGCATAAAAACATGTCACCAGCAAGACGGCACACCTTTAGCAAAGTGTCGAAATTACGAATCCACATTAATGCCGAAAGAAACTACAGCAGGATACTTCCAGGTAGGACGGTTTGCCCCGCCTTTGGCAAGGAGGACATTTGTTGCGTCGGAGCACGTATCGGTTCTACGTTGACAGAATTAGCCCACTTTTTATGTTAACGAAGTGCGTCTCCAAGGAACGTACAGTCCAAGTTGATTGACAGCTACTGCAACGCGTCATATCTTCTCGAGATTTGTATCTGTCTTGTGAACGACTGTGCTACCTTTCGAGATTCCCCATACTTGTTATCTTGATTTCGTGTTTTATAATTTCGGATTTCATATCACACACACACACACACACACACACACACACACACTATGGTCTATAACCTTCAAAAATCAAGTTACTTCCATGGATGATTCAAGCATTAAATCATATCCTGAGCTAGTAATAGGACGAAATGTATATTCATATTTAAAACATAATTAGATAAACTGAACAAATGAGTATTAAAAACTGACAATGTTAGAATTAAATTCAATAAAAATGATAGATAATCACTTATTACTGCAACATTATACTTTTCAGATGGGTTTCATTAGAACAAGTAGTAACAATATTATACATAGATTGTTGAAGAGTTCTTGATGCGCTTATTAAAAAGATTCTGTAAACTCAGATGGAAAGAGAAGTTATTTCTCAATGGTGAATGAATAGTTCGATCGTCCAAGACGAATATTTATTTGAATAATCAAATTTCATGAACTGATATAGACAGACATCCGCCACTTCTAAGGACTAAGTCAAAAATCTTTTGACCCGATTAACTGTCTATTTCTCACAAAATACGTCAGTCTTTGGTTATAAATTTATCTGATTATGTATATTTGAATTTATTTATTATTTAATTTTAAACTCCAAATAATTACTGTACGTTATTTAAAATAGTTTATCAATTACTTACCAACATTAAAATGAATTCACAGAGAGCACTTCTTACAAATGAAGCAAAGTTGGTAACAATAAGCATGCCACTGTAGTATTCGATGAAACTGATTGAATTTATGAATTCAACGAATATTTTAAATAATTTATTCATGGTATAAGCGGCAGAGTTTCTGAAATGGGGTAGGAGATTCTGAAAGATTATAATAGGAAAATTCCGTAATTAAGAAGAATTAATTACTTCAAACACGCGGAAGAAGGGTTCCCGATATTAAGTTTTATCTATCCATTCCAGAAACAAATTTAAACTGAATATTAAAGAACAAGATATATTGTTTTGTTGATAGAATATATTCTTAGATGGTCAGATATGATTAAATGAACAATTTCCTTATTGGCTCCAACGAACCTGGAAGTTACTTTAGCATTGTATATATTATAACTTATTTTAATAAATTCTGAAGATGGTTATTAAACAATATTTTTTATAGGGTCCCTTATATTTGAATCTTATAACCTTAAATCTCATTAGAGGTTTATTATCAATATTGAATAAAATTCATGAAATTCGACATTCATTTTTAAACTATAACTCTTTATTGTAATTCATGGGTACATTCATCTTTGACACTAACGTGATTTTTTTTTTTTATATAACCCCGTATTATACTAAAGCATAATATTGAGTAATATTATCAAAAGTTAAAATAAATTACATGGCATATACTACTATTGTGGCCATGCCATGCAGAGAAGAAATTCCCTCTCTGAAGGGTTTCTTTAGTGAAAAAAAAGGAAAAAAAAGGGTAATACTATACTCTTTAGGAAGCTCTCATCGAGCATTCTTTAGAAATATACATATATTCTGAATTCTTAAACTACTGAGATAAGCCCAGTTGAATTTAGCATTTTCCTATTCCACTTCATACTTCTACCTGAATAGAGATCATTTTTGGAAACTTTAAACCACCAAACGATCAAAAGTTTATTGCTTCATGAATACTTAACTTTTTTTTTAATTTTGATCTCAGGTTAGCCGTGTGCTTAAAGTAGTTATTCTTAATATACTTAGTAAACCTGAGGCGTCCATTAGATCCCTTATTAATATTAAATTAATTACCGACGAACTCACTAAATTACTTTGCCCAAAGTATGATCTCCCAATACTCTGGCTAGGGAATAGTAACACGTTGATGTCTCGTCACAATTAGAGTCAAGTAGCGCAAAGCTGACGTTTACTTTCCTCACTTATTTTTCATTTTATGAGCAATTTCTGCAAAAATTATGCCCATTATTTGATTCGACATTCGTAATAGAATAAATATCAAATAAACTTTTTTCGCCATTGTGTGATATTTTCGTGTTAAGTGAAAAATATTTATATAACCAACCTTATTGTAAATTGAATTTTCTGCAGCAGTGTTTTCGTACTTTTTTTATGTTTCTCTAATAATTGAATTTGTAATTTTCTACCTCACTTCATACACCACTATTTTTAATCATCTCACATTCAGCAATAAGCCAATATATCAAGAACTTGTTTCAAACGTAAATACGACATATTGTTTTCATTGGTCATGGAAAATTGGTGGTTTAGTAAATGCGTAATCAAGTTAAAACCGAAAAATTACTTTTATTATGTCAGATCGAAAAACATCATAGATTCTAACTTTTTCGGCACGCTATATTCTACAATTGATATACTTTATATTTTTTCTCGAGCAAAAATATTAACCGTTTCATGATTTTGTTATTAATCGATTGTTGGAAATCTGCTAATAAAAACAAGAAATGTAAATTGCGATTTACTATTTGAGACTCACTAACTAACCCAGCAATACAATATTATATAATTGCACAACTAAAAGGAGCGTCAGCAGGGAAAAAAGGATTTATTTAGGAGTTCTAATATTCAAGGACCACTGTTTGAACAGGACAATTATAAACAAAAAAGTCGCCTCGTCTTACGTTCAACAAATAATCTTTATATTCAAGTGTACGCAATGTTCGACTCATTGAAACAAAAATAAAATGTAAACAGGGAGGAAAGCAGTCGAGTGGAACGATTGTCCGACAAGAAAATTTAGAATTTTCATTTTATTTATATTCAAGACGGTTGGAGGCCTAAATCTCATTTGATAAATCTTTATGAATTATTAAAATAGAAAAGAAGAAAAAAACTGTTTTCTTCATTTAACTCACAGGAACCTGAAATCTTAATTATTTCTTAGTGGCCTGATCCACTTAAATGTTTATTTTTATATATATGAATTTAGTTCAGAAGAAAAATGTCTACTGATCTCGGCTTTGAACCAGATCCTCCCACATACTAGGCAGGCCCTCCGTAAATTAGGTATCCGAAGTTGAATGCCAACAAAGGAAAATATTTTTATTTTTTTGCCATCATAGATGCTGATAAGTAGTTTTAAAGGCAGACTTGTTTGAAATTTATGTAACATAGAACATATTAATTTTAAAATGGAATTAACGATTGATTTAAATAAACAGAATGCATCTAGAGTATTAACAGCAATACAATATTTTTATTATTTAGAGATCGCATTTCTAATAAGCCATATTTAAAAAAACTGGCCGTCACACTATATATATAATTGTAACCTCTGTACATTGATTTTTTTCTCGAAATTTCACGATAACTTTTCGTTTCACTTGTCATAGACACCATAACTGCATTTTGTTTCTTTGGTGTGTGTTAGTTTGTTTCTTTATTTGTTACCTTTTCACGCATAAACGGCTGAACCGGCTTTTATGAAACTTGGTATGTATATTACTACTAACCCAACTTAGACTTTAGGCTATATTAATTTCCTCTGAGACGAATAGGAGTGGGGGTTATAAGGGAGGCCTAAAATTAAAAATAGCGATATTTCGTTTTCAATTGTTTTTTTGCAATCATGCAAATAACAAAAGTTGTTTATTTTGTTATTTAGAGTAACTTTTGTTATAAACACGTTCGTCGTATTAAATGAGTTATACGCTAATGACTATAGCGGGAGTCAACAATATTATTAGGCACAAAAGACTCAACCGAACTAAATAAATCTCGGTATGTGTATTACCACTGACGCCTTAATTATCATAAGCCATACCAACAATTCTAGGGACGGGCAGGAGTGGGGGTTGTAAGGGAGGCCTTAAATTAAAAATAGCGGTATTTCGTTTTCTACTGGTTTTTCTGCAAATATGCACATGACAAAAGTTGTTTATTTTGTTATTTAAAGTAAGATTTGTTATATTCACTTTTGTCGTATAACCAAGTATAAACGAGATATACATTAAATACTAAAGCGGGAGCTAACAATTTTTTTGGGCACTAACGATTGAACCGAAATTAACAAAACTCGGTATGTGAATTAGCATTAATTCTTCCATGATTATAAGCTATATTAAAATTTTTACGTCCGATCGGGAGTGGGAGTTATGAGGGAGGCCTGAAATGAAAAATTGTGATATTTCGTTTCCTATTAGATTCTCGGCAAACATGCACATAAAAGTTGTTTATTTTATTATTTAGTGTAACTTTTGTTGCATTCACTATGTTCGTAAAATGAAGTAAACACGGGATATACGCTAAAACTATAGCGGGGGTCATTAATTTTTTTAGTGCTTATTTATGTGTTTTTAATGAATGAATATTATGACAAATGATTTTATGTTTTAGTCACATATGATAACTCTATATATGATTCGGATTAGTGAGGTTATATAACTCCGTCGTCCCCTTCTCATTTATTTATTTCTCCTAGAAAATAACATTGCTATTTATTTCCAATAGAAATGTAAACTATAAGAGCATTTCCGTTATTTGATTTGTATAATGTATTATTTAAACAAAGTCATGCTGAATTGGCACAACGAGTGATAGCGGAAGTTATAGGGATCAAACTCTTTGGTTCTGCTAATATATTATCTTATTTCCGATATCTTGATGTTATTGAAACAAATATGTACCATCATAACAATTAGACGTTAATGGTAATGTTATTATGAAAAAATACAATATCCATTTAAATTTGATATGATTTACAGTATTACTTATTTTGCAAGGAGGGCTACGTTCTCTTCCCCTCACCTATATTTTTGAATATAAATGAAATTATTTTTAGGGTAATACTATTATTTAATACCATCAGGTAGATAAATTATTAAAATAATACTTTGAATCAATATTTTAAGAAAAACTGTGGAGATGCTGGAGCGGAAGGAGGCCGGAGCCTAAACAGTTAATTGAGTTAACTTATTTCCTGTGAAATGCTGGCATTACTGGAAGTGATTTCCACTGAGCTCTACTATTACGAATATAATCTAATGTACAAAACTATGCTTAAACTATATGTGCTCAGATTGGTTTTTGACAGGAAATAAGTTTCATTATAGAGGATATTTAATTGTAATAAATACTATCAACGATTATGGTTTGAAGTATTCAGAAAGGTGAGTTAAAAAGTGGAGAGGGATAGATCAGGAACACATTTTTATTTATTCTTCAAAATTAAAATTTCTCATCTATACGTCGCCCGCCAAACCCTTACGGGAAACAATGATTAGGGACTTATTTTCATTTATTCTTGAAATATTTTTTTTTTCATTAAGTCGCTTGCCTGACCCTCACGGGAAAACAATGTGCACAGACGGGAAGTGTCGTAAACATTGAAGCCTTGCTAAAAAAAAAATACTATCATCATTCAGCCTCAAATGATTTCCCGAGCGAAGCCGGGTACCTTAGCTAATATATATATATCGAAGAAAGTTTTCGAAAATCGCGTCATGAGTACAATCTCAATAGCTAATTTCCCTTAGGGGAAATCTGCAAAACCCTCCAGATGAAAACACCGTCTAAAGGAATTTTCAAACATAATATAGGATACAAGGAAACCAACATATACGATTTTAGCATATTTCCCTTAAGTGGATAAATTCACATATAAACATATTATTTGTCTGTTAACTCTTGCCGATCCCAATTTTTGTTTGATCTTTACCAAATTCGATATGAAATAGTTTTATGTATAAAGAATGATCGAAATCATTAATGGCAGAAATTGGACAAGTAGGGAGGATTTAGAGGGAGGAATTTCGAAAATATCTCTTTTGAGTCGAAAAAAACCAATCCTATTGCAAATTTAATGTCCTATGAATGTTGTCTTATACATATTTTTTACATCATGAATAGTACCAAGATATTTCGATTTTTTAGTTTTCAGCCTTCAGTGAACCCCCACCAGTTTCTCCTACTCCTAATTTGTTTTATACGTAGAAATAAAAAATATGTGGTGTGATGAGGTCACAAGTATGCTAGATCAGCTCGCGGGAAATCTGCTTAGTTTACGCAGCTCCTTCGTGACGGACTTATATAATTCTAAATTAGGACTAAACTGGCAAATGTAAAACAGAATATTTTATATTGATTCTTTTGAATTCCAAAAACACATAACAAATCTTACTATAAAAGTCAAAACTGTTGCACATTGCATTGAGTACAGGCAACAAATAAAATGGATTAGTCATAAAATTGCTTTAAAGTGTCTGTAAATTAATGATGGAACTCCTCAACGTGAAAGTGGGCAGCGCATTCTCGCGGTGTATATTGAAACTATAGGTTCCACTCTCCACCAGTAGAATATGCTGTTACGCCCAGACGTAGTCGATCTACCCTTCACAGTACATGTCCTAGCTTGAATTCAACAATTTAGGTAAGGTAAAGGTTTTAAAAGCTAAAGTTTTACTTTGAAACCAAAAATATTAATTACATTCAGCAATATGGGCATCAGGTTAGCCATGTGAGTTAATGCGTTGGCCTTAACCTCGAATGGTGATCCTAGAGTGGCGAGTTCGATTTCCGCCTAGGCAATAGAAATTTATTTAGTGACGGACTAATTTAATAAAATCCTTAGCCCCACCCTGGCTAGAAAAGGGTGGTAACCTGTAGATAACCCTTTCAAGTAAGAGAAAGTACCAAAAAGTGGATGTTAATAATTAATAATAATAATTCAGTTATAAGGCTGGCACAATGGCACAGGAACTTCAATGTCGCATTTATTTTACATTGTTTTTTCTTCATAACGCATAAATCTTCCATATTACCATTATTATTGGCAGAGGAGGAAGAGTATTCCTTGAAAAATTTTATTGGGGGAATATTCTTCTAACCAGTAAAAAGCGTTATTCAGAAATATTTCGTTATTAAGGAATTCATGGGTAATTTTACTAATAAAGGCAGTATCTAATATTATTGATTTTTGGTATTTCAAAATTCACTCTTCTGGTAAATGTAGATATTTAGTACTTTTGGTAATATTTTGAGGGGATTGATTATTTCCATTTGTTGAAATTTATTATTATTTATAACTATAATAATTATTTTTTTAAATTATTTATTAACGTCCACATTTTGCAACTAAGGCTAATTGAGACGGGTTATCTTCAGGTTACCACCCTTTTCTGGCCAGGGTGGCACTAAGGATTTTATTTAGTGTATTCCGTCACTAAATAAATTCCATTGCCCAGGCGGGAATCGAACTCGCCACTCTAGGATTACCATGTGAGATTAAACGGAACGCTCTAACTCACATGGCTAACCTGAGCCCCTTATAATAATTATTATTAGGAAAAGAATAAAGCAACATTTAAGTAGGAAAGGATGTTTAATATTTACGACATTCTTTCATTGCGATGGATAATCGCTTTGACCCCGTTAGCACAATCCATTGAAAGGAGCTGAAAAAACTAAAAACACAAGGCACCTCATAAAAATAATATTACATTGTACAATAAAGTAAAATTAAAAAAAACCCATTCAGAGACAGTCAAATTTATTTTTTACGCTTTTTCTCCTTCTGTTGGGGTTTGTATTTCCAGGATTTGATGGATTGATCTGAGCCACTTTCGAAGTCATCCGAAGTCCAGTCGGTAACTTCTCCAGGAGAGAGATCGGGTTCGCTCTCCGAATCTCCAGCACCCAGGAATGCACGGAACTTCTCAGCGTCACCAATTGGATTCCTAGCTCTTCGCCGTCGTCTCTTCTTTTTCTTCAGCGGGAAATTTATTGGGCTCCTACGAAATAGGGTTCGTTTTTAGTAAATCCATAGGTAATGAGTATAATTGCATCGGAGGCTCCGAATCAAAATCCAACCAATCCAATTTCTCCTCTTATCCCGATCAAAACATTGTTAAATCTCATTTTTTACAGCTGACCCGGCTTCCAGAGAACGATTTCTCCAACAGCAAACGTCCGAAGCAGTGGATGCGAAACTAAGCAGATTTCCACGCTTTGGAATGACACACTAGGAACGAAATATTGAGAATTGTATAGATGAAATAAATGTTTTTGAGTCAAGACCGTAAAATCTTAATTTATGATGTCATTACACTACATATTTGTTTGTAACTCACATAATAAAGGCTACATTGAAAAAAAATATTTGGTATTTAAGCTTAGACGTTTCATTATTAATTGCCTTATTGTTAACGTGTGATGACTAAGAATTGATGTTTACTGTACACTGAAAATAACAAAATTCCCATTATCTCGGTTAATATTCAGAATAAAAAAAAAGTCCTTCACGCAGGGGCTGCGTAAACTAAACAGATTTCCCACATGAAGTTATACAGTAGATAAATCTGCCCAATAACAAGTGTAGTAGTAAGGTATATCTAAACCTATTCAAGATGGACGAATAGTTACAGAAACGGCCGCAAGAGCTCTCGGCGGAAATTCTCGAACATAGCCGACCACACACAGAATACAAATGCAAATATCTCGGTTAATATTCAAGATACAGAATACATGTATAGAACAATATTTATAGTATATTTAATTCGATATAAGATTGATTCTATACAATTTTTCGATCCGACGCATAATAACGGTGATGTTTTGAATTTTCAAAAGTCCCCCCTCTAAACCCCCCCCCCTCCAACTGGTCCGATTTTAGCCATTAACGAACTTTGCGAACGACCGCAATAGCTGATTTCCCTGAAGGCAAATCACCTAAAATTAAGATAAAAATATTTACAGTAAATTAGGTTGCTTCAATAATAATCTTCAATCGGGCTCAAAATATGGAAATACTTTGAGTTTTCAAAATTCCTCTCCTCCCATCGGCCGTTAAAGAAACTTGATCATTAGTTTTACAAGAAGGTTTAAATAATGTGTTTCCTAAAGATCAAACAGAAATAGGTAGAGCATTAACCGTGTGTGTGTGTATTTTGTTACGTTTATCACTAAAACGTCTTCAAACTGGTTTGGGTTTTGTACAAAATATTCATGATAAAATAAAGGTTGAGAGTCGAAGTCATTATCTTTCTACACAAATTTTGTAAATGAAACAAGTTCTACAAATGATACAATGAAGGATTCTGATTATTTTTAAGAACGATTATAAGTTCTCTTAGAGTAAATTATGAAAAAGTTTTATTTATTACAATAATTATTGATAATTTTACTAATGATATTGAAGGTTTGGAAGTGAGTGTGTTAATTTGTATTTTGGTTTAGAATGTTAATGAGAAAGAATGAAAAGTATTAGACATGTAAACTCATTTGAACATTTCGTGATGACATCTTCAAGCAACGGTTCTCGCGCATGTGTATGTGTGCATGAAATTTTGTAAAATATAATTCAGAACTTTTTAGTTAAAATCTGTAATAAGTAAAAGATCACCTCGTGCCGAAATAACATTTGTTTATTATTTTCAAAACTTCAGATTCTGTTGGATGAAGTGGGTGAGTAGGATGAACTTGCTCATTTAAGTTGAACAATTCATGAAGATAAGGCTCGAATCTCAGATACCTAAAAATATTATTTTTATTTCGTTATACCTATATTCTCAGAGCACAAAATATATTGAATTTATGTAAAAGCTATACAAATAAGTAAGTCAAGCCTGAAAACATAAAATTGTATATTAATGTTTGTAGGCGATTTATATATACTCGTATGACTTAATTTTAATGTCTATTTTATTAAATGTTATATATGTATATATATATATATATATATATATATATATATATATATGTATATATCTATATATATATAAAATTGTAACCTCTGTCTGTACATTGATTTTTTTTGCGAAATTTCACGATAACTTTTCGTTTCACATGTCATAGACACCATAACTGCATTTTGTTTCTTTGGTGTCTGTTTGTTTGTTTGTTTGTTTATTTGTTTGTTTGTTTATTTGTTTGTTTGTTTGTTTGTTACCTTTTCACGCATAAACGGCTGAACCGAATTTTATGAAACTTAGTATGTGTATTACTACTAACCCAACTTAGACTTTAGGCTATATTAATATTCTCTGAGACGAACAGGAGTGGGGGTTATAAGGGAGGCCCGAAATTATAAATAGCGATATTTCGTTTCCTATTGGTTTTTTGGCAAATATGCATATAACAAAAGTTGTTTATTTTGTTATTTAGAATAACTTGTGTTATATACACTTTTTTCGTATACCGAACTACAAAGGCGTTATACGCTAAAAATTATAGCGGGAGTCAACAATTTTATTTGGCACACAGACTCAACCGAACTAAATAAAACTCGGTATGTGTATTAGCACTAACGCCTTCCTTATAATAAGCCATACAAATATTTCTAGGGACGGGCAGGAGTGGGGGTTATAAGGGACGCCTGAAATTAAAAATCGTGATATTCCGTTTCCTATTGGTGTTTCGGCAAATATGCACATAAGAAAAGTTGTTTATTTTGTTATTTAGAGAAACTTTTGTTATATACACTATCGTCGAATACCGAATTATAAAGGCGTTATACGCTAAAAATTACAGCGGGTGTCAAGAATATTATTTGGCACAAAAGAGTCCACCGAACTAAATAAAACTCGATATGTGTATTATCTCTGACGCCTTAATTATCATAAGCCATACCAATATTTCTAGGGACGGGCAGGAGTGGTGGCTATAAGGGAGGCCTGAAATTAAAAATAGCAATATTTCTTTTTCTACTGGTTTTTCTGCAAATATGCAATTGACAAAAGTTGTTTATTTTGTTATTTAAAGTAACTTTGGTTATGTTCACTTTTGCTGTATAACATAAACGAGATATGCGTTAAAATCTAAAGCGGAAGCCAACAATTTTGTTGAGCTCAAACGATTGAACCGAATTTAACAAAACTTGGTATGCGAATTAGCATTAATTCTTCCATGATTATAAGCTATATTAAAATGTTTAGGTTCAAACGGGAGTGGGGGTTATAAGACAGGCCTGAGATAAAAATTCGCAATTTTCATTTTCTATTTTTTTTTTGGCTAACGTGCACATAGCAAAAGTTGTTTACTTTTGTTATTTAAAGTATCTTTTGTTGTATTCACTTTTGCCGTAAATGAAGTTAACACGGCATATACGCTAAATCCATTGCGGGAGTCATTAATTTTATTAGTGCTTATTTAAGTGTTTTTAATAAATGGATATTATGACAAAAGATGTTATGTTTTAGTCTTATATGATAGTTGCAAGTATAATTCGGATTAGTGAGCTTATAAATCTCCGTCGCCTCCTCATTTATTTATTTATTTTCCCTATAACTTTTTTATTTATTTCTAATAGAATATAAACTATAAGAGCATTTCTGGTATTTAATATATACTCGATATGAATGTTTAAAGTATTACTAGGTTGCAGGGGGGCTCTCTTCCCCTCATCTAGCTTTTTGAACATAAATGAAATTATGTTTAGGGATCTATTATTTAGTTCCATCAGGGAGATAAATTATTAAAATAATATTCTGAATCAATATTCTAAGAAAAACAACGATGATAACGCTCCTGCGAGAGCGGAAATGGACGGGAGGTAATTGAGTTTAGTTATTTCCTGTGGAATGCTGCCACGACGGGAAGTGATTTCCACTGAGGCTTACTAATACGAATATAATCTTATGTATAAAACTATGCTAAAACTATATGTGCTTGGTTTGATTTTTGGCAGGAAATATGTTCATTATAGATGACATTTAATTGTGATAAATGCTACCCATGATTATGGTTTGAATTATTCAAAAACTGCGAGTCAAAAAGTCGTGAGGGATAAATTAGGAACCCATTTTCATATATTCTTCAAAACTAAAATTTCTATTCTATTAACCCTGAAAGTTACACTTTAGGATTGGCTGTTTTGAAAAAACAATACATCGTGGAGGGAAGTGCAATTGTACACATTGAAGTCTTGCTATAAAAATACAATCATTAGTCAGTCAGCAATGATTTCCCGGGCATCGCCGGGTACCTTAGCTAGTATATATATATATCTATATATATATAAAATTGTAACCTCTGTCTGTACATTGATTTTTTTCGCGAAATTTCACGATAACTTTTCGTTTCACATGTCATAGACACCATAACTACATTTTGTTTCTTTCGTGTCTGTTTGTTTGTTTGTTTGTTTGTTTGTTTATTTGTTTGTTTGTTTGTTACCTTTTCACGCATAAACGGCTGAACCGAATTTTATGAAACTTTGTATGTATATTACTACTAGCCCAACTTAGACTTTAGGCTATATTAATATTCTGTAAGACGAACAGGAGTGGGGGTTATAAGGGAGGCCTGAAATTAAAAATAGCGATATTTCGTTTCCTATTGATTTTTCAGCAAATATGCACATGACAAAAGTTATTTATTTTGTAATTTAGAGTAACTTTTGTTATATGTACTTTTGCCGTAAACGGAAGTATAAATGAGATATACGCTAAAAACTATAGCGGGTGTCCACAATTTTATTTGGCACAAAAGACTCAACCGAACTAAACCAAACTCGCTATGTGAATTAATACTAACGATCTCCTTATAATAAGCCATACTAACATTTCTAGGGACTGGCAGGAGTGGGGGTTATAAGGGAGGCCAGCAATTAAAAATAGCAATATTTAATTTCCTATTGCTTTTTCAGCAAATATGCACATAACAAAAGTTGTTTATTTTGTTATTTAAAGTAACTTTTGCCGTATACGGAAGTATAAATGTGTTATACGCTAAAAACTATAGCGGGAGTTGACAATATTATTTGCCAAAAAAGACTCAACCGAACTAAATAAAACTCGGTATGTGTATTAGCAGTGAGGCCTTTATTATAATAAGCCATACCAACATTTCTATGGACGGGCAGGAGTGGGGGTTATAAGGGAAGCCTGAAATTAAAAATAGTGATATTTCGTTTTCTATTGGTTTTTCCGCAAACATAAACATAACAAAAGTTGTTTATTTTGTTATTTGGAGTAACTTTTGTTATATACACTTTTGTCGTATACCTAAGTATAAATGAGTTATACGTTAAAACTTTAGCGGGCACTAACGGCTGAACCGAACTGAACAAAACTTGGTATGTCAATTAGCATTAATTCTTTCATGATTATAAGTTATATTAAAATTTTTAGGTTCGAACGGGAGGGGGGTTATAAGGGAGGCTTGAAATAAAAATTCACCATATTTACATGTATAAGAGACGGGAAATATAAAAATATCGAAGACTGTGAAGAATTATCGAACAAATAATTCTATTAGCAAATCACCGGCAACGACGGGTATCAATCCTAAACACTGGGACGGGTAAATGTTAAAATATTGTGCAATGTAAAGCCTGCTAAAAAATACCATCACCATTCAGCCTCAAATGAATTCCCGGGCGAAGCCGGGTATCTGAGCTAGTATATATATATATAAATGAATGATTGTCTGTATGTCCTTTATAGAATCGTAAACGGCTAAACCGAATTTTATGAAACTTGGTATGTATACTAACCCAACTTAGACTTTAGGCTATATTAATATTCTCTGAGACGAACAGGAGACGGGGTTATAAGAGAGGCCTGAAATTAAAAATAGCGATATTTCGTTTCTTATTGGTTTTTCGGCAAATATGCACATAACAAAAGTTGTTTATTTTGTTATTTGAAGTAACTTTATTTACATACACTTTCGTCCGATACCGAAGTATAAATGAGTTATACACTAAAAACTATAGCGGGAGTCAACAATTTTATTTGGCACAAAAGACTCAACTGAACTAAACGAAACTCCGTATATGATTTGGTTATTAACCATATTTGGGTATTAACACCTCCCTGGTTATAAGGTATATTAAAATATGAGGTACAAACTGGAGTTGGTGTTATAAGGGAGGTGTGAAATTGCGATATTTCGTAATCAATTCATTTTTCGGCTAACGTGTATATAACAAAAGTTGTTTGTTTTGTTATTTTAAGTAACTTTATTTACATACACTTTCGTCTGATAGCGAAGTATAAATGAGTTATACACTAAAAACTATACAAGGGATCAACAATGTTATAAGACACGAAAGACTAAATCGAAATCAACTAAACTCCGTATTTTTGACTGTAAGCTATATTAACATTTTTAGGAACTAACAGGAGTGGGGGTTAAGGACGCATGAAATGAAAAATCGTCATACTTCGTTTCCTATATTATTTTGGTGAATCTGCTCATGACTAAAGATGTTTAATTTGATATTTCGAGTAACTTTAGTTATATACATGTTTATCGTCATTTATAATGCAAGTAATTAGCATAGACGTTTTGTTATAGTCATCAATGCGTATCCATGCATGGATTTATTCAACTTAGTACCTCGATGGATTAATACACTTTCATTAAACTCAACAGCCATTATTAACAGACCGGACTCGGGTGTAAATTCTAAGCATTAAGACTGGAAAATGTGAAAATATTGTACAAAGTAAAGCCCCAAAAAAATACCATCACCATTTAGCCTCAAATGATATCCCTGGCGAAGCCGTGTACTTTAGCTAGTATTTAATAAATTAGATTCAATTGTTTGATTGTTTGTTGGTTGATTGTTTAAAATTATGAATAACTGTTAATTACACTCATATTAAAATATATGTAAATAAATTTTTAATAGTTTCTTTTGTAACTATATACCTGAAAAGAACCTCAAATATAAACGTTTCAAAGTAACACAGCAGTACCTGATTTGATAAGAGATACGTTACCTATATAGGTATAATTTGGATGGATCTATGAACATGGGTATTAGAGTATAATCCACATTAAAGAAATCACGGTTTTTTATATTTTTATACTCCTTCTTGTATAGAAAGTTGAGTGTTGGATCGTGGATCATGCGCTCATACTGCCAGGGGTTTCTCTGACTCACTAATGGCATCCTTCTTTTTATTTTATTGCTACAAACTCTATTTCTTCTGATGAGACGTAACTAGATGTTTTATTTTAGCAAATAACCATTATTAACTACAGTATCAATTTGTGCGAAACATGTGTTTTCTATATCTAAACGCTTGTGACAAATGCGTCATTCTTAAAACCTATCTACTACACGACGACAGCCCATACATTCCAAAAGTCAAGAAACACCTCAAAGACACACACATTTACAACCAGATGTAACACTAAATAATCAAACACTACATCAGAATAATATCCACTGGAGAAAAAATAAATAACCGTACTTTTACATACCTCTGTAGATTTTTTAACCTTTTTTATTGGTTTTTATAAGGTGGCTTTAGCTTTACTATTTTAGTATTATAACAAGAAAATGTGTGAATCACTTAAATTGCGACACACCTAAATAAATAAATTTTAAAAATATTATACGTTATTGTTTTGTTTTTTTTTTAGTTTTTTTTAAACTCAGCTTCGTAAACGGGGCTCGGGTTGGCAATGTGAATTAGAGTCTTGGGCTCGACTCTTGCGAGAACCCCAGGGATTTATTCAGTGACAAACTCACTGAATAAAATTGTAGCGGAAACTCTCCTACTTCTAAGTCTGCAATATCGATAATCCATTATATGGATGAGCTGCTCTCAATGTATAGTGTTCCGCCCCGTGAAACGAGAGTGCTGCTAAGTTGTGAGTTTTAAAGTTAATGTATTTGTATTTATTTATTAACGTCCACTTTATGCTACTATGGCTAATTGGGACGGGTTATATATAGGTTACCACCCTTTTCTAGCCAGGGTGGGACTTAGGATAATTTAAAGTTAATGTAGTGTCTGGCTTTGTGTCTCTCCGTCATCCTATGCTGTTCGGCTCTCGTCCGTATTCTCTGAGACGTCAGTTTGACTGTCACGGGTAGGACAGACAATATATTTGAGTTTTACCCGTTGGAAGGGGACAGTGGTATACCTCCCTCCATATAATTCCAACGAGATCAAAATAAGGCTATGCCAGCTGTACCAAAGAGGTCCAAGACATCAAGAGTGGTCATTAACTATCATTATTATTATTATTTATTAACGTCCACTTTTTGCAACTTAGGCTAATCGGGACGGGTTATCTACAGGTTACCGCCCTTTTCTAGCCAGGGTGGGATTTTAGGACGTTATTTAATGAATTCCGTCACTAAATTATTTCCTTTGCCCAGGAAGAGAACTCGCCACTCTAGGTTTACCGTGAGATAAAGGTCAACGCTTTAACTCGCATGGCCAACCTGAGCCCCACATTATTATTATTATTCACCAAAAGACATTAGAAATATTTAATTGACTTTTTTAGCAGATTTCCCTTAAGGGAAATCAGCTATTGAGGTCGTAATCATGACGCGAGTTTCGAAAAATTTCTTCAAATGTCCATCCCCCCCCCCACCTCCTGTACCCAGGAGATGACGAAAATGAGGTCCGTTCAAAATTATATATATATATATATATATATATATATATATATATATATATATTTGTCTGTTAACGCTCTAGCGGTCGCAATTTTCGTTTGATCGTTACCAAACTCGATATTTAAACGTTTTATGCAAAAATAAAGATCAAGTTCGTTAATGGCTGAAATCGGACGAGTGGGAGGGGGGGGGTTAGAGGGGAGGATTTTCGAAAATTCGAAATATCTCCGTTACTATAAGTCGGATCCAAATATTATATAGAATTAATCTTATTGCAAATTAAATTTACTATAAATAATGTTATATACATTTATTCTGTATCTTGAATATTAACCGAGATATTTTCATTTTTCTGTTTTCAGCTTCTGAGATGAGATCAGCTAACTTCGGGTCTAGTCGTGAGTTTCCGTCAAGAGCTAGTTCGGGCCGTTCCCGTAACTGTTTGACTCTCTATTTTGAAATTTCTCTATTGTAAAACTTCACGTGGGAAATCTGCTTAGTTTACGCAGCCCCTGCGTGACGGACTTTTTATTATTAGATTATTTTATTCTGTAATCGAATTTTATTTGTTTATTTTTATATTGATGCAATAGAATTGATTTTGTTAGAACACGTCTATTTTGTAGGGGTCTTCTATAGTTAGATCCTTCATCCTCTCCATCGCACCTGTCCCGAAACTAGTTGTTACTGTTTAGAGTTGTTTATTAACATATACATCGTTCTACTAATTGACATCAGTTATCTAGTGGTTACTACTGTTTTCTAGCTAGTTTGGGATTTTGTATAATGAGTTTTTCATTAAATAAATTTCTATTACCAGGTAAAACTCGAACTCAGGATTCTAGGTTTACCCAGTGAATTTAAAAGCATTGCGTTACGTCACAGGGCTAACTTTAGCCTCCCCCCCCCAAAAAAAAAACCAAATAGGTAAATAAGTTTCTAAGTTTATTTCTTAAAAGAAACAAATAAGCAACTAAGTTTTAAGTGTATTACTTAAAAGAAAAAGCATAAGTAAATAAGTTTTAAGTAATTAGATGAAAGAAACAGGATAAGTAAGTTTTAAGTTTATTACTTAAAAGAAACAGGATAAGTAAGTATGATTTATTCGTATTACTTAAAATAAAAAGGATAAGCAAGTAAGTTTTTAAAGTATTACTTAAAAGAAAAAGCATAAGTAAATAAGTTCTAAGTAATTAGATGAAAGAAACAGGATAAGTAAGTTTTAAGTTTATTACTTAAAAGAAACAGTATAAGTAAGTATGTTTTATTCGTATTACTTAAAAGAAAAAGGAAAAGCAAGTAAGTTTTTAAAGTATTTCTTAAAAGAAAAAGCATAAGTAAATAAGTTCTAAGTAATTAGATGAAAGAAACAGGATAAGTAAGTTTTAAGTTTATTACTTAAAAGAAACAGGATAAGTAAGTATGATTTATTCGTATTACTTAAAATAAAAAGGATAAGCAAGTAAGTTTTTAAAGTATTACTTAAAAGAAAAAGCATAAGTAAATAAGTTCTAATAAGTATTATAGAAAAGAAAAAGGATAATTAAGCAAGTTTTAATTATTTTACATAAAAGAAAAAGGAAAACATCAGGGGAGGGGGGATTTCGAAATATCTCAGTTATTATGCGTCTGATCGAAAATTCGCGTAGAATCAATCTTATAGCAAATGTTATGTTATATAAATGTTGATATGTACGTTTTTTCAGTATCTTCATTAGTAACCGAGATATTTGCATTTTTTTCAGTTTTCCACCTTCAGTAAACCCCCACTCCTACATATACAACAGTAAGCTGTTATATTATGAAGCACATTATTTAAAGCCTAAATACTTAATTTTGTTCTTATTGAGCTTTTATTTTTGGGATAAATTCAAATACGTGACGCACGTGGGATATCTGCGTAGTTAACGCACCACCTGCGTGACGGACTTTTTTTATTTTCCCTATGTGTTGTTTTCTTGTTCGTGTCAACAATATTTCCCTTTATCTCTTCTGCTCTCCTACCCTTCCTTGTCTTCCTGAAAATATGACTACAGACTTATTATGAACCAAATAGAAAGACAGAAAACAGACTTCATATGACGTAAAAACCTGGACATTCGCCACGATATGGCTGAACTACTAACAGACAGGTGCCAATATATTACATACATACTAAAACATTTAAATATTTATCAAAACATTTATTAAAGTACAGTAGGTCTACAACGTACTTTCGAAGATTTGAAAAGGTATAAGTTTTATTATATTCTAATAGGCGAAGTACGGATCTCTGTTTAAGGGATGTTTTCAATCTTATATGTGAAAATGAATGTTTGTATGCATGTCCTTTATAGAATCGTAAACGGCTGAACCGAATTTTATGAAACTTGGCATGTATATTACTTCTAAGTAGGTTTCTGGCTGTATTAATATTCTCTGAGACAAACAGGAGTGGGGGTTATAAGGGAGGACTGAAATTAAAAATAGCGATATTTCGTCTCCTATTGGTTTTTCGACAAATATGCACATAACAAAAGTTGTTTATTTTGTTATTTAGAGTAACTTTTGTAATATACACTATCGTCGTTTTGGCGTATACCGAAGTATAAATGAGCTATACGTTAAAAACAATAGTGGGAGTCAACAATTTTATATGGCACAAAAGACAACCAAATTAAATGAGTTGGTTAAAGTTGGTATTAACACCCCACCGATTATAAAATATATTAAAATTTCGAGGTAAGAACAGGAGTGGGGGTTGTAGGGGAGGTCTGACATTAAAAATAGCGATATTTCGTTTCCTATTGGTTTTTCGGCAATTATGCAGGTAGCAAAAGTTGTTTATTTTGTTATTTAAAGTAACTTTTGATATATAGACTTTTTCCATATAACGAAGTATAAATGAGGTATACACGAAAAACTATAGAAGGGGTCAACAATGTTATAGGACACGAAAGACTAAATCGAAATCAACGAAACTCCGTATTTTTTACTAAAAGCTTTATTAACATTTTTAGAAATGAACAGGAGTAGAGGTTGTTAGGGAGGTATGAAATGAAAAATCGTTATATTTCGTTTCTTATTGTTTTTTTTGGCGAACGTGCACATCGCAAAAGTTGTTTGATTTGATATTTAGAGTAACTTTTATTATTTACATCTTTATCAAAATTTAGTATTTTCGATGGTGGCGTAGCAACGCATGCAGGGTACAGCTAGTAATGTGTAAATCCTCCGTCACTTACCTCACGCGAATCAAGTTAGATGAGGTGCATAAAACAAATAAATACGTTTTCGATTATGAATACCCACTTTTATAAGTCAATAACAAACTTTTCATAAAATAATTTAAATCAGAAAAATATAGTAAAAATTACAATAAAACCAAATAATCAATTTCATTTTCACGACCTCTCATCCTGTCCAGCACAAGTCTTCATAGATACTTTTACTGCATTTTTCTAATTATTTTGACACTATTCTGAATATCTTAGTGAATTAATGAGCCAACTTTTTCCAGTTTTTTTAAGTTTTGTGATCATTCGTTTTCAGTAATTTTCTGAGAGTGAACAATCATAAATTAGTACTAAGATACAGGACGGTAGAGAGTTCAAATTGATCAGGATCAATAAAAAGTCTAAAAGCTTATTATTAATCATAAATTAGGTGTATATAATTAAGTTCTTGAAGGAAGTGCGATTGTTGCAAGAGGCAAATGTTTGCCTCAGTTGGTTAAATGTTGCTAAAGTAAGAATTTGATCAGCTATGTCCAATAAAACGTTTTTATAACATAAAATGATGTTGGGCTAGTCTTGAGTTGTGTAAAATGTCTGGTATAAAATATTTCAGGAGTAATTCTTATAATATAGATCTCCACCTTAATCAACTAATTTCATTGGTCCCCCACCATGAAAAGTCACAGGGAATCCTTGGTTCCAGTAACATCTCTGTAAAGAGCAGGGTATCAGTAACACTGATGAATGGGCGAATGCTCTGAAAGCGCTATTTCGCAAAGAGTAAATAACTGTGAAAGAACGAGGCTTTTCTTTTCTTACCAGATATAACAAATTCCTTCGCCATCCATCGCCTCAAATAGAGAATCACAGGGATTCCTTGGTTCCAGTAACATCTGTGTTAAGAGCAGGGCACTGATGATGGAGCGTATGCTCCGAAAAAGCTCTTTCTCGCGGAATAAATAACTTTGAAGAAACGAGGCCTTTCTTTTCTTACCAGAGATAACAAATTCCTTCAGAATCCAGCACTTCAAAACAAGATTCACAGGGATTTCTTGGTTCCAGTAATATCCCTATGAAGAGCAGTACACTGATGATGGAGCGTATGCTCTGAAAGCGCTCTGTCGCAAAGAATAAACTGTGAAGGAACGAGGCCTTTCTTTTCTTACCAGAGATAACAAATTCCTTCAGAATCCAGCACTTCAAAACAAGATTCACAGGGATTTCTTGGTTCCAGTAATATCCCTATGAAGAGCAGTACACTGATGATGGAGCGTATGCTCTGATAGCGCTCTGTCGCAAAGAATAAACTGTGAAGCAACGAGGCCTTTCTTTTCTTACCAGAGATAATTTCATTGGGTTTTTTTTTTCTATAAAATATTTTTCAGTTGAAACTTTATACTTTATTGCATATGGTCGGAGCATTCTGATAATTCAAAACGTGGCAGTTACAAATAGTCATATTTCATTACCTTCCGGTCCTATGTGTTATTTTACGCATTATTGATTTGTAATTTATATTATATATATATATATATATATATATATATATATATATATATATATATATATATATATATATTTGTGTATGTGAGTGTGTGTGTGCGTGTATTGTACAATTTTTTTTTCTTCGTAACTTTCGACTGGATCGACTCGTAGGCAATAATCCATAAGCGGCTCATGTTAGCTACTTTCTCCGTTAGAGGACACCAGCTGGAGCCAGTAAGGAACATGACTCTCAGTGCTCACAAAGAGTCGGTTTACAAGAGATGATAAAACGCATGCAGACGGACGGAGATAGAGAAAGCTGAAGAAGGAAGTAAGGAGGCCAAGAAATCGGGACGAAGCTCTGACCCACCTGTAGCTACACACCGCCCGGCCGAGGCCCACTCAAAACCAGTCAAGCGGCAGTCAAATCACTTACACCCGGGTTGAATATATATATACCTTATTAAAAAAGTCCGTCTCGCAGGTGCTGCGTTAGCTAAGCAGATTTCCCACGTGTGTCACGTAATTGAATTTATCTCAAGACATAAAACTTCAACAATATTTAGTATGCCATAAGCAGAGTGGGGGTTTACTGATAGCTAAAAACTAAAAAAATGGAAATATCTCGGTTAATATTGATTATACAGAATAACTAGAGAAAAGAACATTTACATACCATTAAATTGAGAACAATATAGCTTCTTATTTTTCGATCCGACGCTTAATAGCGGAGATATTTCAAATTTTCAAAATTCCCTCCTCTGACCCCATCCCCCTTCCACTAGTCCGATTTTAGACGTTAACAAAGTGGTGATCTCTATAGTTTTGACCCGACTTCATTTTCGTCATCTCCTGGATAGGATCGATGAACATTTGAAGAAATGTTTCTAAAATCCCATCATGAGTACAAGATGAATAGCCGATTTCCCCTAAGCCAAGTCTCGTCAGGTTACCTCTTTCTCATTACAATGGAATTCACTCAGTCATTAAGATTCTGCTCAAAACCTACAGTTGAGAAGTGGCAACAGCAGTCTCAATCGTGTGAACCTTAATATGGGCATATATTTTAATTGTGTCTTTGAACAATCTCTCTGAAGTGTACTTCAAGAGTTAATGGACAGTAGATTTTGAAAAAATTAATAACTTTAATAGTGACCGATTATAGATAAAGAGAGATTTACGTTGTTGCACAAATTAACCCATAGTGTAGGGATGCCAAGTTTCTAAACACACAGTATACTAAATAAATTCACAGGATAATATTTTCAATCGAATATGACACATATGGATGTAATGGAGTCCCAATATATAAGAAACCGAAAACTAAAAAATTCAAAAGTCTATTTCATACTAGGCACATACCGACTATTTCTATGGTTAGAACCATTGTTCTAACCATAGAAATAAATCTTAGTTTTTAGATAAGTCTTTGATTTTTTATTTCAACCGCTACGTTTTATCTAAAACTGTAATTTGATTTCATAATGTTTTATGGAAAAACTTAGACAATCAATATTACCAGATAGAAAATCTAATGAAGAACATAACTCAGTTTCCCAAAGTTTTTAATAATATATCTGAGCCTGAGGAAAATGCGCTTCCAAAGTTGAAATTACTTTTAAAGCATTCAGCTGCAGGTTTTCAGTTTAATCTTTCTGATAACATTGTAAAACTATTCACAAGAAGAATTGACTCAACTTAATTATACCTCCAAAAATATTTCCAGAATTCAAAATTTCAATTATTTCAACGATCAAGCTTTTACATGTTTTACTTCTCCGGTATCCATTAATTATAGCAGGCTCACTATACAAAGTATTCTTTAAAAAAATAAAAAGGAACTCAATTAAGTAAATAAGACGTCTAATCTTTATTGGGGCCTCAGGCTAGTCTCGTGAGTTTGATTTTCACCTAAATAATAGGAATTTATTTAGTGACAGGCTCTATTTGAGTCCCAGACGGGCTAGAAAAGGTTGGTAACCAATAGAAAACCCGTCCCGTTTTTAAAGAAGCACAAAGTGAACGTTAATAAATAACTTAACATAACTTTCAGCAGAGAGTTTATTAAAAATATAGTATAATGATGGTGCGATAAAGGGGTTATTAAGGTAGCTATGACATGTATTAACTACATTGGGAATTGAACGCTTTAATTAAAATTGTTCATGTCTTTAGGGACCAACGCCTTAATGCAGGGGATACTCTGAACTGTTATCTTAAGTAAAACTCACTTTATCTATTTATTTTAACTATAAAATTTCATTTAGCTGGGCGGGCACGAGTTCTGAGATTTGATTTAAATGTGCTCTTCCGAAAACTATAAGTTTAATAGCGTAATTGAGTTATATTTTCTTCTTAGTTATTATGATCGAAAGCTAAAAATTAATAATTACATTTTTTAATAATGTGAATAGCATATTTTAGCAGATTTCCTTTAAGGGAAATCAGCTATTGAGGTCGTACTCATGACGCGATTTTCGAAAATTTTCTTCAAATGCCCATCGATCTTACCCAGGAGATGACGATAATGAGGTCCGTTCAAAATTATATATATATATATATATATATATATATATATATATATATATATATATATATATATAAAAGGGGGTTTAAATTCAAAATATCTCCGTTATTATGCATCGGATCGAAAGATTGTATAGAACCAATCTTATTGCAAATTAAATTTACTATAAATATTGTTATATACATTTATTCTCTATCTTGAATATTAACCGATATATTTGCATTTTTATGAAGTCTGTGGTCGGGTATAGTTCGGATTACGTCGGCCATCTTCGTCATTTCTCGGCTCAGGCGGAAGCTTCTTCTAACCTGTCGTTTTTAACCTTACCTTACCTTCGTTACTTTGTGAGATTTATGCAAATACGTTCTGTTCATCCGCCCCTTCTTTAGTTCTTGGACTACTAAAATTTGAGTTATTAAAATATAAATTATTTTTACAATTCAGAAGCCGTTTCAGTTGGGAATTTACTTTAATTAACTGAAAGATTTTTCATTATCTAATCACGGTGGTATTGTGTTACCAGTGTGCAGATTTCTCTATTGTAAAACTTCACGGCGGAAATCTGCTTAGTTTACGCAGCCCCTGCGTGACGGACTTTTAGTTAACTCTGACAAAGTTTTGTAACCAGTAGATAAATCATATAAAATAAATTCATTCATAAGTGAGTACGAAAGTAAATTGGATAAGGGAGAAAAGTTTTGTTAAATTAATATTTTCACATGTTTATTTCTATAAAATTCAACACGTTGTTTAGATTGATTAGTTGAAGTAAGAACCCAACGCAAACTGATAGATTATTATTCATGAATTGTTCCCATTTCTATTGGATATCCAGTAAATCCTTGTATTGTGCATGTACACTGCTTATTTAGAGTTGAATATCCACAGTGGAATTCCTTGATCTCAATACGCCAAAAGGGAAAATTACCTAGTTAACCTATTGCGTAAATACAGTGTATTTATTTTTCAAAATATATACTCATTTTAAAAAATATATACGTGTATGTGTTCTCAATTATTTCCTAGAAATAGATAATCAACTTTAGTCCACTTCATCCAAAATGAATTAAGAGATGTGATATTCAATAAAAAGAAAAAGAAAAACTCTATGAGGTAATAATTCAAAAGTCTGTCTGCTACGTGAATGAAGCAGATTTCCTATTTGATAGAATATCGTCATCTTACATTCTTATCCAAATTCCTTCCTTATTAAAGGCCCAACATTAACAATAAGCGATATTTAAGCAGCAGCATGTTAGGTTAGTGTCAAAAGAGTAAACGTATTTTAAGTAATGTTGAAAACTACAGAATAACAGTAACTCATTTGAAATTCAAGGTAAAGCAGAATGAATCAACCAACATTTAAAGAAAACAACTTGATTAATAAAATTCGTTGCATAACATTTTTTAATATATAAATACTATTTTATGGTATACCTTTTTATTTAACCGCTAGCCTCATCCGTTTTGTCCATTAACGAACCTGCAAATTTGAATATCGAGTTTGGAAACAGTTATTCAGCATGTTCCATTTGCAAATAATCTGCGGCCTCCTACTCATTTTAATAATGTACAATTCGAAGTTTAACGGCATTCTGAACTTTGTGAAAACACTTTAGCAGAAGCTGAAAAAAGTCACTTCAAATTTGGAGTTCATGGAGATAATGAATGCTATTTTTTCTGTATTATTATTTTAAAAGTCATTAAGACTGAATTGACAGTTAGCAGCTTTCTCGAATTTAAAGTTATTTTCCGTAGCCAACTAAGTTACAAAATAGAATTTCTTCATTACGTTCTTTGGATTACGATCAAATAGCAGTTCAGATATAAGAAATAGGACACCGAAGGAGGTTCTTTATGTTTGCTTAAGAGATCCAGATATTCGTATCCAGATCCCGATAATTGTATCCTATTAGTAGTAAAAATATACTAATATTATTGAAATTAATACTGTTATTATTGAACTATGGATACAAGGTTCAGGACAATTATGGTGTTATTATCAGTTATATGATACGTAATTCACAGTAGATTGCTTTTCCTTTAGTATTTACTGTAATACCTGTGCAGATAGTTCTTTAGATTGAAAAGTCCCATTAGTTTGCCTTTATTGCGTTTACAACAAAATTTAAAATCTTTTATACCCATGGTTTTCTGATGTCTGATAACTGTTTAAATTTTATTGCTAAGAGAGATTTGTTATGACATTGACCTTGAGGCGAATTTTCAATCCGCTTACACATGCTATATCCTTAAATACAAGCATGGAAGATCAAATTTGGTATTTTCCTTTAAAAAATAAAATAAATAAATGATTTGAGCTCGGGCTAAAATGGGGTGTACAGAATGAATGGCCGACTGTTACCTTCAGTATGGAATATTTACGTTAACAAAAATGTGTGGAATTCATGTACGGTCCGGTTGTAATCTAAGGGAACATTCAAGTGTCAGAATGAATTACTTCGTATACGAATCTGATCAAAAATTGCATAAGTTCATCAAAGAAATAATAAAAAGTTATCCGTAACCCTGAACAAGGAGGACGAATCTCAAGTTAATCTTATTCTGGAAGCTGCTAGTCTTGTCATAGCACCTCCACAAAGTAAGACTAGAGTTAAGAGGCTCGAGTCCCAAAAAACGAAGTTCCTGGAAGAGATCCAGTGTTTTTTTTGGGGTTTTGAGTAATAACTTCCTGTATTATACAATCAACGGTTTAGTTCAATTGCGATGAAATGCTTTTAACCGATAGCAACCCGTTGGGGCAGGTAACGGCATTTTCTTGATTTATGTCCGCAGTGTTTACAATTCAAACACACCGAAACGATTGTGTTTCCCCGTCTCTCGCGCCGGGTTTCCACCGCTCTCTTCAGAGGCCTAATTGAGCCCAACTAACCGCCTCCTTTCGACATCGTTTAAACTACAACCTATCCCAGGAGGAAGTCAAAGTCCAAGCCAATTATAATTCCTGCTGGGAACGTTTGTGGGGCTAGTGACAGCCAACGGGGCCGCTAACATATGCTGCTTCACAATTCGAAGGCAGTAGTAACCTGAATCCGGAATTACCTCTCTCTGCTCTCCACTTACAGGACACCTCCCCTTAACCAAAGATATTCAGAAAGCGTTTCCAAAGCTACTGTTCTACTCTCATTTCGTGTTTACTTCGAAGAGAAGGATAACAATGGGCTTAAGGAATCCGATTGGTCCAGAAAGAAAAAGTAAACAGAAATGTGAATCACGTTATTAACGATGACGACATTCTACATGAAGGTATGTATAACCTGTAGTCCACTGCTTCTACATGTGCTTTGGTTAAGATCAAAAGAAAAATAAACTGACGGGAAATAAGGATTATTCTAAGCAAAGTCAATTCAACACTAATTATCTTCTGTAATAATAATATTAAATAGCGAAAAAGTAGACAAACGTTATTAAATTTATAACTTATTTGATTATAATTGGAGAACATACCGCATACACACTAAATATTATTTCAATTTGTCATTATGCTGGAAGGCAACTTTATCATACTCATTAAATACACACACCAAAAAAAGGAGTTATATGTAAATAAATCATTACCAAAGATCAACCTTTTTTTTTTTGCATCTAATCCTTACTGAGACCAATTAAAGTATTTCTGCCAAAAAACGAATGTCAACGTCTCAAATCAGCTACCTTTAGATATTTTTTTCAACTAACAGACCTATAGCCCTCCTCCACTTTAACAACGTTTTGAAATTATTCCTCTAAGTCAGTACAATCATAATTCTCCACAGGAGTATAAAAAAACTCATATAATAATTAACCTTAAACCCAATGGTAATTTGTCAACATTTTCCACTTTTATATTGTTTTAGCATTATTACCATCAATTGTAAAAATATCATGTTCTCCAACTTAACTTCTGTTGTAGACTTCTTTAAATACTTAACCGGTGGTCATATTCAAAATGGGCCAAGAGTTGAATAAATTGAAACTCAATTTAGCGTCCGTATAAATTGTATATTGTGCGATTACATAGTGAAGTGTGTGTTTTGGTCCGTAAATAATTCTGCACACTCGTTGGCCACTTCTAACTTATTTTACCCCAAAGCTTAAACATAAAGACAATTTCTCAAATTCAAGCCTAGAGAACAAACTGGCATATAATTAATAAACTGATCGATATATATATGTATGTATGTATGCATGTATGTATGTATGTATGTATGTATGTATGTATGTATGTGTGTGTGTGTGTACGTATTTCAAATTCATACCAACCTTCAAAAAACCCTCATTTACTATTGTTTGGTGAGAACAAAAGATATTTAGGAAAAACGTATCTATTTATTTCAATACCCTGAAATCCGAGACAAATATTTGAAACCTATGTTCGTTTTAAATAGCAACCCGGAATATTTTCATGAAAAATGTAATTTGAAATACATAAAAAAGGTTTTTTGAACAAATTGTAGTATATTGAAAACATGAAAATATTTTTTTTTTTGGATTATTTTTACCTACCACTGCTTGGGTAAAAAAATAAGGTACTACAAATAATAATGAATATTAAATAAAAATAGTATAATAGTCTTTTTAATTTGAATTAAGAAATAAATATAAATATTCTTAAAATAATGAGTTGTACTATAATGGCTAGTTAATGAGCAGCTAATAATGAAGTATACAAGGCTAAAATTCCTTGTGCCAAGACTTTTAAAAATCACACAATTATAAACAACTCAAAACAAAAAATAATAATGAGCAATAATATACGGCACATTTATCAAAATCTCATCCAGAATGTTCACACATTCACAAATAAATAAATTCCAATCATTCCAACAGTCACTCAATTAAATTACAACAAAATATTACACTTATATTTTATTATTATATTTCATTGGTCCCTCTTTAAAAATATTTTATTTACAAATCCATTTTAGTTCTACATTAACTTTGAATAAAACTATATGTACAAATACATGATAAATATAACAATTGAGCGTTAGTGAGCACAGGTGTGTCTACACTATAATTATATACAAATGGTGCATTGAATTATTTCATCAATAATTACGCACCCTTTAACCTAATATTTAATAACTTACTATATATAAAGTAAATTAATTAAAGTAGTCTATTGATAAAATTATAACTATATTTTCCAATATAGAGGGTATGAGGTATCTCTCGGATAAAATTGTAATAAAAATGATACACCTAATTAAAATATTTAGATGCTATCGCTTTGCCATCTAAATATTAATGAAAAAAAAAATATTACTTGTGACGTGAAAAATCACAGTTTAAGTAAAATTTAAATTCTACCACATGAAGAATAAATTATAGTATTTTTAAAACTAAAAACAATTATTTTTTGACTGTATTTTATCTTTTATTAAATTACAATAAATCCCAATAATAATTGTACATTAAATAAATAATTCATTTCATAAACATATTATTTTATAGCATCTTTTAGTATTACGCGTATTATTTCAATATTAAATAAGCCAATTGTGTAACCAATTATCAAAATAATTTATTTTCTTCTGTCATTTAATATACATTGAATGATAGCTTACGATTAATATATATGTAACAAATATATATTAATCGTAAGCTTTCATTCTACTTTTTCGATTGTAATTCATAT
Source organism: Riptortus pedestris (assembly GCA_019009955.1). Lineage (NCBI taxonomy): Eukaryota > Metazoa > Arthropoda > Insecta > Hemiptera > Alydidae > Riptortus > Riptortus pedestris. The sequence goes on from CM032232.1 coordinate 110,342,733, forward strand.
TTTTCAAAATGCGTAATCCATTTTTTCAATAATAGTTACAAAAAAGAGCTTCTATTTGGATATCTTAACTCCAAAGGTGGCTAACTGCAATGTTTCATATTACAGGGAGATTACAATCAGCAGCAGGAACCTACATGATGTGTTTATACCATGTGGGAGGTTAAACTGCTTTTGGGATCTGCCAAAACAAGCATATGATCACATTTATGCTCCCTCCTTTATGCTTTATTTATTATTATTTTTTTAATAGATGGAGCTAAAAGTCACATTTCCGATTACATCAAATCAACAATTTAAGTACTTATTCCAGGTAAAATAGTTATTCAGAAGTATAGTGTTGAAATACGGAAATGCAAATTGCTAAATAATTCTGAATTTTGCTGATAACTAATTTTGAAAATTGGATATCAGTTTACTCTGAGATAAAATTTAAAATATTGTTTCCAATTTTCTTTTTAATATTATATCCTTTACAATTGGGACTTATTTTTTGTTGTTGTTTACATTATTTTTAATTTACAAAACACCATTAACCCATTTTTAATGGGCACTATTTTACCGTTTTACAATAACTTTGTTATCAATGATCATATAAACTAATGGCACGGTAGATTTGGATAAACAAAAAATAAACATAAAAAAGCACGAAACTCAGGAATATGGTAACACCTAGAATGTAACAAAAAATTATTTATATTACAGACAAATTCATGATTTTCACAATTAATATAACTATTATTATATCCAATGCTTCAGTTTTATGTATGTCCTATGGATAATTACAAGGTGAAACATTATAAATTAATTTTTTTTTTATTTTTACATCTAATATTTGATGAGCTAGATTGGCGCGATAGTATAAAAAACAATGTAACATCTGTATTTTAACACATTTTGCATTGTACGTTATTAATGATAACAAAAAAAAAAAAGGTTACACAATATTGAAAGAAAGCATTTTCATCGTAATTATGGGCTAAAATTCATTAATACAGATGTACATAATTAGTAATTTTTATAAAATTTGAACAAAAGAAAAATGAACTATTTCTCAATTATATTTACGAATTATTCGTGATGAATTACTAGTAAATTCTAACATTAGTATCTGTTTGAAGCAGAGTAAGTCCTATAAAAATATCAACCATTAGAAGTAATGTATCTCCTTACTGTCACATAAAATAGTATCTTCTTACAATCTAACGTGACAATTGATAGACTAGAAAAAGAATAATAGATAAAGAAATTAACATGTAATGATGAGGGAATCAACAATAGAAAACATAAATAGTTGTCCTATCAATCGAAAATACAGGCAAGGAAAATTATGAGTAAAAAAGATGCCAGAAGTAGGTACCTCGTAAACAATACAATATAATATTTTTATTTTTTCAAGGGTGAGAAGCAGTTTCATTTTTTCCTCAAAAAAAGGAATGATAGAAGTATTTAATTAATGCATTAACCGAACGGAACCTTTAATGCTTGTGCCATATATATTTCTGTTTCTTGAAGTCTATTTTCAATGTTTAAATGAAATTGTTTTAACATTCAATAAAACACGTGAATACGTTAATTAAATATTTGTTAATTTATGAATTTACTCGGTTCTTTTCTTGTTGAAGCCCAAGCTATTTGTATTTCTCTGACTTTCCATATGAATCATATTCATCAAGTGATGGAGATGTCATCATCAAATTGGATATTACATGCAATACTGCTGCATTTGAAATTATACTTTTTATTCTGTATTTTAATGAGTTATACGCTGAAACATCGAAATGGAAGATGCATCAATATATTAATGCACCGCCTATCTAGTGTATTAATGGCGGCATGAACGCTATTAATGTTTTAAGGTTAACACTTTGACTCAGCTACTGTCACAAAAACTAGATTTGGATGAATGCTCAATATTTCAGATATTTATTTTTGAAAACGTGTTTGTACAAAGCAAAACACTAGAACTGAACGATGGGGATCCGATAGTCTGCCAACCATTCAAAACCTAGAACATGTTTGTGTATTATCTTTTTGAAAAATTGTATTAAAAAGGAATTGATAGTAACTGAGTCTAAATTTAGCATATTTTTAATTTTTGGCATCGCGTATAGAAATTAGGTTTAAAAGAATTCTTAATTTTCTAAATTTTCCATGAAATAACTTTTTAAGACAAGAAGTGTCATTATATTTGTATTTTTTTTTCTCCGGTTTCATCTCATTGCCTTATTGAGCGTTTTGTATTCGATATTTCAATATCACTGTTTCGAAGTTTGTACAATAAATTAGAAAAATAGGTCTCATGGCACAGCGAATTAATGATTTACATTAAAGGGATCATTCGCTTAATACATGGAATGGAAAGAAGAAAATAAATAAATAAATGAATGTAAGAACATATAATAGAATTTAAAAATTATTTATTCCTGAGCCTGACGCAGAGAAGAGCAGAAAGAAGAGAAGAAGCTAAGAGAACAGCAAGTAGAAGCGAGAGACCAGCAAGGAGTCCTGGAGTCCTTACACACACAGTGCCTTCCCTCTGGGGGAAGACGAGGGTAGCAGTGCTGTTCTCTCCAAGAGGGAAGGTTAGGTCACCTGTTGATACCACCCTGATAACACGGTTCAGGCCCACTTCCTGCTCGGCCGTAGCTCTCTTGCTTCGAGATCGCTCGTCGACGGGCTCCTCTTCCTTGCACTGCTCCGGGCATTGGTACCTGCAGATCTGTATCGTGCACTGGAAGTGGACTTCCATGGAGTCTGGGAACTTGAACGCCTGGAAGTGAGCGTACGAGAGAACCGAAGCGCTCGCTCCGAAGTTCTTGATTTTAGTAAACCTGGACATGAGCTTGGGGCGAGTCACGCATCCCCGGCGATCAACAAGTTGTATAGGCGCCCGCTTGCCGTCGTGAGCTACGCAATTCCTTACCAGCATGTCGAACTTAGATTCTTCATCCTTTATGGCAAGCACCTGAAAATAATGAATAGGTTTCTCTTTAGCCTTAAACATAATTGGCTCAATGAACTCTTCCAGATATTATTTATTTATTTATTCTTATGGTATTCTCATTTCGCGACTGAACGACGAATCATATCAGTTAAATTTTATTATCTTCAGTTTCTTATATTTACCCAAGTATCCTCATTTCTGCAAATATTTTCAGTATTGTCCTATATTATAATTTTATGAAAATGTTTTTATTTTTCAAGTAGTGTAATACGTAGTCTATATACTGGCTATGGTCATGTAGTAATTCAGTCAAAGTATATGGTAGATCTATGTGAGTCTTCAGATAGCAGTTTAATAATTTAATAGTAAGTCTACAGTTACAGTGTTGGCAGTAGGGTTCGTCTTCTCCAGTAAGTAACTAAGTGTGGGTCAGTCGTGAATGGCCAATTCTTAACCTCGTTAAAACTACTTCTTCTCTTCTAAACAGCCTTTTTGAGGATGGTCATTCACGAAGTATATAGTTCAGTTATCGATGTTTGTTTTCATTCGCGGCAAACGAAGATTTCTGTCACGAACTAAGGATCATATGATCTGTTTGGGCGGACTGATACAGTATGTGCTTGTTTGGTCTTGGTGTGTACAATATTTGTTGTCTTGAGTTGTTTTTTGAGTAGCTAATTTGACGAGTTCGTCTACTTGTGTGCTTTGTCTAATGTTTGTATGCCCTAGTTACCAGTACATATATATATATATATATATATATATATATATATATATATATATATATATATATATATAACTATATATGTTTTTTCATGAATGTAATGAAGTAAGAGAGTCAGTGCAAATTATGATGTCCGTGTCCGTAGTTTCAAGTATGTTGTCCAAGTTTCAGGGCTTCATGCTCCGCTGTATATATGCTAGTCTCATCTTAAGCAGAATATAATTCAAGATATTTAATTATGGAATCTTAGCAATATCTTTCGAGATATCGCTCGCTATCAGCTTTTATAAAAACAGTGAATTTACTGTAATGTATGTAAACTACTACATGTCGATGCAACGTGCTAGTCCTCATCTGATCTGGAAGAGAGGAAGTGTCCAAGCACGAAACAAAGATGAACACAGAGTGATCACGTGTATAGCATGCCATTCATATATGTATAGATGATGATTTTAAGCATTTAAGAAATAATGGATTATTTGATAAATTATAAAAGCTATTAATTATCAGTATGAAAATTATATATAGCAAGCTCTGTATATTTTGAATAGAAGATTTGCCTCCTTCCAGTTTCACTCTTTATAGTTTTTTTTTATGTTGTATTCATGTATTTTATATTTAATTTTGTGCATTGCATTTATTTTGTACATTTGTAAAATTTAGTTATGTAGATTTCTAATATTTATTTAATATTGTGAAATTATATTCTACCATATTTAAAGATGAATCGGCATTGTAGCGGTATCTCAAATAAGTAATAGCTTGCCATGTTTAATCACAAATCATGATGGAGACTACCACCATTGCCCCATATATAGCATCAAATCAACTGCTTAAACTGTTTGCAGATAATTAAAAATGCTCCAATAATTTTATAAATAATTTATTTTGGCAAGGAAAAAATTCAGAACATGAATGAAGAAGAGAATTTACTAACAATTTAATAAAATAGACTAGCTTCTAATTTTGAAAATATAAAAGAACTAAACGCCGGTTGAGTTATAGAATAATAAAATATCCAAACCCTTACAAATAGTGAGAAGTTAATTAAAACCATCAGACACGTACAAATAAATCTTTACAGAATTCTTTATGTATATTAGTGAAACATCTATTCTAATTATTATATGGGGCATTCTTGGAATCCTTCATTTTCCGACAGCTTTAAATGATGGGGAGGAAAATTGTAAATAACTTTCTAGTTTCTAGCTTACCATACTCATCGTCTGTCCTATTTTGACGAGCCCAGAGACCTCAGATGCCCAGGGGCCTTTTCCCACTTGTATTTGCATCCAGCAGCCAACATTGTCACCAGCAAAGTCGGCTCTCACCACGTCGAGCATGTCAACTGGGAACGGCCTGAATGTAACGCTTTTCTCATACTGATCGTGCCACGTACATCGCAACTTTCTAGCTTGATCCCATACTTCTTGCACCTATTTCAAAATAGTAAATTTCGATTAGAGGTTAGTAAATTTCTGAAAAATAAAAACGTTTTACAAAAATGTAAGTACTATACATTAACAATGATGTGCTAAAAATGGTATCAGGATTTAGAAGAGAAATTACGAAAAAAAACATAGCTTAAATATTAGAGAACGCTAAATTTCATCGGCAATTAAAAGATAAATTAATTTTTTCTATACAGGTATAGAAAAAGTCCGTCACGCAGAGGATGCGTCAATTATTTGCTATTATCTCAAAACGAAAAAGTTCAATGAGAACAATATTAGATATTTAGGCTTCAAAAAAAATTCTCCATAATAGTATAACAACTTATTTTTAATATTACATGAGTATGAGAGGGGGCTTACTGAAGGCCGAAAACGGTTAAAAATCAAGATATTGAATAACGTTCATAACAACATTTATAGAAAAATCGATATGCAATAAGATTGGTACAATACACAATTTTCTATCTGACGCATAATAATAGAGATATTAAGAATTTTCGAAATTCCCTTCCTCTAAACCACCCCCCCTTCCCTCTAGTCAGATTTCAGCCATTAACAAACTTAATCTTCAGTTGTTTTACATAAAAAGTTTAAATATTGAGTTTGGCAACGATTAAACAAAAATTAGGACCGCTAGAGCGTTAACAGAAAAATATATAATTTGAAGAAATTTATCGAAAATCGCGCCATGATTACAACCACAACAGCTTATTTCCCTCAAGAGAATATCTCTAAAATGTTCAACACCTCCATATTGAAACGTAATTTAGCTAGTCTCATTATTGATTGTACTCACATTTGAAATTATTATAATTGTCGTTTGCGGCATTTACAGCGGTGTCTTTAGTGTGGTAGCCCACGATATTTCGCCGGTCTTCAAACTGGTCATGTTTGGTGAATGCTTGTGGCAGTTCTTAATGGTGCTTGTGGTAGCCATTAAGAGCTGCCAAACGCACGCACATCATTAACCCTTTAAAGGCCAAACTCGGTTCCCATTGAATTTTAAAATTTTTTTTCTTAGTATTCCCTTTCTTATTTTAATATATAAATATTTTATTGATCATTACAAAAAAAATTGTTTTTTTACATTTTTTTTTAAATGTTCCCAATTGGGAACAATGGCTTGTTGAGGGGTCTAATCAATAAGGTAGGGCAAGGAAAATCAAAAAGGAAGAAAACGTTTTATTTTCTTTACAAGTTGTCAATTGTTGATTCATATGGTCATATATGGGCTGGATTTTTCCTAACTTTTCTTCTGCTTTCAATTTACTGTTATCAACAATATGAAAATATCGTTTTAGTTCCTTGAACTTTGTCCTTGACATCACCGAAGGAACAAGTGATATATTGGTATCTTCGGCAAAGACCAGTACAAGTTTTCCTCAGGGAGATGGTGATAACCACTTAGTAATAACAGCCCGAAGAATTGGGCGATTTCTTCCCAATCAACCTGAATTTCAGCTCCATGCTGTGCAGCATAAAGAATTGTTGTTTTAGCTAGATGTTGCATATATTCTTTCGAAATATATTCAAAAAATAAATTGATTGGCTCTGAATTAGCAAGATACGGGAATTTGTTATTTACATTTTCAACAGGCGCATTAGGAATGGAGTGAATATCACTGTTTTGAACCCATTTAGGAGTTACAAATTTATTTTTCTTTGGAACTTTTTTAGGTCGAGTAGTGTTTTTATTCTTTTTCGCAGAAGGGCAAGGGTCAGAAATTTCCTCTGCGTCGCCAACTCTTCCATCTTCTGTTCTTGAATCAGTCTGGTTTGCAATTAGACATACCTCACCACAAACATCGTTTGGAATGAGTAGTTCCAATTTGTTTTCGTCAATATCTTCCTCATCCGTTACTCGATCATTTTTGTCGGGGGATAATTGGCAGAACACAATTATCAGCCAAATTATCAATTTGGTCTAAATAATGTAAATATTCCACTGCTTGCTCTACCGTTCGGAACGCTTTTTCCATTTTTTTGAAAATATTGGAAAGATTTTATAAAAGTAAATCAAACAACAAAAAAACTAGGGAACAATATTTTAACACCACGCGTACTTCTATCTGGTTCAAGGTTAGAGTTCAAACTCAACTAAAAATTAAAACGCATTAGAAATATGGTAGAATATAGGAAACATGGGAAAAGGGACGACTGAGAGCTTCCTCCGCTCTGATGCGTACCTACAAGCCGACAGGCCATTGTTCCCATTTGGGAACATCACAGTTTGACGACCGATAAAAATTTACGAAATCAACTTATTGTGATAAATTTTGTTTTCAATTGTTTGTGATACATTCCTAATAATATATAAAAATTAATGGATTCATAATTGTAGTTTTTAAAGACTTAACGGGTAAATGAGAAAAATTGACCAATTGCTGCAAAAAACTACAAATTCAAAAAATTGTGGAGTCGATTTCGGTCACTCTTTTTGAAAACAAAAAATATTTTCATACAATTTAATGTTTTATTTTATCGTAATTAAATTCATAAAGCATTTGGTAAAGCTGAAATATTGTTAAAACATTCTGAAATATATGTTCCCAAATGGGAACAATGGTCATTAAACGGTTAAGAGCTGCCACAAGCACTCACAACATTAAGAGCTGCCACAAGCACGCACAACATTAAGAGCAGCCACAAGCACGCACATCATTAAGAGCTTCCACAAGCACGCACAACATTAAGAGTTGCCACAAGCACGCATATCATTAAGAGCTGCCACAAGCACGCACAACATTAAGAGCTGCCACAAGCACTCACAACATTAAGAGCTGCCACAAGCACTCACAACATTAAGAGCTGCCACAAGCACGCACAACATTAAGAGCTGCCACAAGCACTCACAACATTAAGAGCTGCCACAAGCACTCACAACATTAAGAGCTGCCACAAGCACGCACAACATTAAGAGCTGCCACAAGCACGCACAACATTAAGAGCAGCCACAAGCACGCACAACATTAAGAGCAGCCACAAGCACGCACATCATTAAGAGCTGCCACAAGCACGCACAACATTAAGAGCTGCCACAAGCACGCACAACATTAAGAGCTACTACAAGCACGCACATCATTAAGAGCTGCCACAAGCACGCACAACTTTAAGAGCTGCGACAAGCACGCACCAAACATGTACAACAGAAGAAGCCGATTGGAAGACTGGCGAAATATCGTGGGCCACCACATTAAAGACACTGCTGGAGATAGCTGCAAACGACGACTATAATAAGTTCCCAGCAACGGAGTTTAAAACAAGGTTAAAATTATTAATTTTTATTGTAATTTTTACCATCCGTAAAAATTAATAATTTTTTTATTTTGCCCCGTAAAATTGTTTTAGCTCCATGTTGAAGAGCAAATTAGCAGACTTTTTTTCCACTTAGGTAATGTCTTTTTAAACTAAGAGGGAATGCGCTCGTTTAACGGAATGTAAGCAGTAAAACTATCATCAGTAGGTATTGTGATGTGTGTGAAGTAATTAAATTGTTGGTTGTCATCTTGAATTATACTTACTTATTTAAATAAATATTTATTCTTCTTAAAAGTTAAATGTACTGGAAACCTGGTTACCTGTGGATCGTACTGGACAACGATTATGTTCTCGAAGTAGGTGCCAGATCCTGAATCAGCGCCGTAGCCATAAAGCCCATTCTCTGTGTTTCCAGAAGTTCCGCACGAATGGACTCCGATTTCAAAGGTTGCTTGAAGTCTGCCAAGTCCTGCCGGAAGATGAACGCAGTTTCCGTTACTGAAACAAAATGGTTTTGTTTTAGTGCTTCTTACTGTTCAGTTCATGCCAGTTGTCGCATCTTTTAGCAATATTATATACAGATATAATAATTGCTCTTTTGCGGAGGGCATTCTTCAATGGTTATCTAAACTTTATTCCGTGCATTTTAAATGATAGCAATTTATCAACTATCTACAACTTTAGTAATATATAATTTTGTAGCACCATTTTCAAAAACTCCAATAGGGACGGATTACATACAACATACCAAATTTCAATAACCAGAAAGGGACCAAGGGTTTTATTTACTGAGTCCATCGCTAAATAAATTCCTATTTCCCAAATGGGAATCAAACCTTAGAGGGTTATATTAGAATGATATATTAAATCCAAAGGCTCATCTGAAATTACTAACCTGATACACCCTAATAAAGATAGAAAATACTAAATTGCATGATGGATGCTCCTGGACCGAATTTAGTGATGTTTACACTATGATAAACGATGAATGCCAAATCTTTACTTACCCATTACAGCTCGCATCTCTAGCAGACTACTGATGAAGGAGATTGTACTGTAAAGCAGTATCTCTCACTTGAATACTGACTTTTTTACAATGTTGACTAGCTATGTATGGTTTTAAGTATTCACTTCCTCCGTTCTTCTGTGATATTCTGTGACCGTTACCTTGTATTTTAATTATGCTTACTTACCTTTGCTTTCTTAGAGTAAGATTGTTAATTTAAATACTGTTTGTTACATAAGTTCCATAGGTTTTTGTTTATGTCAACCAGCACTAAAGATGGAGCTGGTGCTCTGAAAGTGCACTGTATCAAAAATAAAACGTATTCTAGGGGAAAACAGGCCTACTGTGTACATCCAGACTTCTTTATCTTTTTTTTGCTTATAAGTTACCATCACGCAGTTCTATAAAACTGGTTTATAACTAATTGTAAAAAAAAAAGGAGTCTAAAATGACAGTTTACTGGATTTATTTATCTATTAAGAAATATATGTTCTAAATAAAACAATTTCAGACATTTTTTAAAGTGCTTTCTTCCTAAAATTTAGTATGAAATACAAATAAATTCAATAATTGAATGATGAAAACGAAATTGAAAATGGTAAATAAATGGAAAATGATAAGAGAACAGTGTCTGAAATGCTGTTAGGTTTTTAGAGAACTCTTGGTCTGTTGCAAGGATTTGTAGTTATTATTAATTTAACTGTTTATGAACATAAAAACAATTTTTCATTAAATACAACAGTTAACATCAAACTGATTTTTATTAATTTCTTTAGTAAACCATGATGGTATAGAGTTTGATGTTAATAAAACATTAGGGGGATTATGAATTTGATTTCGTGAGATCGTCACTACTATGTGTATTCCAAAACTATGTTGGTATCTACAAAATATTGTCTTTATTAACAACTGAACTTACAATGTTACTGGGTTTGTCTGCTGTTTTCTTTCAATTAGTTAGCTCAATTAGTTCTATTTAGTTATAATTTAAAATGGGTTGGTGCTGTTCAGTGATGGGACAAAAAATTATTCCAAAGACTAAACTGATATGGACACGAAATTGAAAACAATTACAAAAAATACTTTAAAATAAATCATTTTTTAATTATTTCTATCATCAAGTAGATTAAATTATTTATGTGGAGAAAAATGTTGAAAATAAAATAATTCCCATATTAATAAAGGTAAAATATTTGTGTTGAAGCACTTCTATAAAAAATAACCATATCTTCAGATTTGTTAGCCAATTCAATAAATAAAATAAATTAAACAATCGTAGAACAACAATCTTAAATTAAACTTTAAAGGAAATTATCAATTAAATATAAGTAAGTGGAGCCACCTTTTAAGAGTAAATTCATTAAAATAGTAATAAATCTATAATTCAAATATTTAAATAACGTTTTCTTAGTTTTTATTTTGTTAACCTGTAGATAACCCATCCCATTCTGCCTTTGTAGAAAAACGTGGACGTTAATAAATAACAATAACAATAATTTTTATTGTTCACACTCACTAACTGACGCACACAAACGCACGCAGGAACACAATTTATATTGGAATCTAAAGGCACAAAAATGAAACATTATGTTGTTTCCGGACCTTGGTCTTTCCATGCAGCTTACAGTTACAACTTATTTTCTAAATAGAAGCTCACTAATAAGTTAATATTTTCTTCTTCTTTTTTAAGTAATTGAATTTAATATAAATATAAAATTTTGAAATAAAAGATACCTATTACAATAATAATTACTGAGAAATTACCTCTGCCATCCTGATATGCCTACAGTAATAAAGAAAGGAGTTTGATTTTATTTGGTATAAAAACAAATCACAACTACTCAAAGCTATTTATTATTTGAGCCGTTATATTTGTTTAACAGTGAGGTAGGTAACAGCTGGATTTGCGACCTCTGTGTGTTTGCTCATTTCGGCTGGTTTAGGAGGCAGTGGTTTCTATTGACAGAAGGGAGAGGAGCAGCGCTATCTAGGCTAGCTTGGCTACTGACTACCGGACACTTCCTTTTCCGGATGGAGCCTTGACGACCCGTCCCACTTCCTCTAACCAACAGGATTGCAAGATGGGCCATTCATCAATGTCTTAGCTGTTCCTCTAGAGCTCATTCCTCCATGAAATGCAATAACTCGGGAGTAACACAATACTAAAGGAGTCCGTCACGCGGATGCTGGGTAAACCTAACGAATTTCCCATCTGATATAGAATGGTATCCTGATTATCATCGAACGTTTTCTTATTTAATTCACCCGGAATAATAAGCTTATAATCATAGTATTAGAAATATAACAGAGATTTAGTGATTCAATGTATTCAAATATTACTAAAAATAATTTAGCATGTGTTGAAGAAACATGGTTAATGGACAAGAATTGTATCCTGCCACCCTGGCTACCAAATTATTAGCCCTTTTCTAGAATTCCTAGTAGAACAAAGCATGGTGATAGAAAAACAATTATTAATCTTGTGAAATCATTTTAATAGCAGATGATTGGCTGAACCTAATATTCCACTTTATATAGGGAATAAAAATGTATCTTTGGCGCTTTTAGCTGTTAAAATCGTTGGCATGTTAGCTGTTATAATAGCTTTTTCCATATGTTGAATAGAAATATAATCATAAGGCATGAGTAGAGAATAATTATAAGTTAACATGAATATGTGAAATTGTAGCTCATAAAATAAGAGTACCTGCTTGATTAATACTCCTTTAAGATTTGAAATTATTATTCTGTTACTGATTGAATAAAAATATGCCACAGATCATAAATTCAGATGAAATATGCAAGTGGCAAAGAGATATATTTTTAATACAAAACTCGGAATTTGTTGTTATTCTTCAAACTTACAAACAACAATATCTACAAGCATTTTTTTTAAGAATATATTTTAAATATTAGGAGCATTGAAAAGTTAAATAATTTATTATTTTTAGAAAAGTAATTAATTAATATCATTTAATATAATTTTTGTTCGTTGTTTCTTGATGTTAACGACTTATACTTTCATAAAATTAGTGTATATATTGTTGTTTATAAGCGTATCTTAATTTCTACTGAAGTTAAGTGTTATGTTAAGTGATAGACTGTAGGACTAACAAATTAACAACTAATGACCAGACTCAATGGCAACGTTATGTATTTATGCCAATAAATTATTATCTATCTATATAGTGATTCAATGTGTTTAAAACGAATACATACTACTCAGTGAGGATTAACTGAAGGCAGAAAACGAAATATGTATGTAAAAAATATATAGAAATATTGTAAAATATTATATTTTAACAACACGGGTTACTTTTTCCGATAACACTTAATAAAGGATGAATAGAAATTTCTTTCCTAAACAAGTCCCTTGTCCAATCGATCTGGTGTTCGCTATTAAGAAATATAAACTTTGATTTATCCCTGCATCTCAGAAGCCTTACGAAAATTGAGCTTCCAAAAGTCACATTTCAAAACGATACAGCCGTTAGAAACTCAAAATTTTGTTTGAACTTTAATGATTAATACCAACTGTAGTGTTAGGGGCATTAAAGACAAACGTTTAAGAAATAAGAGTTTAATAAATTTAAATATAAAACCCCTTTCTGAGAAACGTTTTAAATTTACCTCAAAATATCCCTGATAATTATTTTAGCAATTTAGTTTTAGCTAAAAATTAGTTATCCAAAATAAATAGGACCTAATTAATTATTTAAATAAAAAATAACGTTTTTAAAAGTTCTGAGTATCATAATAATTACTACTACTACAATTACATTAGGTCAATTATCATCAAAGATTACACAGGTACAACGTTTTGTTGTATAATGTACTCTTACTTGTCTATACATCATTTTAAGGAAATACAACTTTGCAATTCCTACCTACAAAAAAAATAATAAAATCATAATCTCTTAGTCATGTACATCATCTTCCCAACTTTCAGCTCCTATGGCTCTTCTTTGCAACATTTCCATTGCTCATGTGAAGAATCCGGGTTGTTGTAATCTTGAACTAGCAAAAAAACACTCTGGTGAAAGTATCAGATTGATGCACACAATTGCCCCTAGGGAAAATGAAACACCAGTCAGAGTCTGGAACATCACTGGGAAGTTGCGGTCTATAAGTCAAGAAGATAGTAGGCAGGTGAGTTTCCCTCACCCATAACCTAACTTCAAATAAGCAGACAAAAGTTTCACATGTAACAAAAGTCCGTCACGCAGGGGCTGCTTAAACTAAGCAGATTTTCCCACTTGAAATCAAAAAATAGATAAATCTACATACTGGTAGCACAACACCACCGTCAATATTACGTGAATAAATACAAACTGGAAGCACCTGAAATGTAAACAAACAGGCCTGCCACCGCCTCACCGGAAAGAAAATAATTACTCAAATATATCAGAATATAACATATTAATTTTGTTGAAAAATATTTACTGAATCTAATGCTGTAATTAATAATGAATCAGGATCATTTTTATCTCAGTGAATCAAATTTTAGTAGTCCAAGAAATTAATACGGGGGGGGGGATCACCAGAACATATTTGCATGTAACTCGTATAATAAAGGTTTCTTGAAAACAATATTTGGTATTTAAGCTTCAAATAAAGTGGTTTATTATATAACAGAGTATTGTTTATGTGATATGAGTAGGAGCAGAGGTTTACTGAGGGCTGAAAACTATAAAATGCAAATATCTCGGTTAATATCCTAGGACAGAGAATAAATAAAACAATATTTGTACTACATTTAATTTCCAATACGATTGCATCAATACAATTTTTTAATCCGACGTATATTAACGGAGATATTTCGAAAGTCACCCACTCTAAACCCCCTTCCCACTGGTCATATTTCAGTTGTTAACGAACTTGATCTTTAGTTTTACATAAAACGTTTAAATATCGAGTTTGGCAACGGTCAAACTATAATTACGAAAGCTAGAGCGGCACACAAACACACACAAATTTTATATACCCGTATATATATATATATATATATATATATATATTATATATATAAAATTGTAACCTCTGTCTGTACATTGATTTTTTTCGCGAAATTTCACGATAACTTTTCGTTTCACATGTCATAGACACCATAACTGCATTTTGTTTCTTTCGTGTATGTTTGTTTGTTTGTTTGTTTGCTACCTTTTCACGCATAAACGGCTAAACCGAATTTTATGAAACTTGGTATGTATATTACTACTAACCCAACTTAGACTTTAGGCTATGTTAATATTCTCTGAGACGAACAGGAGTGGGGGTTATAAGGGAGGCCTGAAATTAAAAATAGTGATATTTCGTTTCCTATTGCATTTTCGGCAATTATGCACATAACGAAAGTTGTTTAATTTGTTATTTAGAGTAACTTTTGTTATATACACTTTTGTCGTATACCTAAGTATAAAGGCGTTATACGCTAAAAATGATAGCGGAAGTCAACAATTTTATTTGGCACAAAAGACTCAACCGAACTAAACCAAACTCGGTATGTGAATTAGCACTAATGCCTTCCTTATAATAAGCTATTCTAACATTTCTAGGGACGGGCAGGAGTGGGGGTTATAGGGGAGGCCTGAAATTAAAAATAGTGATATTTCGTTTCCTATTGGGGTTTTGGCAAATATGCACATAACAAAAGTTGTTTATTTTGGTATTTAGAGAAACTTTTGTCATTTACACTTTTGTCGTATACCTGATTATAAAGGCGTTATACGCCAAAAAGTGATAGCAGAAGTCAACAATTTTATTTGGCACAAAAGACTCTACCTAACTAAACCAAACTCGGTATGTGAATTAGCACTAACGTCTTCCTTATAATAAGCCATACTAACATTTCTAGGGACGGGCAGGAGTGGGGGTTATAAGGAAGGCCTGAAATTAAAAATAGTGATATTTCGTCTCCTATTGGGGTTTCGGCAAATATGCACATAACAAAGTTGTTTATTTTATTATTTAGTGAAATTTTCTCAACAATTCTTTGGAACTACAAGGTACCTCACCGGGAAAAACTAATTCAAATGTATGTTAATATTTTGTGCTTAATAATTCAAATCTATGCATAATGCACAGGAAACGGGAAATATGACAATATGGAGAACAGTGAAGTCTTACATAAAAAAATAATTTTATTATTAACAAATCCACCGAAACGACGGGTATTTAAACTAAACACTGGGACGGGTAAATGTCAAAATGTGCAAAGTAAAGCCTTTCCAAAAAAATACCATCACCATTCACCCTCAAATCAATTCCCGAGCGAAGCCGGGTATCTGAGCTAGTATATATATATATAATTCTACTGTACGTGTTTATGTCAGTGAACTCCTCCTAAGCGGCTGGACCGATTTGAATGAACTTTTTTGAATGCGTTTGGGTGACGCCCTGGATGGTTTAGATTCACAAATCAGCCCGGCAGATTGAGCAGGAGTGGGGGTTGTAAAGAAGGCCTAAAAAATAACGATATTTCGTTTCCTATTGGTTATTCGGCAAATAAGCACAGGATAAAAGTTGTTAATTTTGTTATTTAAAGTAACATTTTTTATATTCAATTTTGTCGTATAACAAAGTATGAACGAGATATACACTAAAAAATTATAGTGAGACCAACAATTTTATTGGAGACGATTGAACCGAACTTAACAAAATTCTATGTGTAAATTAGCATTAATTCTTCCAATATTATAAGCTATATTCAATTTTTTAGGTCCGAACGGGAGTGGAGGTAATAAGGGAGGACTGAATAACAAATTCGCGATATTTCATTTTCTATTTGTTTTTAGGCAAACGTGCACATAACCAAAGTAGTTTTTTGTGTTAGTAAAAGTAGCTTTTGTTTTAAATATAATATTATTAAATTTAATATCCTAATCGCTTGAAATATCATCGAGGACAACGTCTGTCGGGTCCGCTAGTATATATATAATTTTGAACGGACAACATTTAATTATGTCCTGGTTAGGATCGATGGATATTTGTGGATATTTTTCAAATATCGCGTCATGAGTACGACCTCAATAGCTGAGCTAATTTCCCTTAAGGGGTATTGGTTTCAGTATTATTTGTGGTACTCCACAAAATATAAAAAAATCAATAAACGGTAATGCTTACGATATGAAATGAATGGAGACGGAGTATTTGTATCAGATGATTTTTGATTATTTTGTTGTCAGTCGAATCACGATTTGTGAAACCGATTCGTCAAAGGCTTTGAAACCGTCTTGTCATTTTGTATTTGCTAGTGTCTAACATCATGTATTAGTAAAAAGTCCGTCACGCAGGGGCTGCGTAAACTAAGCAGATTTCCCATGTGAAGTTTTGCAATAGAGAAATCTGCATACTGGTAACACAACGCCTCCGTGATTAAATACAAACGGCAATGAGAAATCTTTCATTTAATTAAAATACATTCCCAGCTGAAACGGCTTCTGAATTGTAAGAATAATTTATATTTTAATAACTCAAATTTTAATAGTCTAAGAACTAAACAAGGGGGGGGGGCGGATGAACAGAACGTATTTGCATAAATCTCACAAAGTAACGAAGGTAAGGTAAGGTTAGAAACGACGGGTAAGGTTAGAAGAAGCTTCCACCTGAGCCGATCAGTTACGGAAACGGCCAACCTAATCCGAACTATACCCGACCACAGACTTCATAAAAATGCAAATATCTCAGTTAATATTCAAGATAGAGAATAAATGTATATAACAATATTTATAGTACATTTAATTTTCAATAAGATTGGTTCTATACACGTTTTCGATCCGATGTATAATAACGGAGATATTTTGAATTTTCAAAAATCTCCCCCCTCCCACTGGTCCGATTTCAGCCATTAACGAACTTGATCTGTCTTTTTACATAAAACGGTTAAATATCGAGTTTCGTAACGATCAAACAATAATTGCGACCGCTAGAGCGTTAAAAGACATATATATATATATATATATAATTTTGAACGGACCTCATTTTCGTCATCTCCTGGGTAGGATCGATGGACATTTGAAGAAATTTTTCGAAAATCGCGTCATGAGTACGACCTCAATAGCCTATTTCCCTCAAGGGAAATATGCTAAAAATGTATAATGATTGATTACTATATTAGTTATGAGGAATATTACCAAAAAGCAGGATCCTAAATATCCAGCCATTACCAAACCCAAGTGTCCTTGCCCAGCATTACATAAATTTAGCAAAAGCGGCATCTATTAACCTTTAAAAAGTATCTTATCGATAACGACTTGAAACAAATCCAGGTATCGATTTATTTTTTATCAGCCCTATATATCTTTTGTACTACTTTCACTGATCAATTCGATCTGGAAATTGACCTCGCAAACTACTAACGAATTTTAATATATTCATTGCCTTATGAATATTAATCTATAAAAAACCGTAATATAGTTGGAGGATAATTTTAACTGATTTAAGGTTAGGGACGATTCATGGTAGCAATATGTATTTAATTATGATTGTATATCTTGTATTTCCCTTAAGACAAAATCAGCTATTGAGGTTGTACTCTTGTTGCGATTTTCGAAACATTCCTTCAAATGTCCATGGATCATATGTAGCAGATGACGAAAATGTGGTCCGCTCAAAATTATATATTTACTATCTTATGTACCCGGGAAAGGATTTGAGGCTGAATGATACCGGTTTTTTCTTTGGCCAGACTAAATACATGATAGGGGAAACCGACGATTCTGATTAACTAATATTTCGAAGTGAAGAGTGGTCACTGCAAAATGCTTTGCTCTTCGTTCAACCTCTTAATGGCTTTAACAACTTAATATGGATTTGAGAAGTTTAATGAAAGAGTGATAATCAATCGATGTATCAAGTTCAGTAAATTAATACACGAGAACGTATTACTGACTACAAAAAAAGTCTATGCAAATTACTTGCTTTATAAATTGTTATAGGACAAAAAACGTCCGTCACGCAGGGGCTGCGTAAACTAAGCAGATTTCCCTTGTGAAGTTTTAGAATAGAGAAATTTCAGAATAGAGAGCCGTACAGTTACGCGAACGACCCGAACTAGCTCTTGGCGGAAACTCACGAGTGGACCCGAAGTTAGCCGATCTCGTCTCAGAAGCTGAAAACAGATGAAAATGCAAATATCTCGGTTAATATTCAAGATAGAGAATAAATGTATATAACACTATTTATAGGAACTTTAATTTGCAATAAGATTGATTATATTTTTTTTTCGATCCGACGTATAGTAACGGAGATACTTTGAATTTTCGAAAATCCTCCCCTCTAAACCCCCCCTCCCACTGGTCTGATTTCCGCCATTAAAGAACTTGATCTGTCTTTTTACATAAAACACTTAAATATTGAGTTTGGTAACGATCAAACGAAAATTGCGACCGCTAGAGCGTTAACAGACATATATATATATATATATATATATATATATATATATATATATATATATATATAATTTTGAACGGACCTCATTTTCGTCATCTCCTGGGTAGGATCGATGGACATTTGAAGAAATTTTTCGAAACTCGCGTCATGAGTACGACCTGAATAGCTGATTTCCCTTAAGGGAAATCTGCTAATACACATAAAACATACTCTAATTACAAATCAACAACATTTGTTATGTACGCATATGCCGAAAAAACAAAAGGAAACTAAATATTCCATTTCAGGACTTCCTCGTAACCCCCAATCCTGTTCGTCCCTAGAAATGTCAACATAGCTTAATATCATGGAAGAGTTAATGCTACTTCACATACCGAGTTTTGTTTAGTACGATTCAGTCGTTATTTTAAAATAAAATAGTCCACTTCCGCTCTTTGTTTTTAGAGTATATGTAGTTCATGCTTCGTTATATGAAAAAATTATTCCGAAAAATAAACAAGTTTTGTCATGTGCACGCTTGCCGTAAAACCAATAAGAAACGAAATATGGTGATTTTCCATTAAAGACTTATCTTATAACCCCCACTCCTTTTTCGTTTCTGAGAATACTAATATAGGCCTAAATTCTAAGCTGGGTTCATAGCTGAGTGCCAAGTTTCGTAAAATTCAGTACAATAGTAGGCGTGAAAAGGCAACAAGCAAATAAACGAACAGACACCAAAGCCAACAATTGTTGATATCGTTTCAAGTCCATGTTAAATGGAACACCAACTTGTAATTTGGGGGGGGGAATCAAAGTACCGACCGACGTTACAATTTTATACAGACATGATCGTTTTCGAACTTAGTATTAAATCGTTTTATGCAAATGTAAAACTGTCAAGTTCGTTAATGGTTCTGAAAAGGGGAGTTTTGAAAATATGAATTATCTCCGCTTTATACGTCAAAATCTTCTTGAACATACAATTTCCTATAAATATGGCTACATATATTTTTTATCTATCATGAAAATTAACTGAGATATTTACATTTTAATTTTAAGCCTTCTCTAACCCCCCTCACTCTCCTACTGGTTTCATATTAACAATAAGTTGTTATTGTTAACACATGAAACACTTTATTCGAAGCATAAATACCACATACTGTTTTCAAAAGATCATTACTAGATGAGATTCATGCAAATACCTTGTATTATGACGTCATCAATTTATAAAATACACTCTTAAACAGTACTAGCATGAAAATCTTTATTTGATCTATATCTTACTTAAAATTTATGAGTGTCTCTCAAAACTAAAGGCTGAAATTCGTTTAAGGCAAAAATCGGCCCAGGAAGTGGAGGGGGGATTGGGAATTTAAAAATTCAAAATATCTCCATTATTATAATTCGAATTTTTTTTTATTTATTTAATTTAAATGTGTTCCGCAACGCAGGTGATTAAGTGTCATTAAAAAGCGAAATGCAAAGAAAAAGACAAACAACAACAACAAACGGAAAAAGAGTGAACTTTGGCAAATGATGTTTGAAGCATTAAGGTGATATGAAGCAAACGATATTGTACGATATGGAAACATCATGGTAATGAACGTTATATATAAATGAAAATGTAACTATAGAAAGGTGGGGGGGGAAGAAAAATTAAATAAATAAAAAAAAATAAGGAAAAGGGATAACCAAAGAAAATATAAATAAAATAAAAAACAAAATAAATAAATAGAAAATAAATAATATTAAAGTTTATAGACCCTGCTAATGTAGGAAATAAGTGAAGAGTGGTGTGTAGAAAGTGTAGATTATAGTGTGTAATATATGTTGGTGTCTTTCAGATGTTTAATGACTGAGTCTATGTAATCACTGTTCGGTGAATCGGTCAAAAGTTCCTGTAAGTCATGTGGAATGTCTAAATTGTCTCTTCGTCGACAGTCAGTCAATATGTGTTGTACAGTTAAAATTTCGTTGCAATGTCTACAAATCGGGGTGTCCTTCATTGTCATTAAGTGTCCGGAGGTCAGCAAGGAATGGCCAATGCGAAGTCGGGTCAGCACAACTTCCTCTCTTCGTGTGCTCCTGTTACTAGATGGCCATTCCTTAACCGTTTGTTTTGAAAAATCTTATACGATAATCTTGTTAGTGCTACTGTATAATTCTTGTTGAATACTTTTTTTAACTTAACTATCTCAAATACTAAGCACATTATTCGTTCTTTCTGGTTTTCAGTCTTCAGTAAACTCCCACTTCTACTCATTTCATTTTTATTTCTAAATATTGAATATATGGTGAGATGAAATCAGTAGTGTATCGTACCAGCCAGTGGGAAATCTGCTTAGTTTTCGCAGCCCTTGAGTGCCGGATTTTTTAAAGTCAATTGTGATATTAATTACAAAATGAGTCATGCGATGTCATTTAATAGTTGCTTGATAGTGCATTCAAACAATTAGAACCACTATATTTTCTGATTCTACCCATAGAATATAATTGTTTTAGTAAATCTTAGGACGAAGGGGAAAATGAAAAAATTAGTGGTACACAAAGGAAATTTTAATATAAGTTCATTAATAGTTCTCACCTTGTAGTGCACTCCAATCACTTGCTAATACTGTATTTTCTTACCTAAAACAGAAGAGAAAATATATAAATAACCAAAACGGATACATTAAGTAAAAGTGAAAACTATAATTAATCATTACTGAATTATTAAAATTGACATTAGCCATACTATCATAAACTAGGCATTATAAACAATAAATTATATATTAAATTCTTTCATTAAAACGCTTGTTTCAATTATTTCAGAATGGAACCTCTAAGAGATTGTGTTCATTCCAAGTCATGTAGACAACTCCTACCAAAAAAAAAAAAAAACCGTACAATTGGATAGATAATAAAAAAAAGAGTAGATATTGTTGAAGTACACAATATTTCCACCAGTTTTGTGCGATTTTTCAATACAAAACTTTTTCAAATTCTGTGAAATATAAATTAGTTAAACATATAAAATATATACCCGTATATATATATATATGTATATATATATATATATATATATATTATTTTTAATTGTGAGAAATTAGTTTTACAATATTTTAAGCTTCTCTTGCTAATGTAAAAATGTGTAAAAGTCTCCTGGACAGTGAAAACTGATTATTATTGAATTATGATTCTATGTTCAAAATCTATTTTTTCACCATTTATTTTAGTGAATCCGATCAAATGAGTGTTCGGGCTCAGGTTAGCTATATGAGTTAATCTTAGTCTTAGTTGGTAAACCTATAGTAGTAAGCTTGATTCCCACCTTGGCAATAGGAATTCATTTAGTGAAGAACTCATTATATAAAATCCTTTCACTCCCAAACTGGCCAGAAAAAGATGATAGCTCGTAGATTTTTAGATACCCCGTCCCCAATTGCCTTAGTAGCTCAAAGTAGGAGTTAATAGATAACATAACAACCTTGTTCATTTTAAATATTGAAAATTTAGAATATTAAATATATTTATTATATATATATATATATATATATATATATATATATATATATATATATTTAATATTCTGTTGATTTGTTATGTCTGTGTATCTGTATATTTCTTAGTCTTCATAGAGTTTAACGGTCGATATTTATATCTCACTGTGACAGTGGGGAGATCTCAAAAATATTAGGCATCTAAAGGAATTCTCAAACTATTTGCTCCAACCATTGCCTCACACGATAACCGCTGACAGCTTTAGAATTTTAGGCAGTAAACATTTCTGAGTTTTTCACACTCTGATTTAATATTTGTCTACATTAAAAGTTGAGTAGGGTCAAATCATGTAATTCTCTTTTGCTTTTAATCTTACATTATAATCTTTCTTTAGAAAGTCTAATTAATGATTGTTATAAGCAATAAGGCGAATATTGAGCTATCAACAATCATCCAAAAATGGCTTCCAATCAACAAAATTTCCATATGATATGTGCCTCATTCAGTCAAACCAATTCCCTACCGATAGTTTAACCAAAACTCACATAAGATCTTCGCGTCGAATTTAAGCCAAGACCGTATTCGGTAAATTAGAGCGAACGTCTTTGATACTAGGTTAAGATTGTCTTGGTCACGATACAAGATAAGAAACCAAATGCCTCCAAGGCCTATTAGGTTAGGAAATACAATATAAGCCTTTCACAAACTGGCGCAGATGGATTTCGAAACACCACTCATCAAATGGCAAGCAGTTACTCTACATTTTTTTTTCTAAACATCTTTTCACTATGGCCCGTAAATTCTACGGAGGAAACCATTAAACATCGTCCGCTTTAGACATGGCAGTCCTCACCAATAAAATGCTGAGTTTATTAGTCATTCGACGAGAAAGATCGCAAACCTGAAGCAGAGTTTTTATATACACAAGCAGGAAAAAAACGGACACTCATACTTTTTTTTGGTTTCTTCCAAACTCCTGTTATTTATACCACATCCCACATTACAACCTACAATTTATTTAATCAAAATGAAAGAGGCAAGAAATGATTTAAGCAATGAATTAAATTATTCATTAACGTTTATTTATTATATATCAACTAAGGCTAATTGGGACGGGTTATTTACACTCTCTTCTACTCTTTTCTAGCTAGGGGTGGACTAAGGATTTTATATGAAGAATTCCTTAACTAAATTAATTCCTTTGCCCAGGCGAGAATCGAACTCTTGATTTAAGCAAGAAATGAAGTTTCCAAAAACATCTGAAAATAGTTTACTAACAAATTAAAATTTCAGTAAGAACTAATACCAGGTTTGACTCATGATAACCCGTATTGTCTCGTCTCGTCTTGTGGAAGGTCTCAAGTTATTATGCATCGACGACTTAAGTTGATGGTCAATAACTTGAATAAAAGCAATTTGAGAATCGACAACGTTATTAAAAAGCAGTGAACGACATCATTTGTTTTTATTTATTTATTTACGACCACTTTATGCTACTAGGGCTAATCGGGACGGGTTATCTACAGGTTACCACCCTTTTCTAGCCTGGGTGGAACTAAGGACTTCATTTAATGAGTTCGTCACAAATAAACTCCTATTGCCCAGTGCGGGAATCGAACTCGCCGCTCTAGGTTTACCAAGACCAAGAGATTAAGACCAACGCCTTAACTTCAACACTCAGCCAACCTGAGCCCTCTGAACGACATCATAATTGTTTCTTAATACATTCTGTGGGAACTGTGCCAAAATTCACTGTTATTCTCTACGTTGTTAATGATCACAAGTAGCGCAACACTTGGTCGATTGTTATAATACCCCGGCAGTTGCCCGCCGTTGACGGTCAGAAATAAAAAAGGCTGCGTTAATTAAGCAGATATCCCGCGTGCATCACGTATTTGCATTTATCTCAAAACGTAAAAGTTCAATGAGAACAATATTTAGTATTTATGTTTCAGATAATGTGCTTCATAATATAACAGCTTATTGTTAATATAGCATGACTAGGGGTGGACTATAAATGCAAAAATATCTCAGTTAGTAAATAAAATAGTGAAAAAACGTTCTTAAAAATATTTCATATAACTTTACATTTGCATTAAGATTGTAGCTACACAATTTTTCGATCCGAAGCATAATAATGGAGATTTGAGTCATTAACGAACTTGGTCGGTAGTTTTACATAAAACGTTTAAATATCGATTTAGGTAACGATCAAACTAAAATACCTCTAGAGCGTTTACAGCTTAAAGGAAATATGAGGATAGTAGGAGTGGGTGTTTACTGAAGACTGAAAACCAAAAAATACAAATATCTCCGTTAATAGTCAAGATAATGAAGAACATGTAAAACAACATTCGTAGAACATTAAATTTGAAATAAGATTGGTCCTATTCACTTTTTTTCGATCCGACTTATAATAACGGAAATATTTTCAATTTTCGAAATTCCGCCCTCTGAACCCCCATCCCCATTCGACTGGTCCGATTTCTGTCATTAATGGACTTGATCTTTCTTTTTACATAAATTGATTGAGCACGGTAACGTTTCAATAAAAATTGTGACTGCTAGAGCTTTAAAAAAGACACACACACAATAACACACACACACACACACACACACATATATATATATATATATATATATATATATATAATACATACAAATATACTTGAATGCACCTCATTTTCGTTTTCTCCTGGGCAGTATAAATGTACATTTGATGAAACCTTTCGAAATTCGCGTCATGAGCGGCGTTAACACTCATTGATATAGTTCGAAGTTCACAGGATTATAAAGGAAGCTATGAAGTTTTACTTAGTTCATGGAAATTCTTATGTTTACAGGAGACAGAGAGGGAAAAAGCTGGAAATTACTTATAAGATCTACATTGTAAACTGATAGGAATTGTAAACAATCTTATTACAGAAAAAAAAAATTACTTTTGAAAAAAAAACAGCAGAATCTTTCTATTTGTTTGTATCTAGTTTGTGTTCGTGTCAATAACCACCCAGCTTCACCTAAATTGCTCTTCGGGTACAGTTATTGCTACAAGTATCTCAGTAGACAAGTAAAGATTTGTACTGGTTCCAGATCACCCCCTCAAAAAAAAAAAAATAGTGCATTAGCTAGTCCTAGTTATCTTACGACTACTTCAGTGAAATCATTATTAAGGTATAAACTAGTCCAAGGTTCATTTCGGAATGATAGAATCTATAAACTTTATTGGTTCCTTGCACTCGTTTTCGCTTCAAAGTTTTAATTTATCATGCATCAACTACAAAAGGTCACTAAAATTATAATTATGAGCTATAAAATAAAGATACACACTGCCAGAACTAGACTTCAAAGCTGGTTTGGAACTCGCAATCTAGGATCGGCTTCCCATTGGATATTCACAAGCTTTCCTTCTTTCGAATACGGGTTTACAAAATCATTTCTGAACAAACCACTTTCAAAACACTGACCGTTGCTGTGAAACTGCGGTAAAAAAGAGTGTACAAGCTTCTTCCCACGTAACAGGAGATATTGCTAAGCTGAAAATTGACCAATAGGAAATCCCTTTGAAAGGACAATAGCATGTTTTAATAGTTCACCTTCAAACACAACTCACACGGCTTGATGAAAAGAACTGCTACACTTAACAAACTATCCTTTTACTTCCATTCAAATCACTATCTTTTCCAAACTGTGGAAAAAACATTCCAATATAAGGTCTTCGGTATGATACGTACCATGTAATGATAAAAAATAAAAAGAAATCGCATTGAACTTTTTACTTCTCCTTTTTATCAGATTTTTCTGGAAGACGTAGTTTTCTAAAACTTTCTGCTATTTCCCTACCTGGTATTTGAAATGTGAGTGTGTGTGTGTGTACCCCCCCCCCACTCATATTTTCTAACCAATCAATGACACACAGTTTATTGATCTAAAATAATTTTTTTAGTGTGATTTACCAATGGCAGGAGGGTCACTGATTTGCATTCATGCTGAGAACCCGTCTCTAGTTTAAACATTTAATCTTCTGAAGAGGTTTCATTTTAAAACACGAAACAATAAAGGCAATGTTTTAAATAAAAAAACATTCTCCCAAATAAAAAAATTGTCCAGTTTATTTAGCCCCGAAAAGAGTAAAGCAATTTTATCTATTATTAAACACGAGACATAAATGTCGCTAATTTAGAAGAGTAAGATAATGTGGTGCAATATTATGAGGAACACTGTTGGAGCCATCAATTCAACCAATAATAGTACAATAACAGTTTTCACAGCACCTTTAAGCACGACACGAACAAATTGTGCCACTTTCATTGTATGTAAGATATGATTCATAAACAAAATCATCCGCGTAAAGCTTTAAAACAGCTATTAAATACAATCCACAAACCCTGTTGATGGTTTTAAATTGTTTTTTATATTGATTTCAGAGTACATTGAAGGATTTATATGTGTACTTCATACGAGGCTAAAAAAGGTCACGTAATTAGGTTGTTCACACGATGGGGTTTCAGAAAGATGTCTTGAAACGTACATGGAGACCACTTCATCATCACAAAACTCGATATTTTACCAATTAATGTATACCTGAAGATTAATTTGGTTATGTTTGTAATCATACCACTAAGAGGCGGGAATAAGATAAAAGAAATCATAAAATTCCAGCTATTATAATTTGTGTTATATTAACAATTTTGGTGCAAATTCAATTTGCTAGATTTATTCTCTAACTTAACAAAACCAACGGAGATATTTGTATTCCTTAATTTTCAGTATTCACCAAACTCCCACTCTTTCACATCTCACATATCACCAAGCGTCTAATTTTATACTTTAACGAAATATTACGAGTTAAATGGAAAAATTCACGACGTGGCATTATACTTGAGTTATGAGCC
Source organism: Riptortus pedestris (assembly GCA_019009955.1). Classification (NCBI taxonomy): domain Eukaryota; kingdom Metazoa; phylum Arthropoda; class Insecta; order Hemiptera; family Alydidae; genus Riptortus; species Riptortus pedestris. The sequence goes on from CM032232.1 coordinate 110,369,863, forward strand.
TGATCAAAAAGTATTAATCGTTGGAAAAGCAATAGTGTTCTACTAAGATTTAACTGGCTGATGTATTAAACGAGTTACTTGAAGTTTTGTATTCTTATTTGTTTCCAAAACCTTCTAGTATGATTTTCAAGTTCAAGTCTTGTCCGAATTCGCCTCTTATTACTGGAGAAATAGAAAATTAAATTTGGCATGAGATCATCAACAAGTCATTATACCAAATGAGAAATGTGCTTATTTTAAAGAGCACAAAAGTAGTGGACTTCTTTTTTATAATCATTTATTGTCCCCTATATATATATATATATATATATATATATATATATATATATATATAAACAGATATGTAATGCTATTATATTTTTAGACTTGGTAAAAACAAATGTGGAATGTCAGGGATTAAACAAATTCATATCACAGAATTATTCATGCTATTATTTATTATATTCAACACGTGTATTTATTTAAGAGTTACAATAATAGATATAAAATTGTATACACAATTGAAAAATTAAAATCATTTATGAAAAATTAAGTTCATTTATGTCCTTAAAAATCAAAACAGTCATTAACGATTAAACATTTAAATTAATTATAAAACTCTAAAGGATTTTTAGCAAAGCGCCTACAAAAGTAGCGTATGCAGCATGTAATATAGTTATGCATTGCGGAATAGTATAGCACCGACCGACCATGAAAATTTGCGTATTGGTCTCAAAAATGTCGAATTCATGTTCTTCAACTGTTGCATACAAATATCAACACAAAATGACTGCTTAGACATTCCCTGGGATATATGTAGATTAACGCCTATTTTCAATAAACAGGGGAAAGTTTGTCTTGGGAAGTAGTCATTCATTTTTAACTGGAAAGACTCAACATTCACCAACATTTCATATTTATGGGACAGCAGAAATAGGTAATATTTAATTAAAGAACACTAGACTTCAAGAATTAGAAGCATTAGCTGGGTTAAATGAAAAAAGAAAAATGGCAACGATGAATAACTTAAACATTCCCTACAGGGTACACACTCAATTAGCAATCAGATGATATTTTAGTTGTGACACAAATTGAACTACTTGGAAATGACTCTGCAATGTTGCACGAGCAAATACGTAAAGAAGCTTGGGAAATTTCAGTGTTTTATATATTTATATATATATATATATATATATATATATATATATATATATATATATAATGAAGGAAATTTTAGCATTATAAGAGGTGACTAAAAATGCAAACCTCAGTAACTGACAAGTTGATCGAAAAGTTCATGAACTTGCACACATGATTCTTAAAATTCATTTTTGAAAGCAGAGGAATTAATTTTCCTTTCTTAGTCAGCTTATTTTCCCTTTCTCTTGCAGTTATTCCTTCACCACTAATGTGGTTGTAATTTTAACCCCTAGATATGGCTAGCATTTATTTTTCACATTATCCGTTAAAAATCACTTCTTCTAAACCACCAATATTGTAATACAATACTATTCTAAACAAATAATTTAATGTGATCTATAAGTTTAATTTAGCATTAACATCAATCAAAACTGTGTCATAAGAAACGGATTGAAACCCTTTTTTTTAAACGTCTTCTGCAGAATAGAAAACATTGAAGCATCTATTCTATCTTGGCCATTATGCTAGCGATTGACGTAGTTTGATAAATTCTTCCCTTGTCAGCATTTAGCTTCAACAGAAGTTTTCTTTAATTTTTTTTCCAATTGAAAAATGTTTCACTCTTTCGAAAAATATGTAATATATTAATTGATGAGGGTGAATTCCGTTCATTATCTAACAACATGAATAAAATAATTCAAATGAACTTTCAATTTTGATTTTAAAACTTACATAAACTATACGATATTTATTACATGGATTGAACCTCCTTTTTTTTCATTAGCCTTGATTTCATTTACCTCATTTTCTCTTAAATAAGAATTCGTCAAATTCTATTTTTGTATCACATTAAAAACATGGTTTTGGTACATGAAATAAAGGAAATATTCAATTTATTTTTCTTTTATCAGATTCGAACTTAGGCGATTCACTTGTTCTAGAGTATTGAAATGACTAAAATTGTATATATAGTATCAAACAAGAAGTAAAACAAATAATTGCAATACGTTTCAAAAAAAGATAATTCAAATGAAATAAAAAGATAATTCAACGAAATAAAGGAAAAAAGGGGTGGGGAATAAATATAATTCTAATGTCATATTATTACTCATATAAGTAACTAAGGTGTTAGACGCAAGTCTTACTGCTTTTGTGCAATTTAGAGTCTATTTCTTTATGGGTATGGGAATTTATGTAGTGATAAACAAAATAGATTAAGAAAATCCCTAATTTTTTCATGTCTAGAAGTGAGTTGTTATCCGTTCATTAGCGAACCTATTACACTTATTCTCATAAAAGGGATTTTATTATAATAAATTAATAATATGAGTGCTTGACTGAATTTAAGAATTGATTTATTCAAGAAAATTATAAATAAAATTAATATTGGCAACTTTATGTTATAAGAAGTAAGTAAAGCCCCTCATACAGCAACAATAACACATAACTCTAATGACCAGTTATTAAATTATACCTAATAAATTAAAACACTATTTAAGTTAATCGCATACCATTCGAGGTATGAAAGCTTTTCTGTTTAGCTACTTTTATAAAACATTATCAGAATACAAAGCACAAAGTTTACGCCTATTAATGAAGGTTAAACAGTTCACAAAAATATAAATTATTTTCACGACTGCTTGATGATTGCTTGCTGATATTCTAAGACTTTTGCAGCCATGATTGAAGTAGCATTAAGGGACAATCGTGACAACGAGAATGACAATGTCGTATACTGCGATACTCAGTATTTATTAATAACTAAAGTAACATTTGTTGGAAGCCATTCAGGTGTCCTCAATCAGCAATAACAGAGAGAAACAAACAAAGTACAACCTACCCCTATGGAACTGGGATACACTTCTTTTAGAATATTATTACCTTAAAAAGATATATAGCTCTAAACTAAATAAAAATTTGTTAGACACAATAAACTGAATTTATTGTAGAAGTTGGTCGTTTTATACATAAAATAATTCACTTCCACCTGCCAGAAACCAACTTTGAGAAAGTACATTTCTTTTAGCAGATTTCCCTTTAGATTAATCAACTATTGAGCTTGTATTCGTGTCGCGATTGATCTTATCTATCCTACCTAGATAACGAAATGATAAAAGCGTTCAAAATTATAACAAACAATATTTATGGGAGTTTTACAATGAAATTGGTTCTATGTAATTGTTCGATTCGAGTCATTGTGACAGAGATATTTTGAATTTTATTATTTCTCCCCGTCTAACCCCCCCCCCTACCCCTCTTCTTATTTAGATTTTAGTCATTAACGAAATGGATCTTTAGTTTTTCATGAAGCACTTATGATTATGATCAAATGAAAATAGCGCCCGTTAGACCAGTAACAGATATATATATATATATATATATATATATATATATATATATATATATATATATATACATATATGCACTACATCTGTTGTTTGTGGTGGTTACCTTATTTGATTTGTAATATGCAATTATATTTATTTTCCGCCATTTTTCTTTATTTTATTTTAATTTTTATTGAATTTTCTTCTTATTTCCTTTCAAAAATTATTGTTATTTTTTATATTACTGCTTGGTTGATATATATGCAATAAAATTGGTTATATAACACTTTTTGATCGGATGAATTCTAACACAGATATTATAATTTTTTTTATTTTTCCCCCTTTTTGAAACAATCTATGAGAATTATAAATGCTCTCCAATTCTCCTCCTTTACATATTCTCGAAACTTACATATGAAGGAAGTGGTTTATAGTATCTTGATTTCAGACTTCAGTTATCCCCCACTACTACTCATCTGATTTTGACATAGAAACAGAGAATATATGGTCACATAATATTACTAGTTCGTCATTTCAACTCGTGGGAAATCTGCTTAGTTCACGCAGCTTGGTACATAAGGCATTTGTGATGCGTTGCCCTTTTGGATGTAATATCTACTGATAAATCAGGAGCAAGAAAAGGGTTTTTCTTTTTCTAGAAACCCAGCGACGTATATCTCCCTTTTCCAGAATACCTCGATGAATATATACTATAACTATGTATTAGTATATATGTATTATCCTCTGACAAAGATATGTTGTTGCATTACACTACATAAACTATGAAAATGTATATTTCTGTACCTGTAGTGGCCTTTGCTGAAGACCAACCCGTAGAAAGGCTTGTCGAAGCTGATAAAGACCTTCATGCTGTTCCTGCCACACTTGACATCTAGAGATGCTATTGCCGGCAGCTGGGGTGCCGGGGCTGGCCACACCTCGTTCCCGCCCGCGCTCTCTAGCGCCAGCTGATCGCTACCACCCCCGCCATCTTTTTTATCATCGTCCCCCATGCACCTCTGGAAAGAAAAAAAAAACAATAGAATCATTTTTTAAAAAAGTAATAATATGAATTCTTTTTATAACAGGTAGAAAAAATAAATTAAGAATTTACTTAATTGAGCCAAAACTTCAAATAGGAGAATACATAATTATAATACTTATTATTCTGTTCGAAATTCTACTATTACTTCGACTGTCATCAGCTGTGATTCAGAATCAGAAAGTTAAACTAAGTCCTTTTTTAATGCCGATGTATTAAAATTCGTACCCTACCAATCACACATTGTTTGCCCAACCTAGTAAAATAAGAATTTAGGATATTTTTTGATGAAAGATATAAATCACGCATCACAAATAGACAAGTAATTACGTATCAGTACTTCATTAGTGATGATGCAGGAGCTTTAGAATGCGCTTAGCGCTGAATACATTGTTGTGAAGGGAAAAGGATTTCCATTTTTGAGGTGCTGGATGGTGAAGGAATTATTATATCAGGTAAGAAAAAAACGCCTCGTTCCTTCACTGTTGTTTATTTGTTGCGAAAGAGCGCTTTCAGAGCATACGCTCCATCATCAGTGCCCTGCTCTTCACAATGATGTGACTCGAACCAAGGATTCCCTGTGACCCAAAATGTTATAATTTGTCTTAACAGATTTCTCTTAAGCTACTCATGAGGCAATTTTCGAAATTTTTCTGCAAATGTCTATCGATTCAACCTAGTAGATGACGAAAATGAAGCACGTTCAAAACTGTGTGTGTGTGTGTGTGTGTGTATATGTATATATATATATATATATATATATATATATATATATATATATATATATTTGTCTGTTACGGCTCCAGCGGCCGCAATTTTTGTTTGATCGTTAGTAAACTATATATTTAGTCGTTTTGTGCAAAAGAATGATCAAGTTCGTTAACTGCTAAAATCAGAACTGGGGAGGGGGAGGGGCTTAGAAAGGAGAGATATTTGAGAATTCGAAATATATCCGTTACTATAAGTCGGATCGAAAAGGTTTATAGAATGTGTCTTATTTCAAATTAAATTTACTATAAATATTAATATATATATTTATTCTCTATCTTAAATATTAACCGAAATATTTGAAGTTTTCAGTTTTCATCCTTCAGTAAACCCCCACTTCTAGTCCTGTTACGTAAACCATACACCGTTATATATAAAACCACATTATTCGATGCCTAAATACCAAATATTGTTATCCAGAGACCTTTATTATAAGAGATAGATGCGAATATGTGCATGGGACCCCACCCCCCGTCTTAAATTCTTTGACTACTAAAAATTGATTGATTGAGATAAAAATTATTCTGTTTCATTATAGATTACTGGACTATGTATAGTACATAATTTTCAATAAAATGAATATGTTATATTCTTATCTGTTTCAGTTTTTTTTTTCCTGTAGCCGCTGGCAGACCTGTTTATTTACATTTGAGACCCTTTCCGGCAGCAGGGGAAAGATTTCTTATTACCATTTGTATTTATTCACTTAACCTTCACGGTGGTGTTGTGTTAGCAGTATGTAGGTTTATCTATTATTAATCTTCCCGAGGGAAATCTGCTTAGTTTACGCAGCTCCTGCGTGGCCGATTTTTTATTCTTATAGAAATCTTGAATCAGCTGTCAAAATTGTTCTATGGTGAGTAGGTCGTACTCCATATAGACCATTTGAGGATCAAGCTTGCCCCTTTTCGATCATAAAAGAGCGACTTTAGAAAGTAATTGTCAGGCTTCAACAATGCCTCACGGCGCTTCAGCTCATAATGCACCGGTCAGCTGGGAATATCGGTCAGCTGGACCCCTTTCTCAAAGATACATATTGGGCTGAGTTGCTAATAGCGACCGACAAGATGGCGGAAGGGCTAGTGAGGGGAAGAAGTGGAAGTGTTACGATCCGTTTATCCTGGTATGCCGGGCCGGTCTCCCGTGGCACAGATACCCACCCCTCAGCCTTATATTTAGATCGCTTTACAAATAATTGGCCCGCCTGGTCAGTCTAACCTCCGGGATTAGTTTGCAAACCTGCTAAAATAAAATTAGGCTGGGCGTGTTCCGGCGGGGTCAGCTGGCCGGGCGGACCATCCTGGGAAAGTCAAGCTGAGTTTCGTCATGGAAGTCGCAACAAGCAAGCTGAAGACTCTCAAGGGGGTTCTTTGGACTCTTACCACCGATGTATATTGTATTTTTGGCTGCTTAGGGGACAGGGAAATCAGCTAATGAGGTCGTATTCATGATACGATTTTTCAAATGCCCATCGATCCTACCCCAGGAGTTGACAAAAATTAGGTCCGTTAAAAATTGTAGGTATCTATGTATATATGTTACCGAAATCAGAGAATGTCAACAAACACCAAATACGTCGGTGAAAGATCGAATATTTCTTTACATTCTTGTACATTCGGACGCTGACCGGTGTATGTTGACAGTACCATCTGTGTATTTCGACAATCACATCGATTTAGGTCGACATTCAACGGCGTAAGTCAGAAATAAGGGTATTTAGCAAATATTTCGGACATACACCAAGTGACTATGTGAATGTTGACATTCGCCGGTGAATGTCGATATTCTCCAGATTTCGGTGGTACACCGTAACATGTTCATGTATATACATATATTTCTATGTTACCACTCTAGCAGTCGCAATTTTTTTTTTCGTTACGAAAATTGGTATATAAGCATTCTATGTAAAAATAAAGATCAAGTTCGTTAACGGCTGAAATAGAACGGGGGACCACGGAACACTGGTAACACCACCATGAATGTTAAGTCAATACATACAAACAGTAATAATAAATCTTTCTGTCAATTTAAAAGTTAATATCTACAACAGAAAGCGTCACAATTGTAAACAAACAAATTTCAAGAGAACATCGCTGCGCTGAATAGATAGAATTATTCTAGACTGGAAAGAAGAAATATTAATGAAATATATCTGAATATATGTAATAATATTATGGAAAACCATTTACTATAGCTAGTGCAGTAATTTGTAATGTATCAGAATAATTTTTATCTCAATAACACAGATTTTAGTAATCCAAGAAAAAAAGAGGGGGGGGGGTTAACAGAACGTATTTGCATTTATCTCGTATAATAAAGGTTCTTTGAAAAAAATATTTGGTATTTAACCTTCTAATGAAGAGGTTCGTGATATAACAACTTATCATTAATGTGACAAGAGTAGGAGTGGGGGTTTACTGAAAATGGAAAACTACAAAATCAAAATATCTCGGTTAATACTCATAATACGGAAAATATGCATAACATTTACAGTTACGGTTTAGAGGGAGAGAATTTCAAAAATTCGAAATTGTTCTATTATTATATGTCGGATCAAAAAAATGTATAGGATTAATCTTATTTGTAAATTTCATTGTCTATAGATGTTGTTATATACATATTTCCTCACAGGTTATTATTAACCGAAATAATTGAAAAGTTTAGTTTTCAGCCTTCAGTAAACCCCCACTCCTACTCATCTCCTAATAACAATCAATTTTTATAACATGAATCTCTTTATTCTAAGCTTAAATTCCAAATATTGTTTCCATGGAAATTTTTTTGTGCGATGTCGTCAATTAAGGTTTTGCGTTCTTGTTTCGAAAATGTTCATTTGATCTATACCATAACCGATATTTAACTGTTTTATTCAACAATGATATATATCTGTGATTTACAACCTCCAGGAAAAGACGGGGTTCATTATAAAATCCAAAATATCTCCGTTCTTATTTGTCAGAACGCAAAATATTATAGAATCAATCTTGTTAAACTATGAAAAAAGTTCTGCAATTGTTGTACTGTCTATTTTTTTCTAACTTAAGAACTTAGCGAGTTATTTGTACTTTCTTGTTTTCAGCCTTCAGTGCTCCCCGCCCCCCTCCTACTATATAGCTTGTGTCATAGCAGCACGTGGGAATCCTGCCTAGTTTACGCAGCCCCTGCGTGATTGACTTTACTAGGTCCCCGCCGGCTCCACTGAGTCGAGAGAGGCATTACGTTAAGCTCTATAGTCACTGTTTGATATCTTGATAGGTGATCATTAACCAATCTATACATGCAGCTGAGGAGTGGGTCTGAGTGAAAACCTATCGTTAAATTGATCACGCCTTCCTGATGGGTTTATTCTTAGACAATATCAAGAGGAAGACAACAAGATAGCACTTCAGGTGCTCGGAACATCAGCCAGCTGACCCGAAAAAGGGCGCGTTGTGGCTAGGAGTCCACAATTAGAGGATCCTTAGAAGAGAGAGGTGGATTGTAGTTGCAGCGATAGCTTAATCATATCAGTTACTAAAACAATTGTTCTGTTTGTTCTTCAGACTGTGGCCATTCATATCAGTGTGGCATATCAGCAAACATTATTTAGTTAGTTATCTCTTTTAGTTTCTAATGTTATTTATATTCCTTCGGTTTATTACCGATGGTGAGCCTTGAACTTATAAAATGAAATAGCGAGACGAATTTTACGGAAAGAGAGAAAAAAAAGGAGAGGGAGCGTAAGAAACAGAAAGAGGGAGAGAGAGAGAGAGAGAGAGAGAGAGAGAGAGAGAAAGAGAGAGAGAGAGAGAGAGACAGATAGATAGATAGATAGATGCTTTTAGCAGATTTCCCTTAAGGGAAATCAGCTATTGAGGTTGTACTCATGACGGAATTTTCGAAATTTTTCTTCAAATGTCCATCGACCCTACCTAGTAGATGACGAAAATATATATATATATATATATATATATATATATATATATATATATATATATATATATATACTAGCTCAGATACCCGGCTTCGCCCGGGAATTCATTTAAGGCTGGATGGCGATTGTATTTTTTTGGCAAGGCTTTACTTTGCACAATATTTTGACATTTACCCTTCCCAGTGTTTAGGGTTTATACCCGTCGTTGCTGTGGATTTGTTAATAATAAAATTAATTTTTTATGTATGACTTCACTGTCCTCCATATTGTCATATTTCCCGTTTCCTGTCCATTATGCATAGATTTTAATTATGTGCATATTTGTTGAAAAAGCAATAGGAAACGAAATATCACTATTTTTAATTTCAGGCCTTCCATATAACCCCCACTGCTGCCCGTCCCTAGAAATGTTAGTATGGCTTATTATAAGGAAGGCGTTAGAGCTAATTCACATACCGAGATTGGTTTAGTTCGGTTGAGTCTTTTGTGCCAAATAAAATTGTGGACTCCCTCTATAGTTTTTAGAGTATAACTCATTTATACTTCCGTATTCGGCCAAAGTGAATATAACAAAAGTTACTCTAAATTACACAATAAACTACTTTTATTATGTTCATATATGCCGAAAAACCAATAAGAAACGAAATATCGCTATTTTTAATTTCTGGCTTCCCTTATAATAGAAATGTTGGCATGGCTTGTTATAATGAAAGCGTTAGTGCCAATACACATACCGAGTTTTATTTAGTTTGGTTGATTCTTTTGTGCCATAGAAAATAGTTCACTTCCTCTATAGGTTTTAGCGTATATCTCGTTTATAACTCGGTATACGACGAAAGTGTACATAACAAAAGTTACTCTAAATAACAAAATAAACAACTTTTGTTATGTGCATATTTGCCGAAACCCCAATAGAAAACAAAATATCACTATTTTTAATTTCAGGTTTCCCTTATAATCCCCACTCCTGTTCGTCTCAGAGGATATTTATATAGCCTAAAGTCTAAGTTGGGTTAGTAGTAATATACATACCAAGTTTCATAAAATTCGGTTCAGCCGTTTATGCGTGAAAAGGTAACAAACAAACAAACAAACAAATAAACAAACAAACAAACAGACACCAAAGAAACAAAATGCAGTTATGGTGTCTATGACATGTGAAACGAAAAGTTATCTAGAAATTTCGTGAAAAAAATCAATGTACAGACAGAGGTTACAATTTTTATATATATATATATATATATATATATAAACACATATATACAGTTTTGAACGTACCTCATTTTCGTCATCTACTAGGTTTAATCGATAGACATTTGCAGAAACATTTCGAAAATTGCGTCATGAGTAGCTTAAGGGAAATCTGTCAGACAAATTATAACATTTTAGGTCACAGGGAATCCTATTGAGGTTGTACTCATGACAGAATATTTGAAATTTTTCTTCAAATGTCCATCGATCCTACCTAGTAGATGGCGAAAATGAGGTCCGTTCAAAACTATATATATATATATATATATATATATATATATATATATATATATATATATTTGTCTGTTACCGCTGTAGCGATCGCAATTTTTGTTTGGTCGTTACCAAACTCGATATTTAGTCGTTTTATGTAAAAAGAAAGATCTAGTTCGTTTACGGCCGAAATCGGACCACGGGGAGGGGGGGTTTAGAGGGGAGGATTTTCGAAAATTCGTTACTATTCGACGGATCGAAAAATTGTACAGAAGCTAAAGGACGAAGTGTCTTTCCCGCCAAAAGCTAGTTCGGCCGTTTCATTAACTGCTCGGCTCTCGTGAAATTTCTCTATTGTAAAACTTCACGTGTGAAATCTGCTTAGTTTACGCAGCCCCTGCGTGACGGGCTTTTATTGTATAGGACCAATGGTCCTCTTTTACAGACAATAGACATGTATGTTTACTATAAACTGGTTACTACTACTATAAATCAAACTAAACTACTTATAAATTAAATTAAAACTTATCCAAAAAACAGTGTTGTGCCGTGACTCTGTAAAGAACAGTGTAGTGCCGTGTTTAAGACAGTGCTGTGCCGTTAACTCCGTGAAGTAAAGGACAGTGCAGTGCCGTGTTTTTGTGGACTTCAGTGATTGTAAGTGAATTATTGGAATGTGTAATAACAAGAACAGTGAAGTTGTCAGTCTGAGAGTAGTAAGAATAACTAACCAAGTGTGTAGTGCTTGTTAAATAAATTGTGCAGTGATAAAAACTGTGAAGTAACGTTTATTACTGATTTGGGTAATAAAAGGTAACACTATCTATTACTGATAATTCCATTCAAATTCGTGGTAACAGTAGATCTGTCACACCGCCACTTAATGTTTTCATTGTTAAAGTGGTTTATTTTCAGTAGAAATGGAAAATAAAAATGAAGTTATCCAAAAGTATGAAGTATCCAAGTTATGAAGTTAAAAAAAAAATTAATAAGAAAAATGTTAACCAATCATAAAAAATTATTCATACTCTACAATTGTTGTTATATACATTTTTGCCGTAGCTCAAATATTTAGCGAATTACTCGTACTTTTTTCAGTAATCCCACGCAACTACTTATCGAATTTGGACTTAGAAATAGATAATATATGGATAAATAACACCACTAGTGAGCCTATTCCATCAATTGGGAAATCTGCTTATAGAATACGCAGCCCCTGCGGGATATACTTTCTGTTTCCCTTTTGACGATCTGTACGCCCCTGGTGGCCACTCAGCGCGAAGGAATTAATATAAAAAGATCTTGGATTCGTTGAGGGTTTTTGGAGCCCGGTATATGACGTCTTGACACGACCTCATTACATGTCCTCCAATAAAAACTCGTGTTCCTGGCCACCACACCTTATATAGATGTTGGCCCAATGCATTTACCGGCCTAAGTACTTAAAACGTATCACAAACAATAATTATTCCACTAGAGTCGGTATTTTGCGGAAAGATATCTACAAAGGAAGACGTCCAATATCTGAGATATAAATAAATATATATTTTTGCATATAATATCTTATAACTAGAAGTATACAGAATAAAATAAATGTTCCAAAGCCCTCAGATCGAAATTTTGGTTGTGTTTAACACGTTCATGGCACTGTTGGACCATAAATGGGAGGGATAAAAGAGGATTTAGGCAGGGTTAAGTATTTTAATACCTCAGAATATAATTTAACAGTACTAATATTAAGATTTTATTGTTGCTACTCCTATAAGTATTACTCAATCAAGTCTATCTGATTACGGAACGATTCTTGCAGGTGTCATTTACCTGTTAACAGTCTTATCAGCTGGAAGAAATACCATCCCTAAATTCAATTCGGAAAAGAAGCAAGATTAAAGAAGAGCTTATTAGTTTTATCAGATTTCCCTTAAGGGGAATCAGCTATTGAGGTTGTACTCATGACGCGATTTTCGAAATTTTTCTTCAAATGTCCATCGATCCTACCCAGGAGATGACGAAAATGAGGTCCGTTCAAATCTGTATATATATATATATATATATATATATATATATATATATATATAATTGTAACCTCTGTCTGTACATTGATTTTTTTCTCGAAATTTCACGATAACTTTTCGTTTCACATGTCATAGACACCATAACTGCATTTTGTTTCTTTCGTGTGTGTTTGTTTGTTTGTTATCTTTTCACGCATAAACGGCTGAACCCAATTTTATGAAACTTGGTATGTATATTACTACTAACCCAACTTAGACTTTAGGCTATGTAAATATTCTCTGAGACGAACAGGAGTGGGGGTTATAGCGAAGGGCTGAAATTAAAAATAGCGATATTTCGTTCCCTATTGCATTTTCGGCACTTATGCACATAACAAAAGTTGTTTATTTTGTTATTTGAAGTAACTTTTGTCGTATACCAATTAATAAAAATTAAAATTGGTTACTCCTGCTAATTTTTAGCAGATTTCCCTTAAGGGAAATCAGCTATTGAGGTCGTACTCATGACGCGAGTTTCGAAAAATTTCTTCAAATGTCCATCGATCCTACCCAGGAGATGACGAAAATGAGGTCCGTTCAAAATTATATATATATATATATATATATATAACAGACATATATATATATATATCTATATATAACAGACATATATATATATATATATATATATATATATATATATATATATATATATATTTGTCTATTAACGCTCTAACGGTCGCAATTTTCGTTTGATCGATACCAAACTCGATATTTAAACGTTTTATGCAAAAATAAAGATCAAGTTCGTTAATGGCTAAAATCGGATCATTGGGAGGGGGGGGGTTTAGAGGGGAGGATTTTCGAAAATTCGAAATATCTCCGTTACTATACGTCGGATCGAAAAATTATATAGAACCAATCTTATTACAAATTTAATTTACTATAAATAATATTATATACATTTATTCTGTATCTTGAATATTAACCGAGATATTTGCATTTTTCTGTTTTCAGCTTCTGAGATGAGATCGGCTAACTTCGGGTCTAGTTCGGGCCTTTCCCGTAATTGTTTGACTCTCTATTCTGAAATTTCTCTATTGTAAAACTTCACGTGGGAAATCTGCTTAGTTTACGCAGCCGCTGCGTGACGGACTTTTTTTTTAGTATGTATTTTAAATAAAACGTGGTGTTTACATAATAATGGCAATACTTCTATAGCCATATGTTCCCTACTTATCTCCTCATTTAAAACTATTTGTGGGGGATCTGATTAGTCAGTGAGTTAAAGCTATTGCCTTAATCTCACTTGGTTAACCCAGATTAGCGAGTTCCATTCCAGCCCAGAGTTTATTTAGTGACGAACTAATGAAATAAAATCCGTATTCCCTCCCTTGCTAGAAAAGGATGGTAGCCTGTAGATAACTCGTGCCAATTGGCCACAGTAGCAACAAGTGGACGTTAATAAATAAATAAATATGTATAAAAAAACTATTTGGGCCATGATGAGATTTTCATGATCTACGGATTTCTTTATTATTTGGGGCATGGTATCAGTATGTAAACTTATGACAAGAAGAGAAGAAAGCATATTTCTACAACTAGCTCGAATGAACACACTTTATACCCGAAGGGAATATTGTTTTGTAATTCTTTCGCTAATGATTAACCATGTCTTCTTCTAGAGGCTTTACAGATGTTAAGTGAATAGTTCTTTTAGGGGATGCCTCTTCTTTACAATTGAACTGAAATAAATCAGGTGAACTACTAACCTGGTGTCTTGTCATCCTGTAAATTTGATTCTATCGAAGTTGAACGAGAATTTCCAGAAGTCATTTACCTCTATTTCTATCGAACATCAACTTTCGTGGCTCGTTCGTCACGGCCCAATGACGGGGGATCTATTCAGAATTGGGGCCGTAAAAAATTTGACAAGTTATAACTTATAAAAAGAAATGGATCACCGAGTCAAAATGGACTGTCAGTTGATCTGTGATGCTGAAACCCTCGGAACCCCTTTGAACGAAAGTAAAATGTGGAGGACATGTTTTTCTCCTGGGAAGACTGACGGAAACTGAAAGTGATTTTCCAGCGAGTGGCATCCCAGACGTGCTTCTTCGGGGCAGACCATTTCATTTTCCTTTCCCACTTTCTTCCTTCACGCTTCGCAGTTCTTTTGTGAATCAAATCGGCCTTGGAATGCCTGAGCGATCTTCTTTCTAGTGCCTGATCCTCTCCTCGTGGCTTATTGTCTCTCACGAGTTCACTTTTACTCACGAAGCAGAATTAGAGTACAAAGAAAAAAAAAGTATTAAATATTAAATGGCTACTTCATTTATGATTTAGATGATGGTGCAGGGAAAATGCTACTCATCAGTTACTAACGTGAAAAGAAAGCTTCACGGTTGTTTAACAGATAATGATCATGGGTGCAGAAAATTAACCGTGAAGGTTTTATAATTTGAAGCTCGTTTTCATATTACATTACACTCTGGACTAACTACGCCATTTATTTTTGTTAACAAAAAAAACTTTACTACTATCCAACAGCTAATATTTCTTGTTCTATTATTTACGATACATATTCGTAAAAATGATGGCATAATTGGTAACTACGTGAAAATGGCAGGTTCTCTCAGGATCCTGGAATCTCATCATGATTTTCTAACCCAAATTATAATAACGGAGATATTTCAAATTTTCGGAACTTTCCGTCTCTAAACCCCAACCATATCGTCCGAATTCAGCTTTAACGAACTAGACTTTAGTTTACACGGAACGCATATATATCGAGTTTGGCAGTGAAACGACAAAAATTGCGACCACTAGTGCTGTATATATGTATATTATTCTGAACGGATCTCATTTTCGTCATTTTTCAGGATCTATGGGCATTTGGGGAAACCTTTGGAAAATTGCGTCATGAGCACAACCTCAATAGTTGATTGGGGGGGGGAATCTACTAAAAACATTAATTTTGCAAAAACCCTAAAAATTAGGAGTAATAGGTTACTGTGTGGCCATTAAAACTATTGCTTGAACAAATAGATAATAGGTCAAGATGACAACTAATGAAGTTATACAATGTGAAACTCAGGATACTGGTCCCCTTTCGTGACTAATTCACAGAAATAAAAATGACTTGGAGCTGAGCGAATCGCTGACTTAGGGTCAGGAGGAAGCCATATTTCAGGTCCCTGCCTTCTATATAAGGGTCTATGAGGTTAGCTAGATGAACTCCTGAAGATATAACGACCTCTTTGGGCTCAGTTCTAAGCCATCAATCAAGCTATAACTAGCAGGGCCTTCCTATTGGCTGATTTTAGTATTGGTGTCGAGCCCTTCTCTTATTATAAGTCCTCTTATAAGCTGGGGCTTAATATGCACATATGTTGTTATTGTAACGTTTATGGATTCCGTTAATGATTTAGTGCAGAATTTTAATTAAGTCAGGCTGCTCATAAGAAGATGCCTACAGCTAATGAGGAAGCCTTAACTATAAAATAGTTTTCAAACTATGTCTACTTACGGGAATACTTTTACATACAGTTAAGTTAATATTTAATTTTAAATTAACAAGGAGCACTGATTTTGAGTTAATATACTTATTCTTGAAGTTACGGTTGTGTTCTAAAGAAGTCTGGTATGGCCATATGACTTCCATGTGCTTCTATTAAATTAAATAAACAAAATATTTTTCTTCTTCATTTAAATTATTTATCAATGTGAGAACTTCGGCTGTCTGCACCAGCGGTTGGAATTTTTGTTGTCCTGAAATCTTTGGTACTAACTTCGTGTTATTTTCAATATGACAATACCATATACAAACAGAAACAAGGACTCGCTATGGGAAGCCCCCTGTGTTGTTGTGGCCAATCTCTTTATGGAAGATCTCGAATCGTCCGACGTTGAAAAATGGACAGTAAAACCCAAATTATGGCTTAGGTACGTAGACGACTGTTTTATTATTTGGCAACACGGCAAAGAACAATTAATGAATTCTTTTCTTGATCTTTTAATAATCAAAGAGGGCAATAATAGATTCAGCCACACAGTGTACAGAAAACCTACAGCTACAGGTAGATATCTGAATGTCTCATCCCACCACTACCCAGCCCAAAAACATGGTATCATCTATACATTAGTATACAGAGCTATATCGTTGTGCAGCAATGAAACTCATTTAAAAAATGAGATAAAACAACTAAAAGAAGAACTCCACTACAACGGCTACAAAAAAAATGGAAGTTACAAGAGTATTTAGAAAAATTAAGAAGAAACTTGATACCACCAAGGTTCAAGAAGATATTGAAAATACTCAAATAACACCATTGAGAAATATAACACTTCCTTATATAGCGGGGACTTCAGAAAAACTAGCAAGAATACTCCGAAAATATAATTTACGGACAGTATTTAAACCCCACAAAATAGTCAGTGAATATTTAAAAAGTACAAAAGACAGCCAAATTTTACAAGATAGTGGTGTTTACATTATACCATGTGATTGCGGTAAAGTTTATGTGGGACAGACTGGAAAAAAGACTGCGACAAGAGTCAACCAACACATAGCTGATCTGAAACACCAGAGAACAAATACATCCACCATAGCTAGATACGCCAGTATTTGTTCTCACCAAATTAAATTCGAAGAGACCAAAGTTGTACACAGAGAGGATCATCTTGGTAAAAGATTGTTCCTAGAAGCTATAGAAATTATCAAGAGAACGAATACGAAACGGCGTGGACGGTGTCACTCTCTCTGAGACTGAGGAAAACTATATTAAATAAAATCCAAACCATATGATTGAAGTAGCAATTCAAATTAAATTAAATTAATTGCCTGATGAAGATGGGCGCATTTCCATCGAAAATTTGCAGAACAAAAAAAATTCCAACCGCTGGAGCAGATAGCCGAAGTTCTCACAATGATAATACTCCTCAGTGATGCAACCTCAAAAATAGAATTAAATTATTTATTTAAATGTTTTATGAGGTATCTTCGTTAACCAAGTATCTTAACTATCTCTTATTATATTTAACATATATAATAAAGAACTTATAAAGTTTATCAAAAGTATAGATATGGATGTAGCGAAAATACATTAGAATGTAAAGTTGATTATGAGGAATGGGAATTATAATTCAATAGATACGAATATTCAAAATATCTCCGTTATTATGAGTTATTATCTTACAGGATCAATCGTGTTAAATTATTCATGCAAATATGTATCAGGCAATATGTGCATGCATAAGTCTAATGTTTTAGCAAAACCTAGCGTTTGCGACAAGAAGACTCTGTTCACTTCAGTAATATTAATACTCCAATTAATGTGAATGCCATACGTTGAGGCTAGTTGAACGGACTACCTGTTTAAATTTGTATAGTAAATTTTGATTACTTTCGTTATAAAAAAAATATTTCAAGAGAGTCAGTTTTATGTTAATTTGTTTAGTTCGCATTTATTATTATTATTATTTAAGGACATCCAACAAAAGGCAAGTTTCCTCCCACAAAAAGTAAATAATAATAAGAAAATAACTAAAATAGCCAGCTGAGTAAATAAAGCTACAAAATGAATATTGAGCCCATGAAAAAACATATCAAAAGACTATTGCAAACAAATCATATTAAATTCTGAATAATATGTCTGGTTTTACAACTTACTGTTTTAATATTTTGTCAAAAGGAAATGAATCCTATATTAACATAGCTCCACAACAAGTCAATTCATAATTCAAGATAAGAGAAATAATATTAAAATCACAGCTAGCAAAACAAGAACAAAAGAAAACAAAAATTCTGAAGAATGAAATAAAAACAAAATCAGGATAACACAAAAAACAATATTAATTTACAAGTACATTGAATTTAGCATAGACTTATAAAATCATTCATATGCAGTTTAAAATAAAAATAAATGGGATAAAATAAACGATCTCAATAATAATTAAATAAGAATTAAAATCCAAAAGTAAAATTTATATTTCTAAATAGCAATTGAGCAATACGTATTCTCTAAATACTTAAAAAAACACAATTATTCAATGTGGATAATAAATTATAAAGTTGTTGTAAATAAATGATACTTTATTTATTAAGGTCCAATGTGCACTATCTCTGCTAATTGGAATGGGATCCTGGACAGGTTTATCACCATATTCTCGCCTTTACAATGAAACTACTTTATACGTTTGTAAATGTCAAATAAAAAATGTTTTATACAATTTTATATATATGTTATGTTATATTTAAAACTAGAAAAGTGATTGTATGTATTAATGTTAAGCTGAATTTCTGAGAATTCCTGCATTACAATGAAGCTAACAATTACTTTGTCTATTCTCATTCTATGTGTTTCTTGCACATTAAATTGTTATTATTTTCATTAATAATTTATGAAAAGGAGTAATAAATAAATATGAGGTTATTCCACGAATAATAACTACTTAATTTCTTATTTGCAAAGGGGACCCAAAATACACACATTTTACATAGTAAGTATAAATATTAGATTGAGTGTTCAATTGTAAAAAAAGTCCGTCTCACAGGGGCTGCGTAAGCTAAGCAGATTTTTCACGTGATGTTTTACAATAGAGAAATTTCACGAGAGCCAAGCAGTTAAGGAAACGGCCGAACTAGCTTTTGGCGGGAGTCACTCGTCCGTTAGCCTCCCAGATTTAATAGAAATGCAAATATCTTAGTTAATATTCAAGATAGAGAATAAATGTATATAACATTATTTATAGTAAATTTAATTCGCAATAAGATTAATTCTGTACATTTTTTTTGTGGCACTAGCGTGCTCTGCTAGCGAAATCGTGAACTAATGTTCACCCTTGGCGGAGATCGAACCTACATCAATTTTTACCTTCAGCTTGCTGATGGTGGTGATAGGTGTATCCAAACCTTAACCCGCACGGCCACTGGCACCATATAGGTGTATATATATATATATATATATATATATATATATATATATATATATATATATATATATATATATATAAAACATGAAGATTCTCATTATTTTTTGGTTACGAAATCTAGGATGAGATTATCCAATATATAAGATTATGGTTTTCCTTATCTTATGCAACTGGTAGCCTCAAATCGTTGGCAAGCCCTTATTCTGGGTTTGATTGTCAATCAGTTTAGCATGCTAAGCATTCACACTGAATATATTGTTTACAATAACTTAAGCCAACATTGTCATATGCCTATCGGAAATCGAAAAAGAGTTGGTGTAGATTAACATAATAATCATTTTACATATCATGCATTTCTCCAATAGAGAAGAAATGATCTTAGGACCTAGAAAAATTCAGTCTGGTACTCTCTCTGAATCTGCTCATCCCATTGAAGGGCGACTGTCGGGTTCTTTAGAATGTGGGAAGAAGCACTATATTAATGACGTAGTCCTTTAGCGCTTCTTTTCTTTTCTGAGTATTGTATGTAATGCGTGTTGTATTGTATGTGTTCGGAGGAACTCTTCATAGTGCATCATTCTTTTCCTGAATGATTTTTCCGGACATTCATTATCAAACCAAGAGTAACTTTCAATAACATTAGTTAAGACCACGTTCATTTCATCTTTCAACATCCCTCACCTTTTTTCGCGCTTAGATCTTAATCGTTTAGAGACTTGATATTGAAATACTGGTGGGAAGACTTCCATTTTATAAGACGTACCCCAGGTCGGTCCTCCCACATCCAGCAATATACGAATTTTAAAGGGGTAATATTTTAGATTTTTTATAAGCTATCAGGGGTTACAAATTAAACAAGACTAGTATGCTAATCCACTATGTGGGGAGTATAAATAATCTTGGGATGAAAGTTTTTATTTTAGTTTAAAGTAAGTTTATTTATTCGGTGGAGCTGAGGTTTGCCGTGTGAGTTGAGGCGTTGCTTTTAATCACATGCTAAACCTAGAGTGGTGAGTTCGATTCCAATTTATTTAGTAAGGGACTCATTAAATATAATCCTTAGGCCCACCCTGGCTAGAAAAGGGTTGTAATCTGTTATCCGAAGTTTCACAGTGTGGACGTTAATAAATAAATAAATATTTATCAGGCTTCTATTCCGTAGAATTTATGGATGGTGTGAATTTTGACACCTATGTCAACATTCCAAACCCGTCTGTCATGTTCTATACACAACCCGGAATAAGGATCAATAAGAAGGCCAAGTCCTCTACTGTTTTTTAATTATGCAGAGTGCACTTTCGGATTGAACGCTCCATCCTCAGTGCCTGCTGATTAAAGCTGCGTAGTTGTACCACGGCCGCCGGGCGACTCCCCCCCCCCCCCGGTACTTGGCCTTATTGATCCTTATCAATTGGTTCCTCTACCATCCAGAATATTCCAGAGGTACAACCCGGAATGTTATTTGATATTCATTAACTAGAGCAATGCATTCTAAAAGTGGGAAAACCACGATGGAATGGCTCTCAAACCTATTTTGGTTCAGGTGAAATTTTCTTTGTGTTCCAAATTTAAAATACTTTGTTGCTAGTTTTGCATAACGTTAGGAAATTCATGTCCTTTTCCGGAGATTTGTAGATCGTTTCAGTAAATCTGAAGTTCTCTCCATTCACGGAAGGGCAATAATGCATTTATATACATTTACGTGAGATTTAGCATTCTCTGCCGGGAGTTGAAACGCCGTTCTACTTCCTTCCGCAATTACTTCCGTCTTCAACATGAATAATATTTCCGCTTGATATAGTTATTTAAATGCATAAACACGGAAACTTAAATGTATGTAATCCATTTTTTCTACTCTTAATGAATATAGGTGAAAAGCATTTTGTTTACATTTTCCATTAACGGCCCGACAGTTGATTGGTGAAACTGAATTCATTGTATAACTATTTTCCCATAAAAACAGATTATGTATACCTTAGATATATATCAGGGAGTAACGGTAAGACTAGACCCACTGCTCCGGTTAATAAAATTGTTCACCATATTCCCTCGATTAAGGCAATTAACTCATGAAAGTAATTCCTCTAAGGGAAAGATTTGAGCAATTTACATTTTATAACAAAGCTCTGTACCAATTCAATTATCATTTGAATCTTGCAAATGCACTTTCTCCTAAAACGCTTTAGTAAATTCACCACAGACAGCGAAACACATTAATTAATTTGCTGAAGAAAATTGAGTGTGTCACAGCAATCATTTTAGCTCAGATAATTCCTGTTTCGGGGCTAGAGAAATAACTCTAATACACAACGCCCCCCCCCCCCTAATCTCAGATATTCATAATAATCATGCTATAAGTCAGTCACGCAGGGGATTCGTCAACTAAGCTGATTTCCCACGTGTTCCACGTATTGAATTTATCTCAAAAAGTAAATATTCAAAAAGAACAATATTTGGTATTTAGGCTTCAAATAAAGTGGTTCATGGTGTAACAGCTTACTGTTAATTCGACATAAGTAGGAGTGGGGGTTTACAAAAGGCCAAAAACTAATGTCTCGGTTAATAACCAAGATATTGAAAAAAAAAAACATATACAGCGACATTTACATTATGTTAAATATGTTTTGCATTTAATTTGCTGTAAGATTAGTTTTATACACGTTTTTGAGCCGATGTATACATGGAAATATCCCGAATTTTCGAAATTCGCCGTCTAAACCCTCTCCTCCCCCTGTCCGATTTCAGCCATTAAAGAACCAGTCCTTTAGTTTTACATTAAACGTTTAAATATCCAGTTTAGTACCTATCAAACAAAAATTACGAACGCTAGAGTGTTAACAGACAGATATGTAAATATAGATATATACAATTTTGAACGGACCCCATTTTCATCAATTCCTACGTAGGTCGATGGACATTTGAGGATATTTTTCGAAAATTGTGCCACGATTTCAACTTCAATAGCTGATTTCCTCAAATGAAATCTCCTAACAATCCTGCTCCCACCATGGCCAAGATAGGGAAACGTAGTAGAAGCACATCGCTTCTAATTTTGCTCTATTAGCAGGGCTAATATTGAAACAAAAAGGTTTTTTTTTTTTTTTTTTTTTTTGTGGTTGGTCAGATGGGTCTCAACTTTTGTCAATAAATAAATTCCTATTGCCCATGTGAGAATCTAACTCGCCACTCTAGATTTACCATGTGAAATTAAGACCAACGCATCAGCAAACCTGACTAACCTGAGCCCCAATCTGCTATTTTAAACTCTTATATAAATACTAGCCGTATTTCTCTTAGTTGGCAGGTATTAATATTAAGTAAGTCATAAATATTGAATTAACTTACGAAGAAATCATATTGTTACTTTCACCACGTAACAGAAATGTCCTGTAACATGTACATTAAATTTAGTCATTCAGATTTAATACCCGTGAAGTAATATGTGGCAATAAGACGAATTGAATTCATAATGATTTCCCGTCGAAATAAAAATATTTCGTTTACTGAGCTCTGACTAACTCCTTTATTTTCGTGAAATTGCCCTGATATAGCTTTACTCGTGAGGCATGGATCTTTTGTGATACTCAATGTTTTTTCTTCTTTTTTTTCCTGACGTATGAATTCTAACGGCTAACATACTCCTTCATATTGGTTTAAATTAATCCATCCCTAACTTTGCTTGTTTTATTTAGCTTTTGTTGTATTGTGCTCTCGAAATTATTTCCCGTGGCGCGAAATTATTAGGGCAATAAAATGACGTTATATATCATTTGGATTTTTCTTTATTTAAACCTTCTGCCATATAAACTGTGAAATTAAAAAATAAATGTCATAATTTCACCAAACAAACCAAGTAATTATTTTTTAAATGTTCTAGTAGACGTCCACGGTCCATCCATTGGTTATGAAGGCCTGCTGTTATTGCTATTGAGTTAGCCTAAGAAAAAAGCAATATGCCTGGCGCTACGTTAATAGAAAACACCATGACACGATCGATACGAGTAAACCTTGGCAATCATTATTTTCTAATCAGTCCTAAGATAATAACTTTTTACATGTTATAACTAGCAAATAAATACCAACAGCTAGAACTCAGGGCGCTATGTGACATATTCTCTTCGCAATATTAATCCATTGAACACAATATATTATATTATATTATTTTATCAGAAAATAAGTTAATACGAAATAGTATTTCCTACCGCCAGAGAGAAAGAGATTTTAAGCAATTGGTCAAGGGCCTTCAATTACAAGGAACAATCCATGGTACAGAAACAATTCATTTAAGGGGCTGCATAAACTAAGCAGGGGGGCTCAGGTTAGCCATACGAGTTAAAGCGTTGACCTTCAGCTCACATAGCAAACCTAGAGTGGCGAGTTCGATTCTCGCCTGGGCAAAGGAAATTATTTAGTGACGAAGTTCAATAAATAACATCCTAAAATCCCACCCTGGCTAGAAAAGGGTGGTAACCTGTAGATAACCCGTCCCAATTAGCCTGAGTTGCAAAAAGTGGACGTTAATTAATAATAATAATAAACTAAGCAGAATTCCCACGTGCCGGTAAGACACACTACTGATCTCATCTCACCGTGTTTTCTCTATTTCCAAATTAAAATCCCATGAGCATTAGTGGGTGGTAAAATACATCTTAATGGATGACGGAGTCAGACACATTATGTACATTTACATCATCTAATAAAGATCTGTTGAAAACAATATTTGGTATTTAAGCTTGGAATAAGAGGTTTCATGACATTCTCGCTTATTGTTAAAGTGGACTTTTATAGAAGGGTGAAAATTGAAAATACACAAAATCTTGAATAATATTTAAGATAGAGACAAGATGTATGTGAAAAAATTTATGCAACATTACATTTGCAGTACAATTGGTTCTATATAATTTTTCATTCGTAATAACGGATATATTTTAAATTTTCGAAAATCCTACCCTTATAATATATTTATACTTCTAAATATACCAGTTTGTAGGAAAAGTGTATATCAAAATTTATAGAAACTTACTCTAACAACAAGATTGGATATATAAGACTTTTAGACCCTACTCATAGTGACGAATTTTCGGCAACCCTTCTATTCAATTTCAGCCATTAACGAATTTACATGAAAGTTTGACATAAAACGCCTATATATTTCAGTAACGATCAAAACCGTTACACATAGAATAAGACTAGTATATAGATGTGTTTATATATTTTCTCAAATAAAATCTCGTAGAAGCTCGATAACTTGAGGCATTCAAATTTAACTATCAATATACAGCGTTGAATGAATCCGCGATGTGGTTCTGTATCAAACTTTAGCCGGGACAAAGAGATAAGAATTACAGGGCGGGCATCGATGTATAAATGAGTTACACCTGTCGAACCTTGACCTCTTTGGCCTGAATTCCAAAGCCTTTCACTTCCCCTTTTCTCCGAGGCAGGGTCTGGCCTCTCTCCCGCAGCATCTGCTTCCCAGCCGGTGAAGGCTCCCTAAAGCCAGTGGCCACACCGCCGCTTTCTTCCTCTCCACCATACTCTTATCACTGCATTAATGACATATCATTGTGGTGAGAAATGCGCTTTCAACCCAGGTTGTTGAGGGATTGGTCAAAGGTAATTGATTGCAGATAAACCAATTGTAATGATAGCTCAATGTCAATTGACTTTCAAGAGAGGGGCTCAGGTTGGCCGTGCGGGTTAGGGCGTAGGTCTTAATGCCACGTGGTAAGCCTTGAGTGCCGGTTTCGATTCCCACCCTGGTCAGTAGGAATTTATTTAGTAACGGACTCGTTAAATAAACCCCTTAAGCTCATCCTGGCTAGAAAAGTGTGGAACCTGTAGATAACCCGTCCCGATTAGCCATAGTAACATGCAGTGGACGTAAATTATAATAAACAAACAAACTTTCAAGAGAACATTGTTTCCATAATAAGACAAGGAATGATTTTATTTTCAGTAAAGAAATTAGGTCTGTTTTCTTCCACAATAAATTAATTAACGGCTAAGTGCACTTTCAGAGCACCATGTGCAACTTCAGGGCCTGCAAAGTGCATTTGAGTGCTGTAGCTTGAACCACAGCGGCCAGCTCTTTGTAGGCACTGAACATGGAGCGGGTGTTCTGAAAGTGCACTCCGTTCTTAATGAACTTATTGTGAAGGAGGTTCATAAACTAAGCAGATATTCTACGAGCTAGTAAGAGGGTTTTCTGAAGACAGAAAGCAATAAAATACGAATACTCATTTTTATTGCCTACTTGGTGTAAGTCTGATGAATCAGGTTTTTAGAACAAAGTTTTGTGTCTCCTCATAATTTATTTTAAAAAGAAGTTTGAGTGCATCGACAGAGTTCATCCAAGTTGCATCTCTGTAGTCACGCTCCGACGCACTGATGATGGGAACGTAAATTCTTGAGAGCGCTGAGCTTTTTTAAAAATATGTTGTGAGGAGCCACAAACCTGTGTTCTGAATAATATGAAAATTCGAATACCTTGCATAATATTTCAGTTACAAAAAGATATACAGCACTGTAGGGCACAAGTTTAACAAAACATGTTCTATAATATTTTTCGATCTGAGCCACAACGTTGAAGATATTTTGAATTTTCGAATTCCATCACTTTAAATCCTCCTATTCCAAGTACTATTTTGGTCATTAACCAATATAATCTTTAGTCTTGAGTGAAACCCTCAGATATTGAGTACGGTATAGATTCTCGAGTTAAGAATGAAAAATATGGATGGATGACGTTCTAACAAGATATAAGCATGTATCACATCTAGTAAATATATTATGAAAAGAATATTTGTTATTTAAGTTTCGAATAAAGTGTTTGATGATATTAGAGCTTAATATTAATATTAAATTAATCCGGCTTGTATAGGAGCCGGAGTCTACTGAACGCTTAAAACTAAAACATCCCAATATCTCGATTAATATTCAAAATAGAGGAAAATTGTATATAACGGACATAAAGACAATACAATTTTCAATAAGATTTGTTCTATAAACTTTTCCGATCCTACGCACAATAACGGAGATATCTCAAATTCTAGAAAATCCCCCACTGCTCTCCTCTTCCACTGGCTCGATTTTAGCCATTAACGAACTTGATCCTTAATTTTTGCATAAAACATTTAAATATCGAGTTTGGTGCTAGAGCGTTAACCGATAAATATATATTAATAGTCCTTATTTTCATTTCCTGGGGTGGATTTACGGACGTTTTAAGATATTTTTTGAAAATCGCCTTCATGGCTGATTCCCCTAAAGCAAAATCTGCTAGGCGTATTTCGTTCAACTAAATTCAATCGTTCTTCATCCTTGGAGGAAAGGTGATTTTAATCCAACGTTCCTAGGTCACTAACTATTCATTGAGTAATATTTTCTAAATATAATATATATATATATATATATATATATATATATATAAAAAGAGAGAGAGAGAGAGAGAGAGAGAGAGAGAGAGAGAGAGAGAGCGAGTCGGTACTACTCCCGTGTAATGAGTTAAATAAAACTCTCATTCATCTTTATCTTTATTATGTTCTTCCTTACAAGTTTTGTCTCCAATATACTACCTCTTCGTGGGCTTAAATCTTTATTAATAGTATCAAATTTTAGAAAAAAAAGATATTCATAACTATTGTATATGAAGGCCACGAAATATAGACGCCAAAATATAATAAAGTCATTTGAAGGCGAAGATGAGTGTTAAAAACTGGCCCTGCCAACAAATTAACAAGATACCACTCAAATAGTTTGAGCAACTCAAAGAAGGATAAAAAACATACTCATTTTTTAAGGACTAAAGCTTCATGAACACCCACTAACTACAGACGCCAAAACAAGATAATCAAATCAGTGACATTTTTCAACGAATACCAACTATTTTATAACAAGTTTGTTTTCTGTATATGATCTGATTATTTTTATGTATGCAAAGTTTGACAAGATAGTAATAATTGTTTTACAACGAATATATTTTTCAATGATTTGATTGCAAATATTTTGAACTGGAATAAATTCCTTAATTACAGGAAGAGTATTTATTCTATTATTTTGTTCGTTTCCTTCTTTAAGTAATAAATGTATTATTTATTTATTTCTATCTCTCTACTTTGGGAAACAATGTCCCATCTTCAATCCCATGACTTCTCATACTAGTTAATGGCATTTTTCGGATGGTCAGCTTATTAGATGGCTGGTGAAGGTCTGTCGTAATCGAAGTAGGGTTAGTCCCTTACATTTCTCACGGGGATTCACTTAATGAAAAACAATTTATTCTGCTCCGAGAATTGCAGAGCTATAAATCCCTTTAGAGGATCACGTTTGTCCCAAATTTGTATTAGTGTTTTTTATCAGTCCTTATAAATTGAAAACGAAATAAACTAAAAATATATTAAGAAAAATAAATCTTATTATTTCTATGTCCTTGTTAAAGTTCTCTACAGAACTATATTAGAGACTTATTCCATAGTACAGAATTAAACCTGAACCTCACTGTAGTAAAGGATTATTTATATTCTTACAACCGTAATTCTTTTGTTTTAAATTTTGCAAGTATTTTCATAACCCAAGAATCTAAAGTAAAATCAGCCCAGCATGTTAATACGAGTTTAAAGTTTGAGCTATGGAAATTTATTGACTTTCTAATGAAGTTAATAATTATAGTATGATAGATAGAGATGTATAATCAAAAGTAAATTAGATTGCATAACTAATCGATAATCATTACTTTAGATGGTTATAAGATTTTCCTTGCTGACCCACGGACACTTAATGACAAACAAGGACACACCGACTTGTAGACATTGCATCGAAACTTTAACTGTACATCACATTTTGACTAACTGTCGACGAAGAGACAATTTAGACATTCCACATGACTTACAGGAACTTTTGACCGATAGTAGTAACTACATTGACACAATCATTAAACATCTAAAAGACATCAATATATATAACACACTATAATCTACAATTTCTACACACTACTCTTCACATATTTCCCACATTAGCAGGGTGTATACACTTTAATTTTATTTATTTATCTTTATTTTATTTCTTTTAATTATTTTTTTGGATTCCCTTTTCGTTATTTTTATTATTTTATTTATTCTTTTTTTTTGGCTACCCCTTTTCCTCATTTTTTTAATATAATTTTTCTTCCCCCCCCCTTCTACAGTTACATTTTCATTTATATTATTTTCATCACCCTGATGTTTCCATATACAATATCGTATGCATCATATAAAACTGGCATGCTAATAACTCGTCTCAAAAATCACCTTAAGCCATAGTTCACCCTTTATCCGTTTCATGTTCTTTTTTTTGCGATTCGCTTTTTTTAATTCTTGAATAACGAGTAAATCACCGGCGTCGCGGAACTCATTTAAATAAGTTAAAAAAAAAAAAGTTGGTTTTAAGAGTCAATAGATTAAGCAATTGGTGTATAATTCACAATACCATATACTGATTCTATAGAGTGATATCGTCACGAACGTACAAGACGTTTTCCTTTAAAATGAGTATAGTCTTGCAACGCGAATTTCACATCCGTAAGTTTGACTAAGTCCTTTTACTCTCATTGATCCCGTGTCTACACGCGAACTGCAAGCAAGGAGATGAAACAACTACCCAACCCCGGGTATAATGAAGCCCGTCAAGCAACTGGAGTCTGCCCATTCCAGTTACATTATCGGGGTTTCACGTTGAGTGGACTAATCGAAAAAACTCTGAACGCGAGTCCCTTCGTGGGTGGCCAAAGACCTTCATGACCCTGAAGTGTGAGCAAGCGTGCTGGCGTCATCGGCTCGTGTGTTCTCTCTCGGGCCTAGCAAATGCACACATAGAGGCACTTGGCCTTAATAGAACCGAGCAGTGCTAATTTTCAAAGTGACATTGCCCGCTCTACTTTCTTCAGAACTTCTTTCCGAATTGAGTCCATTACTTAAGACAGGTCAATAGTTTTCTAGAGTAAGATATACACACAGTCATCGCTGGCCATGTCGTTTCTTATCAATTAGATTATAATCTAAATACAAAAATATATAAATTGTTCTCTTTTAGATCTAATTCATATCTTGAAGAGTATATTCTATGAAATTGGCGACTTTCCTTTTTAATATGCCTATTTTAATATTCTTTATATTTAAACCCATGTTTAAATATAGTCTTGAGCTAACATGTCAGACAAATAGTATTGAACTGTTATAGACTGTTTCATGGAAAAAGATGAATTTATGATTAATTCCCAGAATCGATATAAACTAGCCAAAGTAGAACATTCGCTTTCTTAGTTATTCTGAATTAAAGAAAATATATTGTACTCCTCATAATTATTGCAAGATTTAAAAAAATTGAAATATACTTTTATTTATGAATTCTGATATACTTTTATCTTAGAGTGTCCAAGTACAGTAAGCAACTAAAATAATATTTAATTCAATATGTATAATCGCATTAAAATAGTTTATATTGACAATGGGTGTGCACGGCCTTCCCCAACCGATTTGAACGAAACCTTTTCAGTGTGTAGTACCTGATAAAAAACAAATTCTGTTAAAGTGGGAGAACACACTTTTCACGCTAATAGTTAAACAAAACTTTTTATTATTTATTAATATTAAATAAACCCCCTAGAAAAAAATAATCCAGAAAAAATAGTCGCTCCCGGCAAGATTCGATCTCGTGGTCAAAATAAAGAAGTCGCTACCACTATGCCACCAATTCACTTCGAAATATTTACCTTACAACACTTCAAGACTTTCAGGCAATCTTTAACATTTTTTTTTAAACGAACGCGTGAGAAGTGCATTCTCTGGCTTTAACAGAATTTGTTTTTTATTAGGTACTACACACTGAAAATTTTTAGTTCAAATCGGTTGGGAAAGGCCGTGCATTCCCCTTGTGAGATCAAAAAGTCTATTTCAACAAGTAATGAAAATTCCTAAATGCAAAACAAACTGTAGGGCAAAACCGTAAATGACTTTATCACTCAACTTGTTGTTATTACACACGCCACCAAGATCGGAAGATCAATTAGAGAAGACATCCTTACCAAAGGTTACAATAAGGCCCCAATAAGTGGCTCATCAACTCCATGGAAAGACAATATTTTTCCAGAAACCCACCCAAAGAAAACTGATTAAGAAAACATGTGAACTTTTGAAAAATGCACACCCCTGAGATCACTTCAGAAGAAATATTCTCTCTAATGCCAATTTAGTTAGCAATACAGCATTGACTGAGTCAACGATGTACATGAGTTAATGCATTATAAGGAACAATTAAATATTAAGAAAATAATTGAAAGCTAGAGGAAGAAAAAGTTAAAACCAAGTAAATATATTCAAGCTTGGAAGTAAGTACAAGATACGGTCTATATCTTTAATAACTTCCATGTCCTACATATTTAAAAGATAATTGCTGCTAGGAGCTCGTTTAAAATAGGGCATTTGATTAACAGAAAAAAACCAGGATGGCATACATGAGTAAACACATAATCAGCTGGGGGTTAATTACAGAGTATGCAGCCACTCGTCTACTAGTAGCTAATACCCGCGAATTTTCACCGCAATTACTAACAGTTTCTTGATTGAAGTAGGCCATTAACTGCATGCCACAGTTGTGAGCTAATGAGTTTAGTGTCGGGGGGAAGATCTGAACGAAAGCGGAAGTCACATATTCCAGTGTGGAAGACCTTACATGAACTATTCAAGAGGAAAAGTGGTTTTCTGTTCTCCTTTAGGGAACTAACATGTGATTGGGTGAGTATTAGGTAATGTCTGAAATCGACCTTGTTGAGGGGGTTTAGAGAGGGAATAGGAAATTCAAAAATCTCGGTTACTATGAGTCGGATAGAAATCTTTATATAAGTAATATTGTAAGAATTTTGAGGTCGTACTCATGACGGAATTTTCGAAATATTTCTACACATGTCCATCGATTCTACCTAGTAGATGACGAAAATGAAGTCCGTTCAAAACTGTATCTATCTATCTATCTATATATATATATATATATATATATATATATATATATATATATATATATATATATATATATATATATTCTGTTACCGCTCTATTGGTTGCAATTTTTGTCTTATCGTTACCAAACTCGGAATTTAATCGTTTTTTTGTAAAAAGGAAGATCAAGTTCGTTAATGGAAATCGGACCAGTGGGAGGGGGGGGGGGGTTTAGAGGTGAGGATTTTCGAAAAGTCGAAATATCTCCGTTATTATGCGTCGGATCGAAAAATTGTATAAAAAAAGTCTTATTGCAAATTCAATTTACTATAAATATTGTTCTATACATTTATTCTGTATCTATGTTCGGCCTTTCCGCCGATAGCTCTGGCGGCCGTTTCTGTAACTATTCGTCCCTCGTGAATAGGTTTAGAGGTTACTTACTACTACAGCTGTTATTAGGCAGATTTCTCTATTGTAAAACTTCACGTGGGAAATCTGCTTAGTTTACGCAGCCCCTGCGTGACGGACTTTTATATTATTATTATTATTTAATAACGTCCACTTTTTGAAACTAAGGCTAATTGGGACGGGTTATCTACAGGTTACCACCCTTTTCTAGCCAGGGTGGGATTTAGGATGTTATTTTTTTTATTTATTTTTTATAAAACAGCTATTGTTATACATGTTTTCCCTCGCTAGAATTATAACATAGTTATTTGTATTGTTTTGGTTTCAGCCTTTTCAGTCACTAAGCATGTCAAATCCAACTAACATACTAATTTCTGTTTTTATGGGCCTCTAACTGAGGCAGAAATAGAGAATAGATGATGATATAAGACGTCAGACAGCCAGTGGGTATGAGAAACAACTATAACTCTCATTGATTGAACTGACCACTGACCCCCCCCCCAGATATAATGACGTCCGTCAGTCTACTGGAGATAACTCATTCCACTTCCTCCTTGGTTAACGGGGGTTGTACATCAAGTTGATCACTCTCTACGTAAAGCTCAGATAACGAATCATTAGAGTTTCACTTGGAGGCTGCTAAAGATCTTCAAGGTCTACAATGCTAACCAAAAAAAATACATACTTATGTAGCCTTTATATTTATTTATTCCAAGTTAGTAACACTTATTTAGGTCATTCAGGGCAGAGTTTTGTGGCTAATCACAATTTATTTAAAAAAAAAAAAAGTCAGGGCTTTCAAGAATTTACATTCTCATCATCACATCGTCTGAGCGTAGGATATGCCTAGAGTCTGGAGATGCTACTGAGCTAAACTCTGCCGATGAACTCATTGAGAGCTCATATAACAAATAACCTGATTAATCACACTCACCACCAAAAGAAAATAAAAATGAACACATTTATTCCAGCTGATGTATACTTTTTTAGCCCAGTTTTATTTGAATTGTAACTAATTTAATATAAGTACAGAAAAAAAAGTCAAGGGATTCAAAAACTCAATACATTTCCCAGGTGCAGGGCTCGTTGACGATATATTTTGACATACCATCACAATTCAGTTTCTGTTCATTGTAACCACTATTTCACCCTTCCTAAGTTCCCTCTGTCAATAAAACTTGAAACTTAAGTTGTGCATGAAAGTTTTAGTAATTTAGTGGAATTTCGCATTGACAGTAGGCGCTGTTCATAGAAGGAAGAAACGGCAAAATTACTCAAATCAGCTAATCATTAAGTAATAAAAACGGCATAGAACAATAAGCATAATATAATATATATCTCCTCTACAAAGTAACCCATTGAGATATATCATTTTTCTGCACATCCTATTAATTTTGTCAAAAATTTAACAATTTGTTATATAATGATACACATTTAAAAAATACAAAATAAAAATTTGAGAAAAAAATATAATTGAATTTTAAAATATACATTATTTTAATATTATATTTTTAGTTCCTCTCTCTGCTTAAGGATATCCTTACCAATTTAAAAAAAATGAAGTGTTTTGAGAACGAAATTTCCAGGTTAAAAGAGTAAAACGTTGTACTAATATTTCTTTAAGACAAACTGGTTTTTTTTTTCTCAAATGGGATCATACACAACCTTTTACAAATTTGTACTTATAGAAACTACTGAATTCAGAAGACCTTTAGCGATAAGCGTGTATAAGAGTTTTCGGAATAGTGTTGTGCACAGTATCCACATAAAACAATATAATTTCGTACAAATATAATTAGAATAAACAGTTTAGTCAGATTAAATGTAATTATAAATAGCACCGGAAGTATCGCCGGCACGAAGAGTTTGAAGTTGCAATCTGATATTTCCAACAGCTCCGTTTATCTATCCACTTATTAAAGGTTTTATTCGTGGTTGGGAAAAAGTTAGATCAGTTAGATATGAAAGGAACAGAAAAATATCAAACGTGACGCTGTAGAGAGCTATTGATTAAGATTTATGGTCCAGATATAGGGAGAGATAAGAAGGCCCTGAGATTTGGTGTGGCCCAAACTCATTATACTCGCCGATAATCTGCACAAACTAGTTCCTCACGACCCAGATATGCCCTCGGCTTGACCCACATCCTTCTCCCCTTCGGATCGTTCGCCTAATATTAGAATCACGAGGACCTATTTTGATATTTCCTCTCACAACTCTGATCCCGTGGAAGTAGATCGGACGTAAGGCGATTAAAATCGGCTATGAAATGGATCGAGAACTTAAGTGGGAGCTCCGATGTGGCTACAACTAATAAACCCGTGGATAGGTAATCCTAATCCTGATTTCCACGGGAAAGAAAGGTTGTCATATGGACATCCAGTGGTTGCCCGTTGCCTTCTGTAGCAGACCGTCAAAGATTTAAGGCATCCTGAAGAACATTTCGATCATACCAATAAAAAATTCCAACACGCAGGGGCTGCGTTAACTAAGCAGATTTCCCTCGTACTCCACGTAATTGCATTTATCTTGAAAAGTAATAGTTCAATGAGAATAATATTTGGTATTTAAGTTTCAAATGAAGTATTTCATTATATAATAGTGTATTGTTTATGTGACACGAGCAGAAATGGGGGTTTACTAAAATCTGAAAACTGCAAAATTAAAATATATCTCAGTTAATGTTGAAGTTAGAAAATAAATGTATTTAACAACATTTATTGCATACATATAACAATAACATTGTTTCCATACATTTTTTCTATCCGACTCATAATAAGGGAGATATTTAGAATTTTCAAAATTCTGGCCCTCTAAATCGCTACTCCCACTGGACGGGTTTTTCAGCCGTCAACGAACTTGATCGTTCTTTTTACATAAAACGATTATATGTCAAGTTTGGTAACGATACGACCTACGGTAACAGACCAATGTATATATATATATATATATATATATATATATATATATATATATATATATATATATATATAAAAATTTTGAAAGGACCTCATTTTCGTCATCTAGGTAGATTCGATGGGCATTTGAAGACATATCTCGAAAATCGTGTCATGAGTACAACCTTAATAGCTGATTTCCCTCAAGGGACTTGAGTGGTGAAATTTTCATTTGCCGGGGTGCTAGGCAGCCCACCATTGTCCATAGTCAGTATGAAGACAATATGATAGGCATTAGCCCGTATGGATATCCAGACTACAACTTTAATGTACCGTCCACTCACATATTTTAATATCAAGACAAGGAGAAGGAAAATTCTAACCGCCGCTGTGGTAAAATACAAAAATGAACTCGTGTGCCTCAAGCTTTGTGCTTAGGAATTGACTTAATGAATTATGTATGTATTTAAAAGATATTAAAAAGTAATTTTAAGAGAAATAGCGCATGTCGCAATGGCTCTACTCATAATTGAGTAAAAATAAAAATATCTAATTCTTTGCAAAAGCGGTTTAATTTATTTCACTCTGAAGAAACTGCTCGCTTTCGTTCGAGTATTCTAATTCGAATAGTATATTCGTTCCTTGACAATGGAATTTTCTGCTCAGAGGCAGTCCTCGGTAAAACTCCTCCTAGAAAAATTGTTGTACTCTTGTTGGAGCTTTTGAAATCTTTGATTTGTATAAAAATGAAAATGCTTCCCAAGTAAACAGCCCAGGTGAAACAAAGCACAAAAGTTGTAAAACTAAATCATGGGGGATTAACTGCCAAAACTAAGGCGTCACAATTCTCGTAAAGAATAGAAAATAAATAAGACAAAATAACTTCCAGCTATGATAAAACTGTAGGGGGTGGGCCTAAAATTGCTGGCTTTGACCTGTTATTTTGGAACTGGGACCATTTTGGAAATAATTTAAAAACCTCTGTTTTTAAAGAATAGTCAGAGTTTTTCTTTCATATATGTGATAATTAAGGAGAAGAGGCAATTAAGAATAATGAAGGGAGAACAGAAACAATTATGATTTTCTGGTATAGCACAAAAAGGAAGTGAAATACAGGGAGAATACAAAAACAAATAAATTTGTTTTCTAAATTTACATTGTGAAGTAAAAGAAAGCTGATGGCAAGCCACGAAAGGAGACTAGGTGAAAGGTAAAATTGTAAGTTTAGGAAATATGACCAATAAACCCTGCGGAGGCACATACACGAACATTAATAATCTTTTTTTTTTTTCATTTGAAAATAAATGAGGAGGCCATCTGGATGAAATGCCGTTTCTAAAAACGATACTTGGATAACCTAGACCAGAGTCCAACGCCAAGGTCGGCCATCTGGAGTTCCACTTACGCAGGAACGCAAATGGTGGGTTGGCATTTGCGGAGAAGAAATTAAACTTCAAATGTATTAGAATGTATATTAGCAATCTATTATAGGGGGCCCTGGCTAGACATGTGTGTTGAGGCGTGAGGTGTAATCTCACTTGGTAAAAATTAGAAAAGAAGTAGTCCTTACTCGTTTGAGGCACGGCCATTCACGGATAACACACGGACACCTCATGACTAGGACTGAACCACCTTTATGTGCACTATGTAATACACAACTAGCTATCAAACACTTACAGACTAATAACCGACAAGAACTTACCCACCAACCTTGCAGAACCACTACTCGCTCACGACAAAAACCCATAATTCGCGGCAATCATGAAACACCTTCAACAGAAACAACTTTTCAACTAAATTTAAAACGTTTATTGAACATTAGACTTAAAGAATTAGCATATTTTAATATCCACTGGAGAAAATGTGACTGTACCCTGCGACCTACTACTGTAGAAATTTTAACTTTTTTTTTTTTACAATAAAGTGGCTATACTAACTTTTAGTTTTATAATATGAGTAAGTGTGAATCGATAAAATTGCGACACACCTAAATAAATAAGTAAAAATTAGAGTCCTGGCTTCGATTCTCACCTTGGCAATAGGAATTTATTTTGTGACGAACTGATTAAATAAAATCCTTAGACCCACTCTTGCTAGAAAAGGGTGGGACCTGCAGATAACCCGTTTCAATTGGCCTTAGTGGCGGAAAGTGTACGTTAATAAATATTAGTTATTTATAATATGAGACTCTTTAACAAAGCAGTCTGTCTGATATTCAGTGACGTTAGAAGTCTGATACTAGTTAGGGGAAATATATGAAGCATCCAAAGATAAATACAGATTGTGCACCTGAAGACTATCTCATTTAGCTGTTCCACCATGATGAACAAATTATAATATTTAGAGGAGTAGAGAGTTCGGTGGTTAGGACATGTGGAAAGAATGGAATCCTGCAGCCCGTCCAATGCGTTATATGGTAGAACTGGAGAAAAAAATAACGTTGTGGCTGTTTTGGACGGATACTTGTTCTAGTCAGGCATCTGTAAGTGGAAACTCCTAGCTGAAAATAGTGACGGATAAACCAAGATGGCGTTAGGGGAGACCCGGGTGTCACTAAGAATTTGCCAGCCATTAAAGTAGGATTATCCATCTCAAGAGACGTCCAACATTCTCCTTTCATACCACAAGCAGCCTGGGTGTTGTTCTAAATAACTAGATCATAACGTAAGGCGAGAGGATCTCTCACACCGACCCGGGAGTTGTTCCGCTAGGAAACCTAAGACATTCTCCCGTTCTCATTCACACGGAGCTATACTTCTGGTCAACATATTCGCATATCCTCATGAAAGCACTATTAGTAACAAGTCTGGACGAAATTTAAATCCGCATTTCAATTATCAATGCCAATTTATTAACAATAATAATAACAGCTACTAATCTCAACTAATTCCAGGTTTCACTGCAGTGTTGATGGAAGTGAAGAATATTGTGTACATGGAGAGAGAAAAAGACGTCCAATTCTTCACAAGTGGTTTATTTCAGCGCTAAACGCTTTCGAAGACCATTGTCTCCATCTTCAGAGCTACACATAAAAATAAAAACGTCAATAAAATCTATATACATTACAACAGGGTCATTATTCACGCTAATATCAATAAATAAAAACAGAATAAATATCTAAAAGAAGTGAATATAAATATGACCCTGTTGTAATGTGTATAGATTTTATTGACGTTGTTGTTTTCATGTGTTATTCTGAATGTGGAGACAATGCGAAAGCGCTTAGCTCTGAAAGAAAAATACTTGTGAAGAATTGGAGGCCTTTTCCTCTCTCCAAGTATTTCCAGATTTTGTTCTTATTTAATGTTCTTTTAAGAACCTTCGAGTAAGAGTTCGGATTGAACATGTGGAAGATAAAACAAGAAAAAAAAAGTTATTCAGTTAAGTCTACTTTGTCTACTGTATTGTCTACGGCTAATAAGGAAACGTTATCTACAGGTTAAGACCCGTTTCTAGCCAGGTTAGGATTTTATATAAAGAGTTTGTAGCTAAATAAATTTCTAGTCTCGAGGGTGGAATCGAACTCGACACTCTAGGTTTACCATGCGAAGTTAGGAACAATCCCTTAACTCACATGGCTAACCCCACTCCTTAGTAAATAAACAAAAAATTTATCAGTCATAAATTAATGGAATAATCTGTTACTAATTTATTATTCTTTTTCATTTATTGTGAATGAAAATACTAACAATTTAATGGACAAGAAAACATATGAAATGTATTAAACCATGTTATATTGTCTCCATTTCTGGAATCAAATCGATCTTAATTGTAATACGTACAATCATTCAGCCAGTGTTCGATTCCTACCTGAATGATAGGAATTTTGACTCATATTATTATTTATTAACGTTCACTTTATGGTTCCATGACTAAATGGGACTCATTACCTACAGGTCTTTTCTAGACAGTGAGGGACTAAGGTTGTAATTTGAATATTATATATAAATGTAATTCTAAGCCATTTATTTTTTAATGAAAATTCCATTACAATTAAAAATCGAAGTATATGATATATGTATATCTTATATTCCGCAAATCATCAAATTGAAATGTTTTCAGATGATTTCAGTCTCGAGTCTACCCACGCAACCTTCAAATCTTTACTCCTTGATGAAATTTGCTAAATATTAAAGCAAAATCAATAGCTACCATACAAACGTTTGATCATTTAGCTGTATTTAATCATTTTGAAAGTGTAAAACATTACGTTTTGATGTACTCATGTGCATGTAAGCCATTTCCCAATTTTGAATATTTCCCCAAGTTAGGCGTTTAAAAGAATGACTAAATACAAAATATTAAATACTCCTATACTATACATTGGAACAATAAGTAGTCACGAAAAATTTATAGATTTTATATGTTAATCAAAAAAAAAAAAAATATGAAGCTTCTGAACACACTTACGTTTCTCAAGGGCTCAGGTTAGCCATGTGAGTTCAAGCATTGACTTTTATCTCACATGGTAAACCTAGAAAACTCATTAAATAAAACCCTTAGTCCCACACTGGAACTATGGAAATATGTGTAGAACGACAATTGTAGTCAATTCCTTTACTTATAAGTTCGGTTAATATAACATCTTCGAACGGTCGCATAATAATGGTGATGCATGATTTTGAATTTTACATATTGAATGATTTGGTATCAATCGGATAAAAATTGAGACGCCTGGAACGTACGTTGGTAACACACATTTATCATACACAGTGAATACATGATACTTATGCTTTCAACAAGACGCTTCCCAATACTAGGGGTATTATTGTTGGGTAATAAGCATAAGAGTGAAGGTTTACTACTGGCTGAAAATTAATAAATACAGAAACTCCCTTAATTTATACAAACAATACTGAAAACAGTGAAAAACAACAATTTTGAATATTATATCCTGTTTGGATATATAATATTGTCTGGATCAATGTTTAGAATATTTATCGAGCTATTTTAGAATATTGTAATCAACAGTTACTAAAATCAACAACAATTTATCCAATAACATAAAATAATTTTGCTCAACATGAAATGACATATAACTTTCAAAGTGGCCAAATCTAAAATCAAGCTGGAATGCATTAGAAGTTCGGGCAATGCAAAGAACAAAACAAAACAGGAAATCGTGACATCTATTCCTGAAGAGAAAACTTTGTAATTTATTTTTTTTTTCAGAAAATTTAGTTTTGCCGTGCACATGTGATTAGTAAAAAAACACAAATTAAACCAGTTTCTAAACTTTTTCTTCATATAGTAATCAAATAATATAAATAAGACACGTGTAGAATACATGTCATAATCTTTTTTTTTTAATGTTTTTTTCTCCATTACAGACAATCTAATTTATTTCCCCCTTAGAGATTATATATATCACTGATAATAACGTAAATCTCATTGTATAAGAAGGAGTATTCAGTGAATGAAGAAGTATTTACAATATAAATCAAATTAATATCGTTTCATTTGAGGTTATTAAGACATGGGAAAAAATTGTGAATTTTTAATTAATTTTAGGACTTGAAGAATCTTATATTTTAAATGTGCTACTTGAAAATTACTTTGAATGAGGTACTCCATATGCACAAGTCGAAGTATCTTAATTTATTGTACAGCGCCCAATAGCTTTTTAACATTACATTATTGCTTTCCTGGAAGGGAATGAACTGACCAATAATTAATAAATATATAGTTTTTAATTTAGTGAATTTATTATTTAAGTTTACTTTTGCCCTACCCTTTTAGGGCAAACACAGGAAAGCATGCACCTAATTTCTTACATCCAAGGAAATGCTGGGATTTTTACCTCCAGGAATTAACTGAACTGGAATTTATCCTCATCTGAACTTCCCATATTGTTAATGGCATAAAATTTCCCTGCGTCATTGAAAATTCTAGATAATTCCTTTTAAAAAGTTAACCCTTAGTACTTACTACGATTCTTTAAATAACTGTAAAAGTTAACGAGAAATCATTGACTATTTTTCTCCTTACTATATTTGTATTTCGTTCATTTAGTTGGAACAAAATATAATTACATCACATGAGTTAGTTACTTTTCTGAAATTAAATTACCTTAACAATTGAATTTGGTGGAACCCCAGTTTAAGAAAATAATGAATATTATTTTGTTCAAAGAAGCCATTGAAAAATAAATTTCATACTCTAAATGTGTGTGAGCTAGGATCTATTATTTATATGTAAATAAACAAAAACAAATTTACAGTTAATTGTAATTATTAAATAAAAGTAAATCACTTACAGGCCCTAAGGCAAATAGGAGGAGAAGAAATGCCCGCCACATGGTAACCTGAAAGGAAAAAAAACTGAATTAAAGACTTAAGTAGAACAATAACTAATTAACTAGATTAAGCAAACGAGTTACCAAATAGATTCATAATATTCTATCATAACTTAACGAATGAACCAAATATATAAAAAAAAATAGTAATCTTCTCTGCAAGTATTGAAACATGTATTAAAAAAATTTCAATTTATTTTTCCTTTCTACTCCCTCTTAAGTTTGAACAAAGCGATTCGAATAGGGTAATAATATATTCTGCATAAATTCTAGTGATTCCTCAAGTGCAATTATAA
Source organism: Riptortus pedestris (assembly GCA_019009955.1). Taxonomy (NCBI): domain Eukaryota; kingdom Metazoa; phylum Arthropoda; class Insecta; order Hemiptera; family Alydidae; genus Riptortus; species Riptortus pedestris. The sequence continues at coordinate 110,411,291 of CM032232.1, forward strand.
ATAGATAATACCCATCACAAACCCTTTATTTCCTTATTGCCAGTAATACCACTCTAATAATGTGCTTTTATTAAAAAAACTCAAGTGAATTATTTGGTAAAATCCTGTGAAAAAACACCAGTTTGACTGAATTAGTGACAAGACTGGCGAGTGTTAATGAGCCGGAAAGCGGAAATAATATAATAAAGAAGAAGCAAATAAGATAAAATGCCTCAATCTACTTGAAGACCTGGAACCTAGAAAACCGAAAAGTTGGAGAAGGCGGTGTTCAAAGCCAAAATCAAGTTCAAACCCACACAAAATCTCATATTTGTCTATTGTTTTATTATCATCCTATTATAAAGCGGTGAAGTACAGCAATAATAATACAATAATAGTAAATCAGAAAAATGCCGAACTAATAGGCTTGTATAGAGAGCCTGCATTATTTGTGCTATTAATAAAGGCAGATTGCTATTTTCATAACTTGTTGAGGAAATGGACCCCCAAAAGATTGATCAAGAATATCAATAGCAATATCAGGTGGGTTGTAGAACAGTGGCAGGCCCAGGCAGAGATGGCGGGGGGGATTTGCGAAGGCTAGGTGTTAATTATTGGAGAATCCTAGTGCAGGCCTTTCTGAGTGGTCTAGGATAGTGACAGATCCAGGAAGGGCTGCAGAGCCTAGAAGTAAATAAAAGATAAATAGAATTGACAGCCTTAATGGCTGCTTCTTCATCTCAGTTATCAAGCCTTAGATGCTATCAGAGAACACGCCAATAAACGCCAAGACAAATAATACACCTGGGAGGCTACGTGAAATCAATCATAAACGAGGACGTGCAACCAAAGGTTTGCCCACCCCAGTGATCCACGAACATCAAAGGCTTTCTCCGTTCCACAAATAAACACGACATATATTTTGAGAGCTAATCCTTGTAGGAAGCTGAGCCTTATGGCGCTGCGGTTAAGAACAGTGTTTGACTGGCTTCATTTCTCCCGACCATCATCATAATTTTCCGAGGATAGCGGTACTCCTCGTCTCTGTTTTTTCTTCCAATCTCATACTTTCTCCGGCCACGCCGCAGCTCTGTAGACAGTATGCTTCTACGAGGGGTTAACTGATTGTGTGGCTTTCCATGGAATGGCCCGATCACAAGCAGTGTGCCACTTCAAAAGGATTGATTATAGGAACAATGCATTAGTTTAAGAGAGAGTACATCAATGTTCTCCGAAAGAAAAAAGAATCGTATTCAATTCAAGGACCCTTACCAACTTAGGTGTTTTCGGATAGTCCATAGCCAAGAGATAGTAATACTAATATTCCGTCCATTTTTGAAGATTCCAAAAAGGTATGCCCCCTAGACCCTCGGTATGCATAATTTCACGAAAAATATCTCGGTTCATATTCAAGAAAGAGAATAAATGTATTTAAAATTATTTATAGTACATTTAATTAAATCTGCTAAAAACTACAGATGGTCTCAGCTGTGATTGTAAAAGAACTCGACGCAAAGGCTATGCTAACAAAGGGGGTTCCCATGACGGTGCCACGTCACATTCTAATCACTATTCCTCGTGAAAAAAAACAAAAAAAACATTGTAAACCGGACTAGAACCCTAAGCTCCTCGTGAGATGTTCATTGGTGCAGTAGGACATTTTGAAAATTGTAGGTATGTGTATGAACGGATCTCATTCTATCTCAAAAATCGTCTAAATGAATAGTAAATATTCAAATTGTAATCAAATTTGAACTCGAGCTCTCTCAACAATAATTGTAGGTGTTCTTTCGCCACCATGTTGATCCAAGGTCGCGCACACATAGCATATTCCTTAGCTTTCTCATTAATGGCACTCTTTCGCTTTGGTCAAGCCATTAAAGCCACCCCTTTCTAATGAAAGAGTCATTGCCCAAGGCACTAAATAGACCACGTCCCTCACGATTAGTTCGTACTTCCAATTCAAGGATCTCATAAATGTCTGCGAAAACGCCCCAGAAAGTGCACTTTTAGCTTTCCTGAGTCGGCGTCAGCGATCAAAGTCGATGAATCAATTTCCTAGGCAGCAACTAGCCTTACTATATTCCCATTTGACTCAAAGCAAGGAAATCGGGACAAGTAAAAGCACTGTTTAATATGTCGGTTGCTTTATCTAGTACCCCAATAGCTTTACACAAATCTAATTAGCAGTGGACTTTAGGAAAGGGTAGATAATCGTGTGAACTGGATCACGAAGAGGAAAATCACGCGTGATACATTAATGCCTCCAGTTATTAGCCTTTTGGGAACTGGTACCTGTTTGATTACAGAGAACAAAGCATTGCTGCTACACTTACATAGCGGGACAATGCATACAAATACTGGGAACATTCCAAAGAAGTCAGCCGATGGCGCCACGTCTCATATAAGAACCCCACTCATATGATTACAAGAAAACATGACATCATGTTCAACTAAAATGCCAAAATGAATTCAGATGAAATCATAAGTGGTGTTTTGTATCCGGATCGTTGAGATATAGCTTGAATAATCATTCACTCCATAAAAGATATGGCTTATCGTGCAATGGTTATAATGCAATATCTTTCCTCTTTTTTATATGTCAAAATCCGCTCTGGGTCGTATGTCTGACAAAACTGGAGTTACTGTAGTTTACAGAATTATCTGTCAACATCATTCGCATTGATGCTATCTACTGAGGGATCCTCTAGTATAGCAGTTTTCCCACTCTTCCTTCATTGTTGGTTTCTCTTATCCAGACTACAAAAGGAATCATCTCGAAGTCCTTGTAACTTCTTTTCCTAGAAATTTACATGAAAAAGCAAGAGCTTTCTCAAGTCTCATGCCCGGGTCCTTTCACAGAAACAGCTTAGAGTTTTAGCATTAAACATGTAAAATATGTATACTTTCACCCTCAGCTGCATCAAAACAACAAAATTTAATTTCTGTCGTATTGTAAAGCGCGGTTGTAGGATCTTGCCCCCTTAAGAATTTTCAAGAATATTTGGTCAAGAATTTTCGTAGCCGTTCTTGTAGAAATCATAATAATTTTCTATATTTATAAAGTTTCCTTATATAATGTTTGGGTATGCTTGTGGCCTAAATGAACCCATCTCATTAGACACATTAAAAAATATTCAGATGTTTTGTTGGTATGAAGCATCTACGTTGGACAAATATTAACAAATTTATTTTTCGTAGAAACCTCTATTCCTTGAAGTCCTATTATACGTTTTTTTTTTTATTTTTTTTTTCTCGTCCGCTTAAACGTTTAAACAGAACATTTGTAAAGGCCATTCTTTTTATACAATGCATAACATTTAATAATTCTGTTTAGAAAGACAAAAGTAGGATTCAAAATTTTGAACATTTTCATATTTCTAAATGTTTATAATTTAATTATTAATTTTATTTTTTAACTCTCTGGTTACTGGATAAAATTAGTGCAGGGTCGTACACTATAACTATTTATTTATTTTTAATACTATTATAATATAAATTTTTTAAGAAACTTTTTTATAGATGGAGACCTCCATTAAGAAGTTCTATTAGGAAGTCAACTTCCACTTCTATTGGTAATAGAAAAAATTCACAACTCAAAATACTAATCAACTCCTTATTCTTTTTCTACGCATCCAAAAGCGTAGAAAAATCCATTCTTTATTTGAATATAACTTGAAAACCAAATTTTGGAGCCAAAAATGTTTAAACCTAACCTTAATGGTTAAACCAATTCAGTTCTGAAAAAAATAGTAAACGCACAATTCCTATCATATATGAATCAAAACCAATAGTATCGAATAAAAGTTTCGATTTAAAAGTAACCCCACGATGGATATTTGAAGAACTTTTTCGAAATTCGTGTTATTCGTGTGTCGTACAGCCTCAACAGCCGATTTCTCATAAGGGATTATATTTAATAAAAATCCTTGGTTTTTATGTGACGAGTGGAGCGACGAAAATTTCTATTATTAAGCCATTTGAATCACAATGGCAGAAAACGTAAACACGGTTTATTTCCTTCCGCTGTTTTTCTATAGAAATTGAGGTAAACATTAGTTTTACTTATTTTTAAGGCGAGTCCTCTGGCCTCCACCCTCATGCCTCTTAGCAATGAAAGAGGCTTTCTAAGCTATATTAACCTCATGATGGTGTTCCATTAATCATCTGTACAAGCAGCTCTTACTACTACTTTACATTGTTTAAATACCATTAAGTGGTATTTAAGACATTTCAAATATTCTGAATATTGGAAATGACACTGAACGGAAAATGTAGAAAAGGACTTTTTGCTTTTCACCAAATAAGATATCTTATATAGAAGAAGATATAGCATTTAGATGCAGTTTGAGAAGTTGCAGAGTGAAAATCGGTGGTTATAAAGGTACCTGGTTCAACCAATGTAAGTTATCATTGAGGAAGTGTATTTTGTTTGTTTACAGAAGAAGATACAAGAACGAGGATACATTTGATTGTATATAAAATCATCAATTCAAAGAGTTATATATTAAACTATAATTTTTGTTTACATTTGAAGTTTTGTTAACGCATTACTTCAAACATCTGTTCTTCACTAGAATTAATTTAATAATAATATATATCACTCTTTTAGAAATAAGTATATGGTGTAGGTAATGTAAAAAGACCCCTTATCTCTTGTACTTGAGATAACCACAAATTACACTTATTTTAAGAAATGGCTTCAAACTTGTATAAGAGAAGACAATAAAGACTTGGCCGACAGCTGGGACAGTGGGTGCGGTGCATCCGGGAGCAGTGAGAGAATCACCGTTACTTGTCACTCTTCGAACCTATATTCCATGTGAGGCACTCTGCACCCTTCTCCAATCACTGGATACTCATCACCGTTAATTGGCAATAAACATCCCACTACCACAAGCATATTTCAGTTGTAAGCACCAAATAAGCCCCATGCACTAAATGAGTGCCTGCATTTCTTCTACATCGTTTGACTATGCATCGGTATTCAAGGATCATTCAGGAGGCAAGGGTTTGCGAAAAAAATTTTAATGCTCGCTTATGTGAGTTTTTTAGCAGATTTCTCTTGTGAGAAATCAGGGATTGAGGTTGTACTCATAACACGAATTTCGAAAAAGTTCTTCAAATGTCCGCCGATCGTGCCTAGGAGATGACGAAAATAAGTATATATGTCTGGTACAAAGCTACCCGAACGTACATCATTGACTATAAAAGCAATCTTGAATTTTCAGTCAAGGGGTGGGAGTTACTTGTTTGTCGATACTATTAGTTTTGATTCAAATACGTGAAGAAATGAGCGTTAATTATATTTGTCAGAACTGAAACGCTGTTTTGGGTGTAAACATTGTTGGTTCCAAATTTCGGTCTTCCCATAATATCTCACAAGAGAATGAATGTGTAAAAAAAAATAAGTACTTGATTAATATTCTGAGAGGTGTATTACAGCAGATTTACCTTAAGGAAAGTCAGCTTTAAGGTTGTTCTTTTGGCAAATCGCAATTTTTGTTTGATCATTACCAAACTTGGTATATAATCGATTTATTTTAAACTGAAGTTCGTTAGGGGCTGTAATCAGACCAGGGGTTTAGAGGGTGGAATTTCGAAAATTCGATATATTTTCTTTATTATACGACGGATCCAAAATTGTTCAGAGCCATCCTTCCTGCAAATATAATAAATGTTGTTACATTTTGTCTCTATCGTGAATATTATCCGAGAAATGTGCATTCTTTATTTTTCAGCTATCAGTATATCCCACTTAATATTAGTCACTTAACAATAAGCCAATGAACCATTTTATTCCAAGCTTAAATACCAAATGTTGTTTTGAACTTGTAGCGGCGACGCACGTACTCGTGAGTCGTTCGCTATCAAATATGATAACCACGCGGTATAAAAAATACCAGATGGTTTTAAAATATGTTCAGTTAGTAAAAATAGTTAACCGGATTGCGAGTGCAAAGTTAGAAATGCGAAAGAAAATATCTAGTGTCTCGTGTTAACTGTGACTGAGTTGTGGCTATTCAAACTGGACCATAGTGAATAGTGAAACTACTAGACTTGTTACCTGTAAATATTTTATGCCAAGAAGTTTTTATTGTTTTTAATATACAACTTGAAAAGTGCACAGAACTATTTATTTCACCCCACTCAGTCCACTAAAAACTCATCTTTACTATATGAGATACATCCAAATCATTTAATATTTTAATTCTTAAACTGGAAAGTGTTTATTTGATCTCTGCTGTACTCGATATTTACACGTTTCAGCCAACACTAAAGATCGTATTCGTTAATGAATGAAATCGGACCAAGAATACGATAGGGGGGGATAAAGGGAGGGGGAATTCGAAAATTCAAATATCTCCTTTATTATGAGTCGGACTGAAAAATGTTTTCTACAAGTGTTTTTATTATATACATTCTTTTCGTAACTCAAATAATAATAGACTTATTTTTACTTTCTTGTTTTCAACGTTCAGTAATCCCCTGCTTCAATTTGTCAGAGATTTACGTAGATATAAAAAATTTATGATGAGCAGAAATCAATAGTATTTCATGCTGAAACGCGGGAAATTTGCTTAGTTTACGCAGCCCCTGTGTGTCAGACATTTATTTAAACGTGTACTTCACATAAAGATTTAGACTTCTATCTTTGTAGCGGGGCTCAGGTTAGCTATGAGAGAGAGACCTTAATCTCACATGGAAACCTAGAGTGGCGAGTCCGATTCCCGCCCTGGGCAAGAGGAGTTTATTTAGTGACGGAAGTCACTAAATGCAATCCTTAGACCCACCCTGGGGAATCCATAAGGATGGTAACCTGTAGATAGCCCGTCCCAAGGAGGAACTGAACTTCTGCCATCAACCAGCAATGCTGTCAACTGCTAGTAGATTCTTCAAATGCATGAACCCCAGTTTCGGGCCATCCAGATAGTCCTTCCATTGCTAGCTCTCCTCCTCGCCTCACCAGTTATGGCCAACCACCACCAACCATTTCCTGGACAGCTTTTCGGGCTCTGGTCTCTAGGCGTACCCTGACCAAAATCATTCACCTCTTCTAAATAACATAGAAAATATAACACTCGCCACACTAGTTCCACATTTCTTTTATCGTCTCTTAAGTGTAAATCATATTCACGGCACTCCGGTCCAAGAACTAGGGCGCTCATTCGTGCGAGTCCACGTTTTACTGAGATACGTATGCCTCTTGGTATATGCATATATAAAATACGAGGGGTACTTATTATTTTTCGGTTACCAAATCTAGCTTGAGATAAAGCTTGCTAGGCATTCCCACTGACTATATTGCTTACAATAACTTAAGTCTACATTGTCATCTGCCTGTCGGAAATCGAAAAAGAGTTGGTGTAGATTAAGATCATAATAATTTTACTTTTCATGTATTTATTTGCCTTATACAGAAGAGATGACCAAAGGACCAAACAAAATCTTCTCTGGTACTCTCTCAGAAACCGTCCATCCTATTGACGCGCCGGAATGTCGGAAGAAGCACTACTATTAATGAAGTAGTCCCTTAGCGTTTCTTTTCTTTTCACGACATTGTATGTAATGCGTGTTTCCTCTGAAGAACTCTTCGTCGTGCGTCGCCACTTTCCTGAATGCCTTCCGGACATTCATTATCAAACCAAGAGTTATTTTCAACGCCATTAGTAGACTCCACGTTCAACGCATCTTTCGACCTCGCGCACTTTTTTGACACTTGGGTCTACATGTTTGCGAACTGATATTGAAATACTAAAATACCCACTGATTTGGCCATGCAAACCCTGTCAATGATGGAATGTTGTCCCAGTAGTGCATACCCGATGCTTCTTGCAATAATATTCGTACACCCGTTGTTTTGCATGTTACACTATTGATTGTATATGTGTCTCTGCTTACACATTTAGTGGGGACGGTCATATCGTTTATCTTCACTGGGCCTCTTGTAGAGACATTTAATACCAAAGTTCTGCTCACATATGGTTCAAACATGCCCTGCAATTTTCAAGTTTCTATATTCAGTTGGTTTATTATTTTTATATTGTTTTATCCCTTTTTTTATAAATGTACTTTAATATCTAGTGGTGGTTGCCCCCCTTCCACACACACACAAGCAATTGAGTCCCAAGGCCTATTTTTTTAGCCAACACCATTCTTCCAAATTGCTCGATATAATCCGTCAAACTGCTTGTAGAACGACGCTTTTATAGAAATTATATGCATGGAGCTGCCTAGGAACGCCTGCAGTGAATGTGGTTATCCCATTCCCAGTAAATAAGGATTAGCAACTACACCACACTGCTGGCAAGGGCCCACATAGACACTAACTGCAACAGATGAGCTAAAGTGAGATGAATTATAATCACCACCCAAAATATCATCTACATACGTGTACATTTTTTCCCCAGTGAATAATTAACACGGAAAAAAAAGTTTCTCTAATCACTATTAGATTCATACTTGAATAATTATGTCATTATTAAAACCATCTTCGTAAGGACAGTAATAAAACAGTTTTCGATTTATACCTTGTTGTAGAATCTCTACCTAGAGATACAAATTGGACTATTACATCTCCAACAGTAGTAGAGATATCAACATGGAGCAACATGTCTCGGACATTATAGTGTGTTATGTGGTGTGTGTGTTTGTGTGTATGTGTTTGTATTTTTCCGAAGTATAGTAGACTGAAATATGTGATACATTTGAAACGACATCGGATATGAACAGATAAAATTGTCCCGTACATTTAGAAAATTAAATACATTCCCGCAGGGATATTTGAGTCTGGAAATACATGTAAAAATATAAATTTCTGTGTATGTTAGGCTGTGTTCAAAAATATAGTTAATTATTAAGGTTCATTTGATTTGCAGTTGCCATTTTCTTCATTATTAATTTGTTTGCTTTTGGTTAGATTACCTATTATTAAAATGTTAGTAATATCAAAATTAAGATATATATACGACTGATACTCGTATATATATATATATATATATATATATATATATATGTATATCACAAATATTAAGCATAATATTTTCACTACCGTAGGATAGCTTTTTTTCCTTTTGATGTACTTTTAATAGCAACAATTAAAGTTAAGTCGCCAAACAAAATCTGACTCTCAAGTTTCAAATTTAAATAATTAGCTGGTTTCACAGTGAGTATATTATTGTTTGTCCAATAAAAAAAATACTTTCAAACGAATGCTTTCTTAGTGCTTATACGCAGAGGCTGCTTTTGTAAAGGGGCGTGCTCTTAGATTAAAACAAAAATTGATTTTACGAATGAACTATGTTTTTTCAGAGTTAGAAAGGTGGCTGCAGTGAGAGGAGACTGATATTGAGATCGTCTAAGTGAACGGAGAGGAAAAGCGAGAGATGGAGAATGTGAGGTTGAGGTCCGACCAAGACCGTGAAAATGGCAGGGCTGTCTCGGTCATTACCTCCGCCCCTCACTTACCCCTTCGTTCAAGGTCCCCTTATAGGCTCAGTCAGCTGATAACCTCTTATCAAGTATCACTTAACTATAATAATCAGTTTGTTATCTCTAATTACGGGTTAAAACAAAATTTTGGGGAAATTTTTGAAGTGTGTATTGCCAGTCATAAATAAGTGGCAAAACTGCGAGACAGTACCCTTGAGCAAGTAAAAACTTCAACAATGTTTCTTAAATGGCATTTTTTAAGGTTTCAATTACTATGAATAAAATATTTGTCTTCCATCACTCTTGTTTTTATTTGATTGTTAAACATTTCATTTTTCACCTTAAGGGAAATCAGTTATTGAGGTCGTATGTCATGACGCGATTTTTGAAAAAATGTCCACAAATTTCCATCAATCCAACCCGGGATATGACGAAAATGAGGTCCGTTCAAATTTTGAAGTCTTTATATCTCCATTATTATGCGTCGGACGAAGATTTGTATAGAACCAATCTTATTTCAAATACAATGTTCTATAGATGTTGTTAATTATGTTTTTTCACTATTTGATTTTTTTGGCCCTCAGAAACCCCCCCCCCTCCTACTCATGTCATATTAACTATAAGCTGTTATATTATGAAGCACATTATTTGAAGCCTAAATACCAAATATTGTTCTCATTGAACTTTTACGTTTTGAGGTAAATGCAAATACGTGACGCACGTGGGAAATCTGCTTAGTTAACGCAGCCCCTTTTTTGCTTAGTGACGGACATTTTTTTGTCAGCATGTATTAACAATGTATTATCATTTATGCTTAATAATGTGCATGACTAGTTTATGAGTAACATATATGTCTGTCTTCTTTCTAGTGGGTTCCAAACAATTTGTTCTCAACCAGAATCTTGGCAAAAACAAACCAAGAAAAAATAATACTTTAAAATATTTACTAATAATTAATTATTCTCTATCACAACCGAAACACAGCAGTAAGACCATTCGGAAGTGTTACTCTCTTAACACCTCCTTCATTGACTTAATTGTTTTGATACCAGAATTCTACTTATTCGTGGTTCAACACATTTCTTTTACCCTCATTTAGTATTATACCGATTTTGGTCCTCTGGGGATATCTGGACTTCTATTTAAAATAAATACATCGCCTGCAAATTTTAACCTATTTAAAATCTTTATTTCCCGGAATCCTCCAGTTACTCCGTATTTAAAAGGTCATTTCTGATAAATTTATTATGAGCAATGGAACAAAATTGCAAATGTAACTTGTTCATTTAGAAGTATAGTTTTGAATATTATTAGAAAGATTACCTTTAACTGTTTTCACTCAATGCGTACACTTACGTGATTGTTTAATTACTTCTGGTCGTAGATTTCAATCAGTCAACGTCCAATGAGTCATCTTTTTTAAAAAAATGATAATCATTGGTTCATCAGTCTATCTCCAAGAGGAAATTATTAATTTTACCCAATTTGGTATTTATGAGGAAATTTTCAATTGTTTTACTGACTCAATTATAGTCTTTCAAATTAGTTTATATTTTATGCTTTAATTTTCGAAAGTCAAAAGCACCTGAATAAACCGTGTCGTTTCACTTTACTGTCCCATTCATTTTTTTTTAAGATCACTCAGTTAATCATGAAAAGTTAGAAATAAAAATGGATGAAGCTTTGATTAAAATTATAGAAATAGTCTAAATTGCAATGTGACAATTGTAGCATTTGTATTACTTTGGTTTCTACTTACAATTTGATTAATAAAATTTGACTTTTGAGGTGTGATTAAATGATGAGAGTATGGTTTCAATGGCCTTTTGTAGTAATGGTGGATTGGCATCAAACTCTAGAACACCCGACACTTTTAGTCATTTTGGAAATTACCAAATAGTATTTTCGCGACTGCCTATTATCCAAAAGCAGAATGCTTTCCTTAGTGCCTTCATGTTTTAAATCTGGTAACCTGTCTGAGTTTGACAAAGTTTATTACCTAAAAATTTCTTACACATGCCTAGGTCGGAAGGCTCCTGTATTTAAAATGTTTTAGGATACTACATTAACACCTAGTTTATGGTATAAGAAATAATTGCAGATTACAGGAATAGAATTATCATTATCACTGTTCCTTGTGATAAATCTAAAATGAGTATAACAGCAGATAAGAGAAAAGAGCAAGTGAAAACTCACATTGCTGTGGAACAGGTTCCAAATGACTGGGGCATGATCTTGAGGCGAGAAAGAGATAAATATTCACAAAGAGTCTGGCCGTACAATGGCCCAGTGATAAGATCGCTAAGTGGAGAAAGCGGCCAGTGTTATAGCCTGTCTCGGCTAAAACGCACACGAATGAATGAATTAACATCCCCTTTCTGCCAAAGGCCACCTGTGGAGGGTGAGAAGAATGCAGAGATGTCTCTGACCATTATCAACTGTCAAAGGGAAAGTAAATACAAAGGTGGGACGATATGTTGAAAGATGCCATCAACAATATTTGAATGGTCGTGCTTATATCACGCTTCAGATATTGTTTCCGGTCAATTGTGACTCAACATTGAATTGAGACTGCTTTGATGAGGTAGAAGGAAACAAAGCTCAGATTTGTAAGAACGTTTTTTTATTGTGTGTGTTAATTGTGATGAGGGCTATTATAACATGGATCTGGATGTGCAGTATGGTGGACCCCGTATACAGTAGTGGTGAATGACGAGAACACCGATTATGGAAAGCTACCCTTTATTGTGAAGTACATTGACATTGAGGAGTATCTTCAGTACTACCATTCACCTCTGGTTGGAGGGCTATTATAACATGGATCGGGGGATGCAGTATGGAGGACCTCGTATACAGTACTGGTGAATGATGAGAACACCGATTATGGAATGCTACCCTTTATTGTGAAGTACATTGACAATGAGGAGTATCCTCAGTACTACCGTTCACCTCTGGTTGGAGGGCTATTATAACATGGATCTGGGGATGCAGTAGTAGTAGACCTTGTTTCCAGTAGTGGTGAATGGTGAGTTGAACGATTAAGCAAAACAAACCGACATATATTGTGAAGTATTTATTTGGCATCATCAATTCCTACAAGAAGAATAGCTTTTTTAACTTAAAAAAAATTCAAAATGACAAAATATAGAGATTAAAACGTGTCGGTGCATGAGGGGCTCAAGCCCTATAATGATGCAAATTATTTTCCTACATCGGCGGTTTTCGGTATCTGTTCAACCGTTCACACTACTGAATTACTAGAAGTGTGAAATACCTTCAGTACGGTGAATTTTATAATAAGAGATAAAACAAACCAGTCTCCTCAGGTATTTGCACTTTGCGTCCTTCCTGCTACTGCTACAAAAGTCAACTTCGTATTTGCCACACTCCGCTTATCTTTTTCAAACCGTATGTTCAACATCAATCAGTAGCCAATCATACAGTTTATAAGAAATAATTTAAAGAAGTCTTAGACACATCAAAACGGGTTACTTTCGATTCTAAGAAAATCTTTTCTTTTAAATAGTTAAAATGAATATTAAAAAGCTTAAGAATATAAGATTATTAATTAAAAATAACTAGCTAAACTATTTTAGAACGTAGAATAGCTATTGCGAAAACGCTTTTGGAGAATATAATTATCTTACGAATGGAATTGCAAGCTAAAGGCCAACCCCAGCAAATTACAAAAAAATCCGATAATTTTACCCATGTAAAAAAATCAATATTTCTCACCACTCTTTAAATGCGTTTAATACCATTTAATAAATGTTTTAAAATGTCATTACGTTCGTCAATAAGTTTACATGAATCGACAATAGACAATAGTTTTGGAAAACAGACAAAAAACTGAAAGATATGAAATTCTTTTTGTCGTAAGAACTGCGGTTAATCATAGTTAATCACCGACACTTTATTATTTTCACTAGCTTGTCTTTTTGTGTGCCTAACTAGTAATTTGTATGGCCTGTGGACTAACATGCTACCAAGGTATTTTCGAATAACCGTCTACAGTTGCCTGGAGTGAATCATCTTATGTATATCCTAGAAATTGCAGTTATTATTACAATTTACCTATTAATTTTTTTGTCTTTATTCTGTTCAGCACCAACGTAATAATCGTGATTTACAAAAATCGGCAAATAAGAGAGAGTATAATTTCTTCCAATAAAAATACACAAAATGCAAAAACACTTAAAATGCCGGATACTTCTCTTTTAACTGTTGGCGTCTCTAGGAGCTGAATAAAAGTTTTTTCCCTTGCACAAATAGATACAGAAGCATGGCTAAATCACTGAAGCAAATCGTTAAATCATCGTTCAGCACTATCTGATCTAACACCATTATACGGGTTCTTCATTACTAAAGTATTCAGAATACTAAATTCCCTTGTGTTTTTCGAAGGCAATTCTGATAGATTCGAATAAGCAATTTCTCTCCTTTGATGTCGGTGTGACGAAGAATAAAATATATAAAGAGAAGTAGTATTGAAGAGGTAAATATCATAGCAGCGCAACATATATTTTCGACGAGATACCTTTGTGGTTACCGTATAGGCTATTACTTTTCCAATATCACGTAGTAGTTGCTGTCTGTGGAAACCCGGCGTTATCATATCAATCTCTTATCGTCTACTATCTGATAATTTGATCTAAGATATTGAAAGAAAGGAAATTTCAGTTCTCGCGTATTAATTGCTTTTGAATTTTTTTGTAAAGAATAAGAAGCAATGAAACTGCGTTCCCAATGATATTTTGTAGATTTACATCGACAGGGACTAGTTAAAATTGTAAAAATTAAAGAACCACAGTCTCCGAAATATAATAACTTAAGCGCAATGCTTTATGGTGCCTAAACAATACTGCAACCTGCACTTTTGAAACAAGTTGTTTACTTAAAAGATACTGAATAGGTTTAAAACAGTTGGAAAAAACAAAGCTTCTAGCGGCGGGTGATATATCCATTCCGGTCGAAAGCAAATAATATAAATGTTTGTACTACCTGATGCCAAGAGAGTCTTAAAAAATTAGCACTTCTTGTCGCTGAACAAAGTCACGAACCACGAATCGAAGCAGAATCACGGCGCACTCCGGAGACTACCTCTATAGATGAAGCACTGGCTAGGCTCACGAATAAAATATAGATATATACTTGCTGTTGGTGTGTGTGTACCTGATGGTGAGTCTTGAGCTGTGGAGACGCGGAGGTGAGATGGAGGACTGAGGTGTTCCGCTAACGGGTCGGCAGCGACCGGTCCTCTGCCCTCCTGACATACTAACAGGGGGAAAGGGAAAGACCCACGGCCAAGGACATCTCTTTAAGTCCGTCTGTCGGTACCTTTCTGTGTGTGTGTCTACGCCAAACACCTGTTCCCAGGGTTTCTCTGCGCCCCCCTCATCAGGGCTTAAAGCAATAAATAGTCAACTGATGAGCTGTTTAGGAAGACGATGGTGGGGATGATCCTCCTAGAACTACAAGTGACACAATTGACTCTATTGCATTATCGGCAATTGGTCACAACAGAAATAATGATTGAACTCAATCATTCTTTTTTTTTAAAAAAAAAGAATAATTCAAGTAGGGGTAAAACCGGGTAGCTAAGGTTTGAAGGCTTCCAGAAACCACAATTTTTACCACAAATAAGTAAAGTTTTGTTGAAATAAAGTCTACTTATCTGTTAAAGTAACTACAGTTTCAAAAACAAAATCTAAATTTTTAAGGAAGTTTTCCCTTAATTTTTTTTTGTAAAAAGTCATTTTGCACGGTTTTACCCCGCTAGTAGGGTAAAACCAGGTACATATGTTTTTCTTGTGGGAAAATAAAAATGTAAAAATTTTTAATCAAATTAATGTTTTTTTGTTAATAAAAAATGTTGTTTGATGTATTAAAACAAACTCTCTTTTTGGGAACAGTACAAATAAATAAAGTAAATATATAAACAAATAACAACATTAATCTTTTTAGCTATTTCAAAACAATTATATATTTCAAAAAGTAAATTCATAGTTGCAAGATTTATCATATTTTTTGTCATCATACATGCTTTTACAGTGAAATAATTAAAATTAGGTAAAAATACGCTTGTTATGTTTGGAGAATCGTAGCATAGCTGCTACCCGGTTTTACCACCCGCGTAAAATTTAAATAAAATATTGCGTCATTCGGGCATACCAAACGCTAAAGACAATTACTTAGAGCTAAAATAAAGGTAATTAAAACTTGTACAAAGGGAACTACATGCCTGTGTTCTAATTGGAATAGGTACAATCAAAAACTTTATCCAGGTTCCACGAAAATTGAATTATTGTCACTGACGCAAAACAAGCAAGCTTAACGATTTGGCGTAATGGCCGCTACTTCTTCTTCACAGGTGGATTGTAGTTCCTCCGTTATCAGCCCGACTGCAGTACACACAACATCTAAGAGGAGGTACCCGGTTTGCTGCCGACTACCCAGTTTTACCCTACTCTCCCCTACGTTTGACATAACTGGTCTCAAATTTTAGTAATTCTACGATTTTAAAGGGACAGGATTATTAAAATAATCCGAACTCGGTGTGATGGTTCAACTTCCATCGTCATTTCATCTCCATTACTTAATTCACTGGGAGGTGGTCAAACTAGCCTCAGCAATTAGTAGATCATTAAAAGACTAGGAACACTTGTACTTGATTATATCATTCTATTTGAGGTGGTTCCTCTGTGGATCGATAATAATCTGACCCTACTTAGACAAATAATTTGTGGATTAAACTTGGAAATTCGCTTGTTGGTACTCGACTTTATGAACTTTACACCTTTCCATAATTTTTTAAATTTGCATTGCATGTATTTCCGTTTTTCTTTCAAACTTTTCAGCGATTCCATTTATCCTTCCCTAATGATTCATCTGGTAATTGTATACAAAATTTTGCAACTCAATCCTTGCTGAACGCAATACTGTTATTTTCCAATGAAATCTGGTCTATCTATCTAGTAACTTATTTACCTAATTCATCTGTATGCTGAAATGACTAGGATTTAATATTTTTATATACTAACTTAAAGAAACATACAAAATTTCTATTTAAACAGCTTATTTGAGAATCCCATTTTCTCCACTTTGGCACTCTCAGTTCAGAGAACACCGCAAGTACCCCGAACAAACTATGTACCTATATTAGACAAGATGAGGGGCTCCTATTGATCGGTGGTAGGGGATCCTACTTTAGATCACATAACTGAAGCAGCATCGAGCATTCTGAGTAGCTGGTGGGTTACCGCGGCGTTAGTTTGCCGAGGCGGTAGATAGTGAAATGGTGGTAGTCTAGGGAGTAAATCAGAAAGACAGCTTATAGTTATGAGGGAGGAAATTGGTGATATGATCACTGCCAGCCACAGGTATAATGAGGTCCGCCAGTCTATGCCAGGTCCTCCTTGGTTGACAGGGGTTCCACAACCGAGTTGATCAGTCACTGCGTAAAACTCTGATTGAGAATCCCTCGAGTCCCACTCGAAGTCAGCTAAAGAACTCTAAGGACTACAACGTCTACTGAAAAAAATAAGTAAACGATATGGGGCAAATATGCAAAACAAAGCAGAAGTGGTTCTGTGGCGTGAAAATGAAGGATCTGAAATGTACATTGAAGGGTTGTAACATAGGCACAGATCCTAAAAGGAATTTTACAACTGCTATCACATATCTACATGCCATATTTGAAAATTCCCCTCAAGATAAATAAGTCTTAGAGGTATCGTACTCAACCTGGTGTATCCTTTGAAAAATGTTCTCAAATGTCCTAAATGTAAATAAACAACTTTATACTTGTTAACACATAAGCGCTTACAATTTACGTTTGATCGCTCCCAAAATCGAAATTTAATAGTTTCATTTAAAATGAAAGATCAGTTTACGGCTGAAAGACAGGGAGGTTAGGAGGGAGGGTGAATTATCTCCGCTATTATGAGTTGGACCGAAAAATGTTAAGTAACCAATCTTCACAAATAATACTCAACTACAAATCTTTTTTCCATACATTTATGTCTAACTCAATTAACGGTAATTTGTATTTTTCGGCATTAAGCCTACTCCTACTCGTCTTACATTAACAATAAGCAAAATTAACAAAAAATGTACTTTAAGCTAAAAACGACTTATAGTTTTCATCGGACCTTTACACTATGAAGTAAGTGGATAAAGGCTCATCGTGAAATAATCAATAAACATTCTACGGTCTCAGGAGAAATTCTAAACTCCAATTTTTATTTGATCGTTATCAAACGATATTTAACCGTTTTATGTAAAACTAAATGTAAAATCTCTTAATAACTTGAATAAGTGCAGGAGAATTAGGGGCTCAGAAAAATAATAAAATAGAATATCTGAATTTCTTATAATGCGGCAAATTAAAATTTTTAACATAGCCAAATTTATGTACTACAATCATTAAACTATTTTTACAACTCGTTTTTTTTCTAATTTATATATTAAACGATTAATTTTTATATTTTTGTTATCAGCCTACTGTTAAACCAATTTCCTTCTCATCGAATTATCTCTTAAAGAAACATTATTACGAACACATATAATGTTCAGCTTGAACTTCAAGTTCTATTAGTACGAGCTTCTATCTCTGGGCGAAAAGAGAATACAATGTGAAATGACATCATCAGTGTGTCATTCCAGCTTGTAGAAAATCTGCTTAGTTCCACCAGCATCTGCTCAACGGACTTTTTTTGCTCCCGCAAATTAAAGAGTAAAGAAATTAAACTCATAGCTTATGTTAAAAAAGATTGTAATTCTTCCAAAGCAGTAAATATATCTTCTTTACCTTCAACTTTCTAAATACCATACCAGTGAGCAAAGACTTTTTATGATACAATATACTTTTATTCGGCCAGACTCACGAATGAGGCACTCAACGTGAACTAAGAGTATAATTACATTAAATCAAGGCAACGAGAAAAGAAATCAATTCCTGAATTATGTATTATGCCGGTTGGTGGTCTCTGAATGCCTTCCCATACGGCTAAGTGGATTCATCTATTAAAATAACCGCAACATTTCATTTTTAAAACAATATTCTTCTCACATATGCATTTAAACAAATTCATTCGAGATATCTCTACAATTTGTCATTCAGGAACTGATTATTAAGACTCAGATTTAAATACAGTCGTTCGTTCTACTTTCACCTAAGGTTAGATACATGTTGGAAGAAAATATTTTCTTTATAGTATGTGTTATACTGATTTTCTATTGTGGAATTTTAATCAATGGCATTATATAACCACTTCCTTCTGGCATGAAGAGAACTGGTGCGGTCAAGGGAATATATGATTAACAATCTAAGTCAACTCCATTACATTTCGAGTTCTTATGAGGAATTGAAAAGTTTTCTACTGTTCTTCGGCTTCAGTACTTGCACACAATGTTCGGTTTTCTGAAACTTTCCCTTGGTGTAAATTAGATATTGAGATAATACTCATTGGCCGAGTTTTGATTAATTTCTTGACTTGATTACCCATACTACCTGGTAACATCACAAAAGTTATACATGCATATTTTAATATACCTGTAAGTAGCAATAATGGTGCGACCGGAGTTCCACCAGCAATTTAGCAGAATCACTCCTTCTTAACTGATCAAAATTATAGAGCATTTAATTTGCCATAAGATTTGTTTTATACACATTTTCGATTATACATAGAATAACGGAGATATTTCAATTTTTAGCAGATTTCCCTTGAGGGAAATCAGCTATTGTCGTACTCATGACGCGATTTTTGAAAAATTTCTTCAAATGTCCATCGATCCTACCCAGGAGATGACGAAAATGAGGTTCGTTCAAAATTATATATATATATCTATATATATATATATATATATATATATATATATATATATATATATATATATATATATATATATATATTTGTCTGTTAACGCTCTAGCGGTCGCAATTTTTGTTTGATCGTTACGAAACTCGATATTTAACCGTTTTATGTAAAAAGACAGATCAAGTTCGTTAATGGCTGAAATCGGACCAGAGAGAGGGGGGTTTAGAGGGGGGGGGTTTAGAGGGGGGGATTTTCGAAAATTCAAAATATCTCCGTTATTATGCATCGGATCGAAAAAATGTATATAACCAATCTTATTGCAAATTAAATTTACTATAAATATTGTTATATACGTTTTTTCTCTATCTTGAATATTAACCGAGATATTTGCATTTTTAAGTTTTCAGGAAACCGCCACTTCTACTCATGTTAGGTAAACAATACTCTGCTACATAATAAATCACATTATTGGAAGTTTAAATACCAAAAATTGTATTCAAGAGACCTTTATTATACGAGATACATGCATATAAGCCCTGATGACCCCCCCATCTTAAAATTTTGGACTACTAAAATTTTATTGATTGAGATAACAATTATTCTGACTCATTATAAATTACACTAGGAGATATAGTAAATAGTTCTCAATAAAATGAATGTGTTATATTCAGATATATTTCAGTAATTGTTTTTCTTTTCGGTCTGAGGCAGGCCGGCCCGTTTGTTTACTTTTCTAACCTAACGCTTCCTGTCGGCAAGTTATTGAAATTGGATGGAACATTTATTTCCGTTTGTATTTATTCACGGTGTTGTTGTGTTAGCAGTATGCATATTTATCTATCTATCTATTTATTACTAAACTTCATGAGGGAAATCTGCTTAGTTTACGCAGCCCCTGCGTGACGGACTTTTTTTAAATTCCCCCTCCAACCCCCCCCCCCAATTTCCCCCTGTCCGATTTCAGCCGCAGTCCGAACTTGATCTTTACTTTTACATAAAACGCGTCAGTTTCCATTTTGGCAACGATCAAACAAAAATTACGACCACTAGAGCCTTAATACAAATATATATAATTTTTATCGAGTCTAATTCTTATCGCATCTAATTTTTATCCCGTCAAATTTTTATTGAGTCTAATTTTTATCGCGTCTAATTTTTATCGTGTTTAATTTGTATCGTGTCTAATTTTTATCGCGTCTAATTTTTACCGCGCCTAATTTTTTATCGCGTCTAATTTTTATCGAGTCTAATTCTTATCGCGTCTAATTTTAATCCCGTCTAACTTTTTTTTTCGAGTCTAATTTTTATCGCGTCTAATTTTTATCGAGCCTAATTTTTATCGCGTCTAATTTTTATCGTGTCTAATTTGTATCGCGTCTAATTTGTATCGTGTGTAATTTTTATCACGTCTAATTTTTATCGCGTCTAATTTTTGATCGCGTCTAATTTTTCTCGCGTGCTCATTAACTTTTCTTAGAGTTGTCCAATATAGGAACTCGTTTTCATCTGCATTCAATACTTGTCCGATATTTTACTCGTGAATCAGCAAATTCAGTTCTCTTTCACCAGCTCAAGTCCTGTTCCACAACTTATTCGTGTTCCTCCAGTTTTAGACCTGTTTCGCCAGCTTTCGTCGTGCTTTGAGATCTACCTTCTCCCAAGTGGTTCGATGGTATATCAAGGAATGAATCCAACTGATTTTTGCAACTTTTAAACATTTTCTTTTTGGTTAAGAGTTATTTGTTACTTAGTGTAATGACATATATTTATTTATTTAACTGATATTTACACCTGTAATAAGTTGATATAGAAAAGGGTATCTCTAAAATATAAATAAAGAATTAGTTTAACCCATTCCTTTTCTATTTTCAACAAACAAGTTCTCTCATTTTTATCAGATAGAATGTCAAATATCAATGACGTTAGAATGACATGATTAACGAGCCCCGTCTAAAATAAAGTTCAAAATAGGGGGAAATAGCAATGACTATTTATTTAATAAAAAATAATATAAGTTTCTCAAACACTATTCAGTCATTCTTTCATTTTAGTACACAAGTGTTCGTGTTTAAGTCGAAGACAAAATCTCAAATGCCAAACCATTTTAGCAGATTTCCCTTTAGGGAAATCAGCTATTGAGGTTGTACTCATGACGCGATTTTCGAAATTTTTCTTCAAATGTCCATCGATCCTACCTAGGAGATGACGAAAATGAGGTCTATTCAAAACTGTATATATATATATATATATATATATATATATATATATATATATTTGTCTGTTACCGCTCTAGCGGTCGCAATTATTGTTTAATCGTTACCAAACTTGATATTTAGTCGTTTTATGTAAAAAGACAGATCAAGTTCGTTAATGGCTGAAATCGGACCAGTGGGAGGGGGTTTAGAGGGGAGGATTTTCGAAAATTCGAAATATCTCCGTTACTATACGTCGGACCGAAAAATTGTATAGAAACAATCTTATTACAAATTAAATTTACTATAAATATTGTTCTATAGATATTTTCCGTATATTGAGTATTAACCGAGATATTTGTATTTTTTGTAATGAGTTCCGCTTTCAGTAAACCACCACTCTTACTAGTGACATATTAATAATAAGCTGATATATCATGAACCACTTCATTACTAGGTTAAATACAAAATATTGTTTTCATCAAAGCTTTATTTTACGAGGTACAAACAAATACGTTCCTTTAACCCCCCCCCCTTTCTTTTTTTCTTGGACTACAAAAATCTGAGTGATTTAAATAGAAATAATTTTAATTCATTTCAAATTATTCCACTAACTATAGTAAATAGTTTCTAATAAAATTAATATTTTATATTCACATATATTTCTTTAATTGTTTGTTTTACCGGTCTATCTATCGATACTACGCTACACGGTTGGCTAACTTGTTTGTTTACAATCTGGCAGTATTCCGTTGTAGGGATTATTAACTAATATTGTAAATTCACTGAAAGATTTCTCATTGCCGTTTGTAATTATTCACTAATATTCACGGAAGTGTTACCTGTATGTATATTTATCTATTGTAAATCTTCGCTGGCTAACCTGTTTGTTCCTTAATCATGTGAACATCTCATAACCGTCTGAATCGTATTTTGCTCCCCCCCCCCTCTTTCTGTTTGCTTCCCGGATTCCTAAATTTGGAATGGTTGTGATTAAAATTTATCTGGTTTATTATTAATTACAGTACTAGATATAATAAATAGTTATGAATAAAATTTATAACTTATATTCAAATATATTTCCGTAATTGCTTTTATTTCCGGTAAAAGCTGGCTAACCTGATTGTTTACAACTCAGACTGTTTGCTATCAGGAAGGTTCTTACCATTTG
The DNA here is from genome assembly GCA_019009955.1 of Riptortus pedestris. Classification (NCBI taxonomy): domain Eukaryota; kingdom Metazoa; phylum Arthropoda; class Insecta; order Hemiptera; family Alydidae; genus Riptortus; species Riptortus pedestris. Next base: position 110,433,883 of record CM032232.1, read on the forward strand.
ACTTGCCCTTTATTTGTTTACTTAATATTCACAGCAGCATTGTTTTTAATTTAATCTCGGAGCCTAACGGACGAGAGTTACTTTCCCGCCAAAAGCTAGTTCGGCCGTTACGGTTAATCTTAAACTTAAAGTTAGCCCCTGCGTGACGGTCTTTTTAACATCATTTATATTTTCAATAAAACTTTTTTATTTGCTAGCTTCACTTTTATTTCATTTCGAACGGCCATAAGTTAATAGTTTTCATCGCCTTCAACTTATTATATTTTCTTTTGTATGTTAGTTTCTGTTGTGTTCCCTAAAGCTGCAGGTTTTTTTTTTATTTTCCATTTTAATCTCCATGGATCCTAAGCCCTAGTAAATGACGAAAATGAGGTTCGTGTATAATTATGTATATTTGTCTGTTACCGCTACATTGGTCGCAATCTTTGTTTGATAGTAGCCAAACTCGATATTTAAATGTTTCATGTAAAACCAAAGATCAAGTTCGTCAATGACTGAAATCCGACCAGTAGGAAAATGGGTTTAGAAAGGGGAATTTCGAAAATGCTTAATATCTCCGTTATTATACGTCGAACCGAAAAATTGCTTAAAACCAATCTTATTGCAAATTTAATGTTCCATAAATGTTGTTATTTAAGTTGTTTCACTATCTTGATTATTAACCGAGATCTTTTCCATTTTTTAGTTTTCGGCCTTCAGTAAAACTCCACTCCTACTCATTTCATATAAACAATATGCTGTTATATTATGAAGTACTTCATTTAAAGCATAACTACCAAATATTGCTCTCATTGAACTTGAAAGTTTTGACGTGAATGGAAATACGAGACACATGTGGAAAATCTGCTTAGTTAACGCAGCCCCTGAATGACGGACTTTTAGCAGTAATTCCCTAAGGGAAATCAGCTATTGAGGTCGTACTCATGACGCGATTTTCGAAATTTTTCTTCAAATGTCCATCGATCCTACCTCAGATAGGACGAAAAAATATATATATATATATATATATATATATATATATATATATATATATATGTATATATATGTCTGTTGCCGCTCTAGGGGTCGCAATTACCAAACTCGATATTTAGTCGTTTTATGTATAAGAAAGATTAAGTTCGTTAACAGCTGAAATCGGACCAGGGGGAGGGGGGGGGGTTAGAGAGGAAATTTTGGGACATTCGAAATATCTCTGCTTAGTTTACGCAGCCCCTGCGTGACGGACTTTCTTTTGTCTTAGTATTAAAACCTTCATTTTGTCGGCATTTCACTTTGAACATCATCTGATGTGGAATCCTTTATGACTTACTTTCAATTCATTTCTAATTCTTACACCTTCATCTGCAAATCTTGGTAGGTTCTTTTAGTAAAACCAACTACCCTCTCCCCAATACAGCTAACATCCCCTGGAAGAAGCGCCCTATTGTAGCTGAGTGCTGACCGAAGCTGAATAGCCAGTCAGCTGGGAGCCCATCGAAGGGCATAGAGAGTGAAGGCTGTTTTGAGCTGCGACACGTAGAGCGGAAAATGCTGATCCTCCACGGCTAGTATAGAACCTCTGCTGTGTCGGAACTTTTCATCTCGCTCCTCCGTCACTTTCCTTAATCTCCGAGCAACAAACATTCTAGCAATATTCAACGCGCGCAGATGCAACCGAGTACCAAACAAACAATCTAATTAAAGGTGCATAAGGAAACTTATTATTAACGACAAAAAGTACGCGGGGGCTATGCAAACTAATCTGATTAACCACGTGCTGGTATGAGACACTTGAGATCTCATCTCAGCATAGATTTCCTATCTCTAAGTATCTAATTTACTTAGAAGTAGGAAATAAATATTTCTTAGTAAAATTCTAAATGATGGCCTCATTACACAATGAATTTGAATGAAACTCGCACAGCTGAAGTGCGTTGAAAACAAATATTAGCTGTCTATGCTTGGAAAAAGACGTTTCATGATATATTCGCTAAAGTGCGGTGACTAAAGGCTGAAAATTAAAAAATCTATATAACAGTTGTAGTGGAAGCATAGCCAATTCTTTCATCCTACCTACATTAGAAGTCACTGCCACCTGCCAGAATACCAACTCAGAATAAAAAATATCTGTTAATTTTCAACGACAAAGAAAAAGTATGTAGAACAACATTTATAGAAAGTTAAATGTAGGACGAGATTGGTTATATACAATTTTACGATTATTATTACTATTTATTAACGTCCACTTTTTGCAACTCAGGCTAATTGGGACGGGTTATCTACAGGTTACCACCCTTTTCACAATTTCACGATCCGACTGATAGTTACAGAAATACTTTGATTTCTTGATTTTATTCCCCACTAACAACCCCATTTTCCCGGTCCGATTTGAACCATTGACAAACTTGATCTTAGGTTTTATATCAAACTCTTACATAGCGGGTTGAGATTAGCCACGTGAGTTAAAGTGTTGGCCTTAGTCACACATGGCAAACCTAGAGTGGCGAGTTCGATTCCCGACTGTCCAAAGAAATTTATTTAGTGACGGAATTCATTAAATAAAAGTCTTAGTCGCACCCTGGCTAGAAAAGGATGGTAACCTGTAGATAACTCGTCCCAATCAGCCTTAGTTGCAAAAATTCGGGACGTTAATAAATAATTTAATTTTTATATAGAGTCACTTTGTGTGAAACTTAAATACCAAATATGGTTTTCATTGAAATTTTACTTTATTACTATTATTATTATTTATTGACGTCCACTTTTTGCAGCTTAGGCTAATCGGGACGGGTTATCTACAGGTTACCACCCTTTTCTAGCCAGGGTGGAATTTTAGGACGTTATTTAATGAATTTCGTCACTAAATAATTTCCTTTGCCCAGGCAAGAATCGAACTCGCCACTCTAGGTTTACCATGGAGATAAAGGTCAACGCTTTAACTCGCATGCAAATACGTTGTGATATGACGTCAACAAATAAAATTTTACGTTTTTGCTTCAAAAATCTTTTGATCTCTAGCATACTTGATATTTCATTCGACACTAGTAAGCCCCGCTTTTTGCTTCTGCCGGATTTGTACTTAGAAATAGGAAACATATGGTCAGATGAGATGACTAGTGTCTCATAACAGCACATGGAGACACCATATTCGATATTTAACCGTTTCACACAATACGGTTATATTGGTTAATCGTTGAAATCGGACAAGCATTCGGGATGGGGTGGGGCGGGGTAGAAAGATGGAGAATTCGATAATTCAAAATATCTCCGTTACTATGAGCCTGGTCAATGTTTATTAACGCTCTAGCGGTCGTAATTTTAGTTGAACCTTTACCAAAATTGCCATATAATCGTTTCATGTAAAACTAAAGATCAGTTTTGTTATAGGCTGAAATCGGACTCGTGAAAGCGGGGTTTAGAGGGGGGAATTTCGAAACTTTCGAAAAATTGTATAGAACCAATCTTATTGCACATTGAAAGATCTATAAATGTTGTTCTGTACATGTTTTCTGTTTAATTAATATTAACCGAGATATTTGGATTTTAGTTTCCCTGTTTTAGTAAACTCCCTCTCCTCCTCATGTCATATTAATAATAAGCCCCTAAATCATGACCCACTTCATTACAAGGTTAAATGCCAAATGTTGTTTTCATTAAACATTTACTTTGCGAGATATAACAAATACGATCTGTTGACCCCCCCCCCTTCTTCAGTTCTGGGATTACTAAATTATTATTATTAATAATTAATTATTCAGATGTATGTCATTAATTATTTTTCTTTCAGGTGAAGAATATTTCTATCTATCTGTTCAGCTATGAGAGGTTGCCAGACCTGTTTGTTTAGAATTAAGACGTTTTCCGTTGGAAGGTTATGACTGAAAGAGTTCTCATTACCGTATGTAATTATTCACTTAATGTTCAGGGTGGTGTTAAGTGTTGCCAGTATGTAGATTTATTTACTGTAAGCCTTCGCGTAGGAAATCTGCTTAGTTTACGCAGCTCCAGCGTGACGGACGTTTTTATTTTGGGCGCCTTAGAAACAAGAGAGTGTTATACGCTTGATTGATGCGAGCTTCACGTCAGAAGATTTTTATGAGGGTAAAACAATTTCGTTTAAGAAGGAGGACATTGGAAAGTAAGGCGGGAGACGGACGAGTCTCGCCCTTCCCATGGAATTTGAGACATGCGACCACCTCCAGACCCTGCCCACCACCGAAAGTGGATTCTACCAGCTTCCAACTCCTGTCTTAATGCGCCACTGCCACACAACTAATGCGGATAACTATCTAATTATATAATTGGCATGTTTTGGTCGAGGCCTATCATCGCGTCTAATGGCGTCAATCATCCGAAGAGAGCCGCTTGTCGAAAAGGCCAATCTGGCCAAAATGGAAATTAAGACTGCCAGTTGTAGACCGTTTGGTGACTGCCCGACATTATACAAGTAGAACATTCCTACATCGCTTCAAAGGCATTTACATAAAATAAACTCCGTAAGTGAGAAGTACATAACAAGATTAATTGATAATATACGTAAATGATCTATGAAAGTCCCAACGCAGGGGCTTCGTAAACTAAGCAGATTTCCCACGAGCTCACGTATTTGCATATCTCACAAAGTAGTTCCATGAAAACAATATTTGGTATTTAGCCTTAGAATGAAGTTATTCATGATAGAACATCTTATTATTAATATGACGTGAGGAGCGGGGGTTTACTGAAAGCCGAAAACTGCAAATATCTTGGTTAATATTCAAGATATAGAGAATAAATGTATATAACAATATTTATATTATTGTTTAACGTCCACTTTTTTGCATCTGAGGCTAATTGGGACGAATTATCTACAGATTATCATCCATTTCCAGCCAGGGTGGGACTTAGGATGTTATTTAATGAATTTCGTCACTAAATAATTTCCTTTGCTAAGGCGAAAATCGAACTCGCCACTCTAGGTCTACCATGTGAGATTAAGGTCAACGCTTTAACTCACATGGCTAATCTGAGCCCCAACAATATTTATAGTACATTCAATTTTCATTAAGATTAGTTCTATACAATTTTTTGTTCGGACTTAACGGAGAAAGACCGAAGTTTCGCCCCCCCCCAATGGTCCGATTTCAGCCATTAACAAACTTGATCTTTATTTTTACATAAAACAATTATTATTATTATTATTTATTAACATCCACATTTTGCAACTAAGGCTAATTGGGACGGGTTATCTACAGGTTACCGCCCTTTTCTAGCCAGGGTGGGCCTTATATCCTTATATATTTTATTTAATGAATTTCGTCACTAAATAAATTCCCAGGTGGGAATCGAACTCGCCACTCTAGGATTACTATGTGAGATTAAATGCAACGCTTTAACTCGCATGGCTAACCTGAGCCCAATTAAATATCGAGTTTGGTAACAATCAAACTAAAATTGTTACTGCTCGAGCCTCAGCAGACCAATAAATATAATTTTGAACGGACCTCACTTTCGTCATCTCCAGGGTTGTATCGATGGACATTAGACGAAATTGTCGAAAATCACGTCGTGAGTACGACCTCAATAATTGTAATGAATGACGACCTCAATGGCCTTAAGGAAAATCTATTAAAAAGACCATAACACAGAGCCTGCGTAAACTAAGCAGATTTTCCACGAAATGGTATGACGCTCTAGTAATGTCATCTCGCCATATATTCTCTATTTCTAAGACAAAATACGATGAATGGTGAATAGTTCCGGGGGTTTACTGAAGGCAGAAAACAAGAAGGGGCAATTACCTCACGTAATATTTGAGTAACGAAAAAATCTTTAAAACAACAATTGTAGAACATCAATAGTTTAACAAGATTGGCTCTATTACATTTTCTGATCCTACTAATAATAGCGGAGAATTTTCAAATGGTATTTTGAATTTTCGAATTAAGAATGTAAAATCTTAAATGGTGACCTCATCACACTACATAATTCATGGGTGAGTCATTGCCATGTACCTTGCAGATAAAAAATTAATGAAAAAAGTATTTGGTATTTAAGCTTCGAATAAAGTAGTTCATGACATGCCAGCTCAATATTAATATGGCAAGAGCAGGAGTGGGGGTTTACTTAAGACTGAAAACTATAAAAATTCTACATATCTCGGTTATAGAGAAAATATGTATATAACAACATTTATATGTAATTTAAGTTGCAATAAGATTGGTTACGTACAATGTTTCAATCTGACAAAATAACAGAGATATTTCAAATTTTCTAAATGCAACCTCCCACTGGTCCGATTTCTACCATTAACATCTTTATCTTTGTTTTTACATAAACAGATTAAATATCGACTTTGTAAACGATCAAAAAAAAAAGTCGTGACAGCTAGAGCGTTGAAAGACAAATAAATAATTTATATATATATATATATAATGTTGAACGGACCTTTTCATTTTGTCATCTCCTAGGTAAGATCAATGGACTTTTGAAGAAATATTTCAAAATTGCGTCATGAGTACACCCTCAATGGCTGATTTCTCTTAAGGAAAATCTGCTAATAAAATTCTTGTGGTTTAGAAAGTAAAATCCTTAGTAAATATGTGAAGTATTCATACCTGTTTGGTTCAAATAAGAGAAACTAAACTTGTAGCGACATCGTACGAAGGCAGCAACCACATTTTAAACATTAATAATAAAATAAATTTATATTATATCTTGGTTTATTTTGAATTATTAGTACAAGATTTTTATAAAATTAATAGGTTGTCTCCATTTTTGTCCATAAGATGTAGTTAATCATCATAGCAAATATAATATTCTGTTACCTTGGCTGAAGGACATAGATTCAGTGCCTCGCAGGCCTTCAATTGTTCAAGTCAATACTAAAGAAGTTGTAAAAAGATGTATTGATTTGAAATGGAACTCAAAAATATAATTTATCAGAGTATGAGGTAAGACTAAGATACGTTATTTATTAACATCCACTTTTGGCTACTATAGCTAATTGGGACGGGCTATCTGCAAGTGACCCAGGTTGGGCTAATTTTATTTAATGAGTTTGTCACTAAATAAATTCCTATTGCCCAGGTAGGAATCGAACTCACCACTTTAGGTTTACTAACTGAGATTAAGGCCAACGCTTTAACTCACACCTAACCTGCACCCCACCAACTGATTAGAGACAGAACAGATTAATAAAATAAATACTGTGTGTGACAGGAAAAGTAAACATTTAATATTATAGTATTTTTTCTACACGGGATACAATAAGCTATGATCTTTAAGAAATGTTTCTGAATTTACAATAGCATAATAATTACAATTTTACAAAGTCAATGGGAACTCAATTAGTAATTAAATGCCCAAGGATGAGTGTCTGTATTCTGTGATCTGCTATTCCATTAACTTCTTCAATGCTTGGGATAAAAATGTAATAAGAAAAAAATCAAAAAAGGGAGTTAGAGAAGAGGAAATTATATATTTTATTCTTCAACTTGAATATTACATTTTTTTTTTTTGTACTACTAACTGTAACAACACTATACAATTAACAACAATCAAAAATAAAATTTTAGAGTGTAGATTTAGGAAAATAAGCCTAATTTCAAGACAAAATATATAAAAAACATACTATTTCTTTCATATAATCACCTTAAATGTAAACCAATACCATAAGGCTTAGTAATTGAATCTCACAATATTTGACTATATAATGTAGAACCCCACTAATCAGAAAATCAAAAACAAAATTTCAAAATACAACTTTATTGAAAAAAATAAAGAAAATCTACAATAAATATTAATCACTAACTTTCATTTTTAATAATCACCATACATTTATCTATTTTAAGGAATCAAATATCCAAAAAATGAATATTTAGAGACCACAAAAGAATTTAAAATGGTTTTGATGGAGTATATAATATAATATACTCAGAGATATTTTGTGTACCTCAAAATATCCCACACCTTTAAAAATAATTTAACTTCTAAGACTTGTTTTATAATCAGATCAATAATGCTTTGGCTCCAGAAGGCCTTATAATAATAGTATGATAAGGCACTAATTCAATACATCTCTTTTCAAAAGTAATTCTAAAGTAATCTTTATTAAGATCTATACGTAACTAATTCAGAAGCACTATTTTGGGGTAAAATAAAAAAATGAAACTTGTCATAATTGAAAACCCTTCATCATCTTTTTTAAGTCATTCATAGAAAATAAAATTAAAAGGAATTTCTGAACTTACTCCTTTATGTCGATTAGAAAGGTTCTACATCATAAAAATTGATTTTAAAAAATATATATAAGACTATAAATAACATTCACACTAAGACAATAATTTTACAATTTTCACTTATTTATGAGTTATTCTACTTGCTTAACAACATCTACATAAAAGTTCAGAAGCCAATCAATGTAAAACATAGCATTCTTGGAGGAAATAAAACTCCTTAAATGTTTATTTATTTATTAATGCCCACTTTTTGCAACTAAGGCTAACTGGGCTCCTTAAATCTGTTATGCTTCAAATAATTTAAGTTTAGTTTTTACATGTCCCAGAAGGCACTTGCAGTAGTTTCTATTTTTTTTTTTAAATTGCTTATCATCAGTTTTTTTCTGGGTTGCTTTCAAAATGTCTATTACTTTGTTTGTTTTTTTTTTTTCACAGACTTACACTGATAGGCCACTGGAACCTCGATTATTCCAATGAGTCATGCATCAAACAATCATAAATTAGCATGGTATAAGATAGAAGAGGGATCATACAAAATACTTTCTATAAACAACTAAGTAATGAAGTCCACTGTAATGTAAAATTAAATAAATTCACCACTTTTTTTTTTTTTAATTTTGGAAAAATAAAACCAAAATCAACAAACTTTCTCTATACTTTTAAAGGGGTCTTACTGGCAATATTATATAACTGAATATTACTGACAATACATATTAATCAATAACCAAAACCAAGGAGTTCAATGTTGTTTAATAATACAACACTCTACACATAGTAAAGAATCTTGTAATGTAATGTCCACAGTCCATACGGAACAGAAAAAAGAAAACCTGACTTATAACAGCCCAAAAATATAAGTTCTACATCTCAAGAAGATCTTGTGTGATCAATAGTACTGTCAGTACAACACTGTATTTTAATATGAATGAGCCAATTTTATTGGTATTCTATATTAAGAAAGTTCTTAGAGCATCAATACTGGCAAATAGAAGGGATTATATCTTATTCCAAAAACAACAGATATTGACTGTCAACTGACCTGCTATTGCCAGGTCTTCCACCTTTACTTATTATATGAATATGTATTCTAATATATATTGTCAGTTTGTATTACCAACCTGGGCCAAGGACCCATTAGCAGACAGCCACAGGACAAAGTAATCAGCAGTGGAGATAACTCTTAACATTCTTTCATAAAGGCAATGGTAAACTTGGTTTTTTTTGTTTTTAATTTATTCATTTTTATAATATTTTATTAGTTTATATTCTAATATTTTTTTTATATATTTCCAATTTACCAAGGAAAATACACATCAACAATGCAAATAAAGAATGTGCAATTAGTTCAAAAGTTAAACTAATGACTAAAAACAACTTTAGATAAATGCTTTATTCCAAATCGTAAAGATCTTCCCTTATATTACAACTAAAACTCAGTGTCATGGGGAAAGTCCTCATAATTTTAATGATGTTTTCCATGATCTTCCCATGCGCTAAACACTAAGCCACACACTATTTTTTTTTCTTTTTTTTTTCTGAATTATAATAATTCATTTTTCTTTCAATAATTCAATTTTTTGTTTTAAAATATACATGAAATAAGTGCTAAACCCTCTAAACTCATTTCTCCTCCAACAACTTCTACCATGCATGTGTAATTTACCTACCTAAGTATCAGGTAAAGCCATTAAAAATAAAAAAGAAGAACACAGGAGTAGTGTGAAAGTTTTATTTGCATTTTTGCCATTTTATGCTTTCTTAAGTAAGTACATTTACCAACATCAAATAAATAAGAAAAGAAAAGCCTATCCTAATCTCACTTTCTGAAAAATGCATTAGAATAATACAAGAAGTCAATATCTCAATAACAGAATACATACTATACCTATACTAATGGAAACCCAAATTTAGGAAAATAGATTTTATTACTTGTTATTGTTAAATAAATAAATAAATAAAATGTTCAAAATTCATTACGTGCTGACCAAGATACATAATATGTGCTATACTCCAGAGATGGGGCCACCAAATAAGCTTCTAATTATAATTCTTTTACAAATAATAGTAAACAATTAATAGTAAATGGTGCAAAATATGGAGAGATTTCCGAATAGTCAAACTGTAAGGTTATTTAACGTACTACATAATTCTCATCCTGTATCATTAAAATTCAATAAACAAAAACAAGAAACCATGCATAACAACAAAGCCTACAAAAAACCTCATGTTGATTATCCTAATGTTGTTTTAAGTTCAACTAGACAAAAGCACAACACAGTGGTAGTCAAAACTGAAACCAGGAAGGTTATTGCAGAGGTGAAACACAAGAATAAATTGAAATATATATGTATATAGTGGAAGTTAAAAATAGGAATATAATTTAATTTACCATAAAATAAACCATCCTCTTTATAAATTCTCGGTTAATCAGAAAAAAAAAGTATAACACAACTGTGACTATTTCACTACTTGGAGGCTTGCTGATACGTAATTTTTCTAAACATATTATATATATCATTTGTGCATTTATGTATAAAATTGTGACAGATAACATTACTTTACCTTTAATAACTTTTTAAACAACCACTTCCTGTCATTTCTCTAATTCAATGCCATGAACACTTATGCATTACCCCTTTTTATTAGCCGCTACATTTTAGCAAGGGCAGTAATGAATGTGTTACTAAACAAATTTTAACAATTAGCCTTAAAAAAATACTAAATGAGCAGACAGATGACCGATTGCTCATTGAAATTGTATTCTCGTAGTATGGCAAGTAAATAAGATTTACCTTATTTTTCCAATAGATCAATATTATACGTACAGATCTAAATAAATCATGGCTTGGATTTTATTCAATTAAGAGATCTTAATACACACATAATACTGTAGAACTCAAAGCAAATAAACTTATAATAAGATTTTTCATTCATATTTCCGTTTCCAGAAACATTCATTTTATGAATAAATCCCATAAATTTAATTAGTCTTGGTTTTCAAACAGAGAAAATACTTAAATGTATATACATTAACTAAAAACATTTCACAATTGTTAATAATAACACTATTTAAAATTAATTAATAAACATTTCAGATAAATTAGGAAAATGTGTGTATGTACGTGCGCATGCACACGCGTGTGTGTGTGTGTGTACGCGTGTGTGTGTGTGTGTGTGTGTGTGTGTGCGTGTGTGTACGCGCGTGCGTGCATGCGTGTGTGTGTGTGCGTGTGTGTATAAGGATCCAGAGAGACTAATCAACAATAGCAAAAAAAAAAAAAGAAATTGTTAAAAAATAAGTCTTTTTACTTGTCATTTTTTTAACAGTCTCCAAAAATTATACACTAAAAAAATAAAACAGGAATAAAATAATAATAATCATTACATTGATACAATAATTATATTCAATATTTTATTAATTAAATTCGAAATATTCAAAGGACTCACTCTAAAAAAGCTCAACATTCAAAACCGCTTAGGCTATGAAACATTCAGACATTTTCCAAGCAGTTGGTACTTCCTTCTAGTGATCAAGTACAACTCCCATTATCTGAATTTACCACAAACAGTTTAGAATTTGACTGATAGAGGACAGCATCAGTCTTATTACTTGAAAAAGACAATTTTAGACTAGAAATTGCATTTCAAATGTAGCCTTTTTAGAGTGAAAATCTCATTGGTTAAAATATGGGTAGTATATTTTCTTCTTTGTAAAACTGCTCTCTTTATCTATTATTTAGATTATGATACTAAGAATATTATTTATTAAATACTTTGTATAAATAAAAAAATACTCTGCAGAGAATTCTTATACAGATAAGTTTGTAAAAAGCAGATGGTCAGTACAACCTGAAACTTTTCTTCTTATCTGGCCTAGGAGAAGGCTGATAGCCTAATGAATTTCAGCTGAAATTATTAGGTAGTGATAATTATGCTCCTGAAGAGACTTCAAGATTATGTGAAACACATAGAGCAATGATTTATTAAGAGCAACAAAGATTTATTAAAAGTGACTGTGTTTTTATTTGTTTTCTTTTTTTGCACTTCAGCCAGATATTCGTATAAAATGAATTTGTTGGGTAGTAAAAATAATTTAGTAAATCGAATATGTAAAAGACCCATTAACAATTGGGTATATAAAATATGAGCATAAGAAATGTATATTCATTACAATGATTCAAACCATTTAATTTAAAATATTTAAAAAAATAAATATGAAAAAATGAAAACAACACAAGCAAAAACTTTCATATTTCAGGAAAAAAGAAATAAACATAGTATTATAATCCTATCTTAATGAAATCTTAGTTCTGACTAGGTCTGTACACTTAAGTTTGAATGAAGGTACTATCAGAGAAGAAAGACTTTAATCAAGAGTAAGAGAAGATGTGTTTACTTTAGCATCTCTCATTTTCTTCATAGATTTCACTAGATCATCCATTGTAATAGGACGAAGAGTATCATGAAACTCCTCTTGATCTTCACTCAACTTCATGTCACCACTGCCTGCGGACCTAAAAAGAAAAAAAAATTAATAGTAACAAATTAGTTATCTTTGCTGCTAATAAATAAGTCTTCCTCTGTCAAGCCCATGTAATGACAAATGGAAGGATGATAATTTAGTTGTCAGTGAATTAATTGATATTATTGAAGATTGATTCAATGAAAGAAAGTGTTTATTTAATAACCAGGCATGATTATTTACTATTCATGGATCAATGAACTGGAGATACAAATGAGTCTTCTTTCTGCAAAAATTATTATGGAAAGTTGAAAAGCAACAATATTGCTAACAAAGGGTAAGCACTCAAATTTAGTGTATTGAATTCAATGTTAAACAAAATAAAGTGGATTTAAATTGAACTTATACCGGTTACCTTAGACATCGCAGAAAGCAGTTGTTTGATAGCAAAATAAGGATTATTGGGGTTTTTACTAAGAGTCACGCTACACCAAAGGGTCATTAAAATGAATAATAAACAAGAACTAGACAAACATTTGCCAAAAATCATATAAAGTATTGGTTTAATGAATCAAGTTTCTATTGCAGAATCAGATATAAAAAATAATTGTCAAAAGCTCAAGTTGAGAAAACTAATAGTCCCTTTTTACTCTTACCTTCAGGGGATCTGTATGTGGGAGGGTGGAATTATAAACTCATTATGACCTCCATAGTGTAATATACTGCCTTCATTGAGTGCTCTTTAAAAACAACACCATTCAAAATTTGTAAGGTCTAGAATATGGACTGTCAAACATTTTCCTCTCCCACCCATTCTATTATTGTCAGTACTTGAAATAATTTGTCTTTACAGCTGTTATAATATCATACATTTACGTCAAAATAGTTTCAAATTTTGATAATAGTGAATTTTTTGGTAGAGAGTGCAGAGATGAAGAATGATATTAGAGATCTCGACAAATAAGAGGGAGATAAAATTTGTATTAATTTGCATATTCTGAAAATAGAATAGTAAAAAGGAATTGAATAGAAAAGGAGCTACTGAGAATTTATAGAATAAAATGTACATGTATGCATCATTACACCAAGAACAGTGTAACAATCCAATAAATAACCCTTGATTGCAACAAGTTAAAAGGAGGTTTAATCAAATATGATCTCGGAAGGATATATAGATATATTAGCCTCTAAGGGAAGAAATAACCATTTTTAATCAAAATACTAGTCAGATTATAGTGCAAAAATGAGCCCATAACACACAATAAAATGGAGTAACACCCTTTCATTTAATTTCAAATACAGCAAAACATAAAAAATAAGTATCATGAAAATAATAATGAATCTTACATGGCAGCAGCTTTTTGAGATGACTGAGTAGCAGCAACATAATCACGAACCCTATAAAGAGAGGCATTTCGGCACAATTCTTTGAGATCTGCACCAGAAAAGCTATCAGTTTGAGAAGCAATTCTATAGAGATCAACATTATCTGCTAAAGGCTCCCCAGACATGACTAGCTTGAGAATATCTACCCTTTGGGAAAGTGTCTGAAAAAAAAAAATCCTTTAAACTTTTTGTTTTGTTACAAATCACAATTTATTTATTTTTAATAATATAATATAATTAAATCGATTTGGCTTCTCGGACCAAAGTCCAAAAATGCTGTGGAAGTCAACATGTTAAATAATAAGGTGAACACCTGAAAACAATAATACTTATAGCTATTAAACATCCCCAATTTCTTACATTAACAAGATATTATGGGATCAGGTTAACCATGTGAGTTAAGTGATTGATATTAATTGCTTATTAGCAGATTTCCCTCAAGGGAAATCAGCTATTGAGGTCGTACTCATGACGCGAGTTTCGAAAAATTGTTTCAAATGTCCATCGATCCTACCCAGGAGATGATGAAAATGAGGTCCGCTCAAAATTATATATATATATATATATATATATATATATATATATATATATATATATATATATACTTGTCTGTTAATGCTCTAGCAGTCGCAATTTTTGTTTGATCGTTACCAAACTCAGAATTTAAGTGTTTCTCCGTTATTATGCATCGGATCAAAAAATTGTATAGAATCAATCTAATTTCAAATTAAATTTACTAAAAATATTGTTCTATACATTTATTCTGTATCTTGAATATTAACCGAGATATTTGCATTTGTACTCTGTGCGTGGTCGGCAGGAGTCGGCTATGTTCGGGACTTTCTGCCGAGAGCTAGGGCGGCCGTTTCCATAACTATTCGTCCCTCGTGAATAGGTTTAGAGAGCCCTTACTACTACAATTGTTATTGGGCAGATTTATCTACTGTAAAACTTCACGTGGGAAATCTGCTTAGTTTACGCAGCCACTGCATGACAAACTTTTTTTTGAAAAATGTGACCGAAATAAAACTTTATCATATATGGTTGGAATTATTATGATATATGAATCATTATAAAACAAATTTTAATAAAATTAAAAATTGAGCGGGATGGAAAATTGTTGAAAAATATGACATTTAGAAAAAGTCTGATTGAACATTTTAAGTATATTAAAAACCACAAAACTATCATTTGAAACTTTTTTTTACACCTATTACTGTTTTAACAATACTTGCTCAGGAATATAATAACCGATGTTGTTCAGGAGGTGATTTCACCCCTTCAAATAATAATTCTGCAAGAGCAAAAAATAGTTTTCAATTTTTTTTTTTTAATTTTAGGATTCCCTAACTTACCTTGTAGAAAAAATTACAACCCAAAATAATTTTTACTTTGTTTTATAGAGTAGTCTCTGGAAGAATTAATATTCAAAACGGGAAACCCTCATTAACAACTTATATTTAGTTGTGAATAAGAGAAATATCACTGAGTACTGTAACTATGATTAATAAATAGTTATAACTAAAAAAGTTTGTATGCAGTATTTTGAATTACAATAGTGAATAAGTTGATTGACTATATGAAGCAAAATTAAGAGTTAGATTAAAAATTAGATTTTAATAGTTACAAAGAAGACTGGGTAATATATTTATAACAGTGAAGGAAATATGAGTAGTGCAAAGCCTCACTCACATTTAATTCTCTCATAAATAAGGTAACACCCAATAACATCTTTCTGGTTCAGCAAAATAAGTGAAAGAGAACAAAGGACTTACAGGAAGTGGGATGTGGAATGTTGCTGGCATTCGTCTGAGAATAGCTTTGTCTAAATCATGAGGTCTGTTGGTAGCTCCCATAACAATAACTGTAGTATTAGAATCAGTATTGATACCATCCCATAGAGTCATGAATTGAGCTTTCATCATAGCTGTTGCCTCGTGATCTTGAACATTTCGACTCCGCAGAAAAGAATCTGTGAAACATAATTACAGATGAAACTCCCATTATTAAAAATCATAACAAAATATTGTGCTTTTATGAGGAATGCAACAAAATTAACAGGGCAATTCAATTTGCTAAGGAATCATATGAGTTCTTATAGCTACAGCCCCCTCAAGTTCCTTTTGAAATTTCATTTAAAAATGTTAATGAAATACTTGCCTGATCAAATGGACTTCCCTTTAATTCAATATCATACTTTCCAGTGACTTTCATCATTCTAATCACTTTCTGATACACATAACAGAAACAACACAGAATATATGAGTTATTCTCTTAATCATAATTATTTTCTTTTAATCTCGCATGGTAAACCTAGAGTGGTGAGTTCGATTCCCGCCTGGGCAAATAGGAATTTATTTAATGACGAATTTCATTAAATAAAATCCTTAATTCCACCCTGGCTAGAAAAGGGTGGTAACCTGTAGATAACCCATCCAAATTAGCCATAGTAGCATAAAGTGGACGTTAATAAATAAATGAAAATAAATAAAAAATAATTATTTTCTATAAACTCCTGCAATAAACTTGAATGTTTTTTCATGTGTTCTTGTACTTTTCTTTTCTTTAAAAGACTATCCAAATCCCCCACCACTTTGGGTGTTGCCACCTTCCAAGAATTACTTACTTTAAGAACCTGACTCTCTCACTTTAGATCATCCTACATGGACACCCATCTAATTCTCCTCTTCTTAAATTTATTTCATAATATATACACTACACCATCATTGGAAAAAGACTTCCAACAAAAACCCGAACATCCCATCATACTCTTTTTTCCAGAATTATGTCTAAGGTAAGCAGCTTAACATAATCAGGATGGTGACCCGGCAATGGGTGAATAGGTTAACAGTCTGAGGTGAGCACCCTGCAAACACAGACTAGCTATACATCCATTACATATGAAATATCATACAAATACATATCTTATGTACCCTATATCCCTACAGAGCTCAGACCTTACCTTACTGCACTACTAACCTCTCAGCATCATGACATCGACCATCCAATATGTTTCACCCTCAAGAATTTTTGTTCTGTTTAGTTTTTCCACTATCTTCCTAAGCTATCTTGGGAAGTTTGTTTTGACTATTGCTACCTTGGGAAGTTTGTTTTAACTATTTTCTTAAGCATCTGAATTATTATTAGTTTTCAACGGAAGGATAAGCAGGTCAACCAATTCCACTCTTAACAATTCTTTATTAAATGCCGGGTACTTTCTACTTAGCTATTAATTATTTATAAAAGTCCACTCTTTGCAACTAAGGCTAATTGGGATGGGTTATCTATAGGTTACCACCCTTTTCTAGGCAGAGTGGGTCTATGGATTTTATTTAATGAATTCCGTCACTAAATAAATTCCTTTGTCCAGGCGGGAATCGAACTCGCCACTCTAGGATTATCATGTGAGATTAAGGCAATGCTTTAACTCACATGGCTAACCTGAGCCCCTACTTAGTTCTTAGTTTTAATACTCATATCTATTCCTCCTTAGGGTTTTTTTTTTTTAATTTCCGTATAAAAAAAAACAAAAACAAAAAATAAAAAAAAACGTTTTCTAGATCTGTCAAAATCTACAGATTCTAGTAAGCTAATTCAACCAATGCTTCCATAACAAACCAACATCCTAAATTTTGAAGCTTTGCAAAAATCTATTGAAGAAGAGACAATAAACCATCTAAATTTGTTGGAACTGAAATTGTAATTATCTGAATCAAGCAGAATAATAATCTGAGCCATAATTTAGATAATTTAAGGGTTAATTCTGATTATCCAATCGTGTAAAGTTTGGCAATTAAAAAAATAAATAATAGAAATAAATATATTTTACCTATTTCATCAATGAAGATAATGCAGGGTTGTATTTTCTCAGCCAGTGAGAAGACAGCGGCAGCCAACTTCTGACTCTCACCATACCACTTGTCAGTTAGAATAGAAAGATCTAGATTAATGAAATTACAGCCTGCTTCACGAGCTGTAGCCTTAGCAATCATAGTCTTCCCACAGCCAGGAGGCCCATGTAAAAGGACACCTAAAAATAAATCAGTTAGGTTAGGTCTTCCTATTCCAACTAGTGATAGGTGCAAAAATTCGCCAAGTAGATGCTGTGTAACTAAGCAGATTTTCGATCTGGATACAATGGAACGCTCTTATTATCCAATATTCTATTCTCTATTTCTTCAATAATAAGAAGTTTATACAAACAGGATTTCAATTTTAAGCTGAACATAAGATATTCATTTATATATTTGCATAGAGTGAAAATCACAAGGCCAAAAAATAAAAAGGCAGTCATGCAGAAGCGGCATTAACGAAGCATATTTCCCATCGTCACATACTTGCATTTAGCTCATAACGTAAAAGTTCAATAAGAACAATATTTGGTATTTAGACTTCAAATAATGTGCTTCATAATATAACAGCTTAGTGTTAATATGACATCCATAGCAGTGGAGGTTTACTGGAGGTCAAAAATTAAACAATGCAAATATCTCAGTTAATATTGAAGTTGGAAAATAAATGTATATAACAACATTTATAGAACAATACAACATTCTATCCGACTCATAATAACGGAGATATTTTGAATTTTCAAAATTCTTCCCCTTTAACCCCCCCATCCCCCACCTTCCACAGATCTGATTTCAGCTGTTAATGAACACTATCTTTCTTTTGACATGAAACAAATATATATCGAGTTTGGCAAGATAAAACAAAAATTGCAACTGCTAGAGAGGTAACAGACAAATAAATTTATATATATATATATATATATATATATATATATATATATATATACACACATATACATATAAAAATTTGAAGAAATATTTTGAAAATCGCATCAGGAGTACAACCTCTATATCTTGAGGGAAATCTGCTAAAATCAGTTTGATAGCCTGTCATTATGACATTGACTCTCCTAGATCCCATCAACTAGACTTACTAAATAAACAATAAATATGTATGTATACAAATATAATTATATCATTTAAATTATATTCATCTCTTACAAAGGACACATTCATATCTGTGTGTTTTATTTAAATTGTGTTTAATACCTTTAGGTGGTTGTGTTAACTGAGAATTACTGAACAACTCCCTCCTTTTGATTGGCAATATAACAGTTTCTTGTATTTCTTGAATCACACTTCCAAGTCCTCCGATGCTACTCCAGGTCACTGGAATACTGCTAGGATCTACTAAATGGCTGGCAATCATAAGCTCATATTCTGAAAGCTGTGGAGGGAAAATTCCATACTTAAAAGAGAATTCAAAATTTTATAGATTAAATATTAATAACCATAAAATTAATATTTTATATGGCAGGAAAAGTTATTGTTTAATCGCCGAGGACAGCCAGAAAGTTTAATCCAATGACACCATCTTCAAGCCTGGTGCAAGGTTGTAGTGTGTGAAGAAAGATAGAAAGTCAATTTTTGTCAGGTTAGAAATGCCATATATATAAGGGTGCCCTTACGTCAGTGGTCAGGGTTCATGTTAACATTATTTGCATGAATCAGTTGTTTATATTTTAAATATGTATGTGTGCGTGTGCGTGTGTGTGTGTATATATAAATATATATAAATATATATATATATATATATATATATATATATATATATATATATATAGCAATAGGGTTAAAGTGTAATTTAGTCCCACCCTTGGCAGCACACTTCAAAATGACGACTGCGGCCATTTTGTTTTTTTAACTTTATCTTTTTTAACACTTTAGACTTTAGTGACCACATTCAAAAATTCCCAAAATACACCATCAGTGGTTTACACCAAGGGTGGAGATTTTAATTTTAACTTAATTTTTTTAAGACTCGGACGACACAAGATGGGACTAAACTACACTTCACCCAGCATTAGCTATGAATTTCATAAAACAGTATAAAGATGAAGAGCCAGCCATATAATTGCAACTTTGGAATTTCAATTTTTAAAGATGGTATATTTAAAAAGAACCAGCCAGAGTTTTCCAACAATGCATTTCATTATGGAGGATTTAAAAAAAAAGGTTCCCAAAGAGTGGGTTGAATCCCAGTAAAAGGTTCGTAACTAAGACCGGTACTTATCGCTTATTGAGAGGCCACTCATTTAAAAAAAACAAAAAAAAAAACACTTTATTATTTAAAATAACAACTCTAGGATGTATTTCAATGACAAAATGTAATTATAAATTAAAGTTAGCCCAAAAATGCGCAATGTCATGGAGTAGCTGCATAAAGTGATCGTCTGTCACTTGAAATCTGCAAGTTAGCTATCTAAGTGGTGAAATAATAAACGATCACCAAGTGGTGAAAATAAAAACCAAATGGTATTAATAAACACCAAATGATAATAATAAACGATCATCAATTTTCTGATAACAAAAGAAACAGAATGATTAAGATATCCTAGTCAAGTATGAACAGCTTAAAGTGATAGCAATAACAACGAATACCAAAACGTTGTTTTGGGTAAATATGTTATCTGGAAATAATGAGTGGCCTCCTGTTAACCATTTTGTCTTTTATAAATTCTAGGAGAGTTACTTTAAATAATAAAGAGATTTTCTATTAATTATGATTTAATAATCATCTTCAAATGGATGGCCTCCCGATAACTGATAAGTGCCATAAGAACTTTCAATTTCTCAAAATAAAATAAAACTTTTTACCTTATTTACATGAAATTCATTTCAACCTGCAGAGTATTACTCACTATTTCATATAACCTTTTTCCATCTATCATACAACTAGGATTTTATAGTCAAAAACTGACCAATTTTGTTTTTTATAGCCTGTTTTTCTTAAATCATTTTTAATGATGTTATTAGGTATTAGAATAAGTGATAAGGAGTAAGATCTGATGAATGGGCAGATCTGGACAAACATCCGATCCCAGGTTTAAGAGTTTACTGCAGGTGACTACTGGGAATGCGGTTTTTTCGGTGCACAATGATGCCCTACCCTATCTATTTTCTCATTCCCATTCTCTTCAAAAATTTGTTTGACGAATGGGGAACCAAATGTTGTTTTGAAGTTCCAAAACATCGAACCTGAAATTGAGGCCAGTCCAGTGAAAATGGTTTATCTCACTTGTATATGACATATATTGTGCAATTTTACATTCACTGTAAGGATCTTCATCAATAATGGGCAACAATACTAGTTACAATTGCAAATGCCCGATTGGACTGACAAACATAACTGGTGACGAAATTTCCTATTCATATTTTGATAAGCATTGTCAATTAAGGCATCGGAATAATAAAAACCAATGGTTTGGAAGCACCTATTCCTTGTTTACCTTTTTTTTTTAAAAAAAAAAATAATATTAAATATGATGAAAATGGAAAATGGATAGTCCAAGTTCACAAAGCAACCTTATCTCAACAAGCCATAAGTGTAATTCATGTTAGCATGTGCTAATTGAGATAGAAACCCCTATGAGATTATTTAGGTTCAAAACAAAGTTGTAAAAACAAAAACAACTAAGTTATCAAACCTATACAATAACATTTAAAAGTCCGACACGCAGGGGCTGCATAAACTAAGCAGATTTCCCATGTGAAGTTTAGCAATAGAGAAATATGCATACTGGTGACACAACACCACCATGAGTAAATACAAATGGTAATGAGAAATCTTTCTGTTAATTTTAATAAATTCCCAACTGGAACGGCTCTGAATTGTAAGAATAATTTATATTTTAATAACTCAAATTTTAATAGTTCAAGAACTAAAGAAGGGGGGGCGGACAGAACGTAATTGCATAAATCTCACAAAGTACCGAAGGTAAGGTAAGGTTAGAAACGACAGGTAAGGTTAGAAGAGGCTTCCACCAGACCCGAACAGTTACGAAAACGGCCGAACTAATCCGAACGATACCCGACCACGTGTCCCACAGACTTCATAAAAATGCAAATATCTCGGTTAATATTCAAGATACAGGATAAATGTATAGATAGAATTTAATTTGCAATAAGATTGATTCTATACAATTTTTCAATCCGACGTATAGTAACGGAAATATTTCAAATTTAAGAAAATCCTCCCCTCTAAACCCCCCCTCCCACTTGTCCGATTTCAGCCATAAACGAACTTGATCTTTCTTTTTACATAAAACGACTAAATATCGAGTTTGGTAACGATCAAACAAAAATTGCGACCGCTAGAGCGGTAACAGACATATATATACTAGCAAACCCGGCGAACTCCGTTTCGCCACCAGATGGCTTCGTTTTATGTAACATTTCGTTTGGTGATTAAAAGATGAAGACAAATCTTTTTTTTGTTTTATATTTGAAAAGGAAAAAAATTATTTCATTTCACAACAGTAATGAATTCATTTCGATTACAAAAATGAGGTGTTATTTAGTTGAACTTCTCTAAGTAAATGAAAGTGAATCCAAAGTAAATACTGAATCGAAGCGTTATTCGTGTCCGCAAATTATCCGTTTCATTGAAGTGCTCTTTGGTAAACCACATTTTTTGTTTTTTGGTCTGACGTTAACACAAACAAAGCGGATGGTTTTCCAACTCGTGAACACGCAACGTATAACTGCCCATGTGAAAAACAATGATTTTCTAAATTTATCCCGCAAACACTAAGCGATTGGCCTTACGACATGATAATTGTCATTGCGAACGCAAGGCGAACTGGAAATTGTAATCGTTTGAAGTCAAATGGAAGATCAGTCGGAATCATTGGTATTCGAGGAATACATACATTTTCGCCTGCGTACTTTCCGTTAATAATGGTTGCCTCAATCAAATTCGGCATAAGTCTTTTTACCGAAAGTCGAGTATCGTTGCAAAGTCGCGGTGGATTCAAATTACGCAATATCATAATAACTGTACCAACTTTGAGTTGCAAGTTATGTGGTGGAAATCCTGGTAACTCCAGAGAGTTCAAAAACTCAGTTGAATAATTTACTACATCATCGGGATTTGTGATGGAATCAACGGATTTGTATGTCACCAAATGGCCAGCAATTTTTGACTGAATGGTGAAATTCAGTGCGTGTACATCATTATTATTTGCGGCAAGAATTGCTCGTTGACTTAACCAAGCATAATTCTGATAATTCTCACTAATGTTTGGGAAAACACTTTCAATAAGAGCTAATTGAGAGTCTACAAAAGTAAGGGTAATTAATCCAGATGTCTCATCAACTGGGACCTTTCCATTTCCAACAGCTAACAATTGTTTGGAAAATTGTGCAGCACTTTGATCATTTTGAAGTTGAACTCTCATATTAGTGGTTAGCGATGTTTTTACGTTATTCCACAAAGGTGATGCCTTCAGGCAAGCATTCAATTCATCTGCAGGCGTTCCACGGGGAATTACTGGCAACGTCTGCCTGAAATCGCCTGCCAACAATATCATCAAGCCGCCAAAGATGTTATTTCGCCGAAGATCCTTCAGTGTGAAGTTAAGTGCTTCAAGTGATTTCTTATGTGCCATTGTGCAGCTATTGTATTCAAGGATGTGTTGATGAAAATGGCTGGAATCGGGATCACTTCCATCGAACAATGTTTTCAGTGGCTGTGGTGGTGTAAGTAATGGATCCAGTTTGACTTTTCCACTTGCGCAGCACAATCCAGCCGTTTCTCTTTTGAACTTTAACGCATTGCAATATCGGCATATAGTCGTCATTGGTCCAATATCTAAATTTTCATCATCACTGTAGTTCGCAGTGGGATCATATTGGAATGCCAAGCGATTGTATGATGCCAATGATCTTCGTGTGCTCACGCTTTGTCTCAATCGGGCATTTTCTCTTATTATATTTTGTCTTTCTTCGCTTAAGTTCTGTGAATACACTTGTTGCTGGCTTGCATGTCTTGTGCGGCGGCCGATGTTCGCAAGTCGTCCTCTAGGCATTTTGGACTATGGACAGAGTGGTGAATTTTACCTCAAATGCACTATCCACATAATTTACACAGTTCAACTTACTACCTTAAAGACAAATGCCTGCTGTTGAAATTGAATAAAAATTTGCACAATACACGTGATTGATTTGATGCTTTCCAATTGAAATGTTAGGAATCGAATAACTATTTTTTTAAATTTTTTAGCTGTCAAACAATGTACCACGCACCGGCGCCATCTACTTAAAATAATGGTTTGTAGTACTTGCTCTGTATCAGAGATGGCGCTCCATGTGAAACATATGTTTATTAAACTGCAAAGGTTATTCAACAGATAAATAGAATAGGCAATAGACCTATAATTTAAAATTAATATTTATTGTGCAATTTTTATTGTTACTTATATTAATACCTTTTTGCGGTATTGACTGCTTAATTATTGACAAATTTTTGTTCGTTTTGATTTAATAAATTCAGGTTAAGTAAGTATGCAATATACAATGAATGATAGTATAATGAGGAATATTCCAATAACAGCTGTTACTTTTCTGTACTTTGCGTACTCAAACGATGCACTGAAAACACATGTTATTTTAACAGTATAATAAAAAAAGATTTTCCCGCTTTTCTGTTGAAATTTTT
The DNA here is from genome assembly GCA_019009955.1 of Riptortus pedestris. NCBI lineage: Eukaryota > Metazoa > Arthropoda > Insecta > Hemiptera > Alydidae > Riptortus > Riptortus pedestris. Next base: position 110,458,438 of record CM032232.1, read on the forward strand.
CCTGAATTTTCTTTGCTATAAACCTCACGGAGCCCGAGACCTTTCCAACGAATGCAAAACCGTGGAAATCGGTTCGTGCGTTCTGGAGTTATAGCGTCAGGAAGGAAACCCCGACTTATTTTTATATATATATATATATATATATATATATATATATATATATATATATAGACACACACACACACACACACACACACACACACACACACACACACACACACACACAGTTTTGAACGGACCTCATTTTCGTCATCTACTAGGTAGGATCGATAGACATTTGAAGAAAAATGTCGAAATTCCGTCATGAGTACAACCTCAATAGCTGATTTCCCTCAAGGGAAATCTGCTAATAATTTCATCGATTTTGATCAACTTGTTGGCTAAAGTGTAGTTTAGAAACGTTAGAAAAACATTGTCATTTTGAAAATTGTGCCACCAAGGGGGGACTAAACTACACTTTCACCAACTTGTTTTATAATTATTAGAATCTATCAGATAGAAAATCACAAAGCCTAAGTGTTTCATAAACTAAATAGATAATATAATAATAATATATGTAATAATATTCTATGACATGTAATATAGATGGATTATATGAAATATGATTACAAAAGGAGGAAATAACTAATTTTGCATCAATAGGTATGGCACCTTTTGAATTTATAATTTTATTCAAAATATGAACATGTTCACAGGTGTAAACCTTGTTAAAAAAAATTGAGTCTTCTTATTCTTTAAATAATCTTGGAATTTGATATAAGGATATGCATCAACTACAGTCAATTTTATCAAGTATGAATTATATATACTTATATGTATTAAAAGTATATTTCATATAGTCTCATTATATGAAATGTATTTACTAAGTATTTATTATTTATTAACGTCCACTTTTTGCAACTTAGGCTAATCGGGACGGGTTATCTACAGGTTACCACCCATTTACTAAGTATGTATTTTGAAGTAATACTCGAACTATATTATGGGAATTGATGGTCATGAGATAGCCCACCTGTCCAAATATTCCCACAATCCAATCATGTAAACAAATAAAACATAGAATAAAGAATGACTTGATGTATTATTTCATCATGTTGCATCAGACTTTTCGTTAAACTGTAAAATGAGTTGGAAAATTTCTGATACCCACATAAACTGTACACCAGGATAGAAGAATATAATATATTTACCTTGGAATCAACATCCACAGAAATAACACTAGAGTATCACAACAGAGACATTTATTCGCAAAATAAATAAAACTTAGAAAGCATCTTAAAATTGGAACATCATTTTTTATCAGTAAACAAAACACAAATTCAAGGAGCAGCAATTTCATTGAATCAGAGAACTTACAAATATATAAAATAATTATAACTCACCTCCTTTCCAACTTTGAGACCCAATCGGTCAAGAAGTTCTGTAGCCTGCAATAATATAAAGAAGAATGAATACAAATAAATTCAAGAGAGGCTTTTTATTTAAAATTTTTGGACCTACTGTTTTAGCAGCGTTCGCTTTCCTTTTATTTGTAGGATCTAAATGTTTCATAAGCAATTTAAAAGTTATTAAACCCGCTAAAGAAAATATTGACACCCTCAAGAGGGTGAGGATTAAAAAAGCCCTAGTCGAGTCTTCGGGCATCTTGAAAAAACAATTGTATGAAAGTAAGAGTTATTATATCTTAATTAAACTGAATAATTTAGACACCGATAACCGCTAAAGACATGAGCTGTAATTCACAGGAGGTTTAAGAAATTTGAACAGAAAAGAAGGTTATTCATTGATTCAAAATTATTGGATATCATAGAGGTTACTAAGTTATAAAACTGCTAAGTAGTGACGTCATAAAACTCGGGTTATCTTTGGTTGCTAACTATTCTTTTTCCTAATATATATGTGTATATAAATTATACGGTTCTTATTTCCCTGTTATTTTGAAATGTACAAACACGAATAATTTGTTTAAAATATTTTTTGAATATTTGAGGTTCACAAACTGAATTATTTGTTCAGTTTCATTAACGACTGTAAACTCATAATTTCATCATCATCTTTATTATTTTAATTTATTAACGATCCCTTTTAGCAGATTTCCCTTAAGAAAATCAGCTATTGTATTCAGGTTGTATTCATGACACGATTTTCGAAAAATTTCATCAAATGTCCATCGATCCGTTGAAAATTGTATACATATAGGTAGATAGATTAGATAAGTAGATAGATATATCTATCTAAATATTTGTCTGTTATCGCTATAGCGGTCGCAATTCTTGTTTAATCGTTACCAAACTGGATATTTAATCGCTTTGTGTAAAAAGAAAAATCAAGATCGTTAACAGCTGAAATCTGACCAGAAGGAGGGGGAGGGGGTTAGATGGGAGGAATTTCGAAAATTCTTAATATCTCCGTTATTATGCGTCAGGTCGAAAACTGCATAGAATCAATCTTATTGCAAATATAATTTTCAAAAATTGTTTAATACGTTTTTATGCTAATTCGATGTTTAGGGGAGTTATTTATTGTTGAAGTGTGTGAGGACAACGGACGGGATGAGATTGGTTATTGTCAGTTCTGTTGTGCGATTCCGCTGAAAGTTAGTTCGTCCGTTGCCGTAACTGTTCGGCTCTCAAATCGGTCAAATCGGTGTTACCAGTTTGCAGATTTCTCTATTGCAAAACTTCACGTGGGAAATCTGCTTTGTTTACGCAGCCCCTGCGTGACGGACCTTTTAGCAGATTTCCCTTAAGGGAAATCAGCTATTGAGGTCGTACTCATGACGCGAGTTTCGAAAAATTTTCTCAAATGTCCATCGATCCTACCCAGGAGATGACGAAAATGAGGTCCGTTCATTTTTGCGGTCGCAATTTTTGTTTGATCGTTGCCAAACTCGGAATTTAATCGTTTTATGTAAAAAGGAAGATCAAGTTCGTTAATGGCTGAAATCGGACCAGTGGGAGGGGGGGGGGGTTTAGAGGGGGCATTTTTGAAAATTCACAATATCTCCGTTATTATGCGTCGGATCGAAGAATTGTATAGAATCAATCTTATTGCAAATTAAATTTACTATAAATATTGTTCTATACATTTGTTCTGTTTCTTGAATATTAACCGAGATATTTGCATTTGTATTCTGTGTGTCGTCGGCTAAGTTCGGGAATTTCCGCCGAGAGCTCTGGCGGCCGTTTCCATAACTATTCGTCCCTCTTGAATAGGTTTAGAGATACCTTACAACTACAGGTGTTATTGAGCAGATTTATCTACTGGAAAACGTCACGTGGGAAATCTGCTTAGTTTACGCAGCCCCTGCGTGACGGACCTTTTTTGCTATTATGGTTAATTGGGACGATCTACCTACAGGTTACCACTCTTTTCTAGCTAGGGTGCGACTAAGAATTTTATTTAGAACGTTTATGAAATATAAAAATCCTATTGGCCACGTAGAAATCAACTCTACGACTCTTATGTGTTCTGTGGGTTAAAACAAGATAGAATGAGTTCGTTGTTAACTAAATTCCTATTATTGTCCTAGTGGGAATCGAACTCGCTATTCTAGATTAAGGCCAACGCTTTTAACTCACATGGCTAACCTGAGCCCCTCAGTATCTTTAAACATATTTATCAAAATTATCACTGCTACGTACTATCTAAGTCGTTTTCTATTTATATAAATTTAACTACAGCCAGTTTCATTAAATTTATTGTAATAGCACTTTGCTTATTTCCAAAGTACTTTTTACGGTCAAACCACCAAAATAGGGATAAAAGCTTATGGAAAACCAGAAGAGGCAACAATTGTGTTTTAATTGGCGAAGAGAGGGGGAAGGAAGTAGCCAGGAATAGCCTAACATTTAAAATGTATTTATTCAACGGTAAAAACGTATGCAATAAAAATTACTCTTCATTCCCGCCTCCCTAATTGCATGGAGTGCACCAATAGCTTTTAGCAGATTTCCCCACAAGGGAAATCAGCTATTGAGGTTGTACTCATGACGGAATTTTCGAAATTTTTCTTCAAATGTCCATCGATCCTACCTAGTCGATGACGAAAATGAGGTCCGTTCAAAACTGTATATATATCTATTTATCTATTTATCTATATATATATATATATATATATATATATTTGTCTGTTGCCGCTCTAGCGGTCGCAATTTTTGTTTGATCGTTACCATACTCGATAGTTAGTCGTTTTATGTAAAAAGAAAGATCAAGTTCGTTAACGGCTGAAATCGTACCAGTGAGAGGGGAAGTTTAGAGGGGAGGATTTTCTAAAATTCGAAATATTTCCGTTACTATACGTCGGATCGAAAAATTGTATAAAACCAATCTTATTGCAAATTAAATTTACTATAAATATTGTTATATACATTTATTCTCTGCCATGAATGTTAACCGAAATATTTACAATTTAATGAGCGTAAAGGAAATGATGCGATCGGCTAACTTCGGTTTTAGTCTTGAGTTTCCGGCTAGCTAGTTCGGTCGTCTCAGTAACTGCTCGGCTCTTGTGAAATTTCTGTATTATAAAACTTCACAGGGGAAATCTGCCTAGTTTACGCAGCCCCTGCCTGATGGACTTTTACTGGAATCCATGGCATGCTCACTTACTTACTTAAGGAAAAAAATGAACGACGTTGGAAAAAAATAAATACATATTAAAATCACTCATCTCTCTTCACTATTGTGCCAAATGTTCTTCACTATTAGTATTCCACCAGAAGCAGACCCAAACGGAAGTTAGTGAAAGTTAGTGTAAAATAATTCCAATAACGTTCTATTACAGGTAATAACTTAATAGATAAATCGATTAACTTTATACGCCACCTCTCTATAACTTCCGGTTCCGCATACTGTACAAATTCAGCATTTCATTTTAGCAGATTTCCCTTCAGGGAAAACAGCTATTGAGGTTGAACTCATGACGCGATTTTCGAAAAATTGTCTCAAATGTCCATCGATCCTATTTGTTTGATCGTTACCAAACTCGATTTTAATCATTTTATGCAAAAATAAAGATCAAGTTCGTTAATGGCTGAAATCGGACCCGGGGGAGAATTTCTAAAATTCTTAATAAATGCTCAAAAATGAATAGGGATATTGGCTGTTTTGTGGTATGTATGGGGCCTAGCATATTTTTTTTTTATTTTTATGATAAATATCATTAATATTTATTAGAAATTATTGCCTTTTTTCCCCCATAAAAAAGAAATTTAATTAATATCGATTTAATTAAAATTAATAGGATAAGAAAATAAATCAATATCCCTATTCATTTTTGAGCAGTATATCTCCGTTATTATGGGTCAGATCGAAATATTGTATAGAACCAACTTATTGCAAATGTAATGTTCTATAAATGTTGTTATGTACGTTTTTTTCACTATCTTGGTTATTAATGGAGATATGTGCATTTATTAGTTTTCGACAATTAGTAAACCCCCATTCCTACTCATGCCATATTAACAATAAGCTGTTCTATTATGAAGCACTTTATTTGAAACCTAAATATCAAATATTCCTCTCATCATGAGATTAATACATTTACGTGATGCACGTGGGAAATCTGCTTAGTTAACGCAACACCTGTGCAACAGACTTTTATTATTATTATTATTCCTTCTGATGTTAGTCCTGTGAGTTATCTAGCGTACTTAATACAGTTGGTAAACATAGAGGAGTGGGTTCCATACCCACATGTGCTATCTGATCTATTCATTTCAGTTTTAGTAATGTTGAGTTCTCAGAAAAATGAATGTGATTAATAGTAATTATTAATTTAAACTAAAGAGTTTTGAAGGTGGTTCGAAATTGTTAGAATTAATTACTTCATTAACATGTTACTGAGCATACTGAATGAAACTGCTCAATGCTTATTCTTCCTGAATCTAGATTCATATTAAGTCAATTTCCCGTAGAGCTATAAAAATAAATACTGGGAGAGGAAATGTAAATGGATTAGGCATTAGGAATTTCCTTGCATTGAATAATAACATTCACACTCATTAAACCATTCATATACTTTCCAAGGGAATTTCTTATTTAAATTTATGGGTGATCGATCTCCACAGACAAAGTACATTGAAAATTTTAGGGGCGATATAAATGGAAGACTTGCAACACCTTAAGAAAATGTCCCCAACCGCCCAGCAAATTTCTTTCCCAGCAAGTTTTATCATTTTGTTTTATTTATTTACGTCCACTTTATGCTACTATGGCTAATTGGGACGGGTTATCTACAGGTTACCACCCTTTTCTGGCCAGGGTGAGACTAAAGACTAATGAGTCCATCACCAAATAAATTTCTATTGCCCAGGGCAGGAATCGAACCCACCACTCTAGGGTTTACCATGCGAGATTAAGGGATTTCTATAAAGTGATGGATGGTTTTCCATATAAATATATTATCAATTAAGCCAGTTGGATTTAGTAAATTACCTTACTTCCTCCACAGTTTGAGGTTCCTCCATTATTGGTGCTTTTTCATTACTACAATTTAAACTCACAGCAGAGTACTGCTTAAATAGTTTATTAAAATAAAATTGGGTGTTATGCTACTTTAATTGTAATTTTCTCTTTTGGCTTTTCATAAACTCACTATTTATTAAATTAAAAAAAAATAAGCAGTGCTAATAATTTGTTTAAAAGATAATAACAAAATGATACAAGTTGGATTATATTAAATACTTACTAAGAAAACACTTCATTTTCATTGAGAATGTTTTTTATGTAGAGTCCTTATCTCTTTTATTTCTTAAGCATGGAGTGACCATTGGACAAATATCAAAACATTTCTGTAAGCTATAGTTGCTGCCATTTTTGATGGTACAGTACACTTTATAATTGTACCATATTGTAAAATATACTATGTGGGTTTTTTGGAATTTCTGAATTGCCTAATAGCTTTAGACAAATTATAATTTGTTTGGATAATTATCAGTCTTGTATCACCTTAAGGAAATTTTAAGAAAGAAAAAAACAAATTTTAGCTTTTGGTAATAATGGTCTTCTTCGAAGGTGTTAGTTGTAATTCAATCTTCATTATTTAATAAAATCATACAAGGGAAGAACAAAACTGAAACAACAACAATACTGAAGGAACTCCACAAATTCAAGTAATAGTTTTCCCAAAACCAATTCATTGCAATACCTTTCATTATAAGAAACTGATGAATTAACTTAATACATAAACATGTGAAATATTACTCTATTTCGTTTATTATTCACTATTATAGGTACATCATTCGGTCTCTGGTATTAGTCAATCTTCAAATTTTGACTTCTTGGGTCTTAATCAAAATAATATTTCCATTTCTAATTAGCAAGTACCTATTTCGTCAAACATGGAGTTCAGTAATCTCAGTTCTATTCGGTTCACAACTGTAAGTGTAGCAATATTCCCCTAGAAAATTAAAACATATTTGCAAGTAAATAATATTATTTAATATTTCATAATTTATATTTTAACGTATTAGACTTGATCGGTGCAAATAATGGGCTTGATCTAATTTGCTCTGAGGTACTGACAAACATTTTATAAAACAGCAGAATTTGTATTTTTGAATATAATTGAAAGTACCACTCCTACCACCATGTATTGTAAACAATATGCCAAGCCCATGTTGGATTTTACTGTGTTCCAGGAAAAAATGACTGATTACTCTACAAAATATGCCCTGAAATTGAATTTGACATCCAAAAATGAAGCCTATTAATTGCACAGTAAGCCACTCATACAACTCCAAACCCTACTTTACTCTCTGGAAATCAGCTTTGCCTTCAACATTTTCATCTCAAATTTTCCAAAATGATGAAATAAAAAGTTTGATCATTTATTTGTATTACCCACAGGATTTAGCTATCCACATCATTTACATAATTGAAAATTTAGAAAAATTTAAAAAAACGATCACCCAATTTCCTTCACACACTACAAACAATTTGCTATGATTTAAACTTCAAGAAGTTAAATTATACTAAAGAATGGGAACTAGAATTTAATTTGTACTACCTTATTTTCTCGTTTAGCCTTGTAAAATATACTGTACACATCATCAATTATTTCATTCACATTCTTGTAGAAGTTTCTTGTCAGGGAATGGCCTATATTCATCAAAGGATTAATAAGGGACTGTCTTACTTTAGAAACCTGTAATAACAGTCACAGTTAAATGGAGATAAATGGATATTTTTTTTAATCGAATTAAAATACAATTTACATAATCAAAAAATTTATAACTAGCTTAAATTTTTTAATTTGCTGTTATTGTAAAATAAATAATGGGAATCTATATCAAACCTTGTGTTATTCAGAGTTCTTTGAGAGATCATTAAAATATTGTTCATTGTTTCACTTTTCGATCTAATCCGTTTAGGTTGAAGCTACTTTAGGGTCACTTCAGGAAGGGAATGACATGAATTTTCAAAACAACCATAAGAGTGGCAGTGGAAACTCTTGGTCTGGGAGAGATGAAAGATAGATTCTTTATTTTAATTTTATTATTATTTTATTTCTTTTTACAATTTCTCTTCAGCGTAAACACTTACTGAGAATGTAATCAAAAGTATTAATTACAAATTGCTACTTTTCTTCAACATTATTAAACAATAGTTGTGAAGGAATGTGCCCAAATACTGAAATCAGTTCTCTTAATCTCTCCCTCTCTCTCTCTCTCTCTCTCTCTCTCTCTCTCTCTCTCTATATATATATATATATATATATATATATATATATATATATATATATAAAATTGTAACCTCTGTCTGTACATTGATTTTTTTTCGCGAAATTTCATGATAACTTTTCGTTTCACATGTCATAGACACCATAACTACATTTTGTTTCTTTCGTGTCTGTTTGTTTGTTTATGTGTTTGTTTGTTTTTTACCTTTTCACGCATAAACGGCTGAACCGAATTTTATGAAACTTGGTATGTATATTACTACTAGCCCAACTTAGACTTTAGGCTATATTAATATTCTCTAAGACGAACAGGAGTGGGGGTTATAAGGGAGGCCTGAAATTAAAAATAGCGATATTTCGTTTCCTATTGGTTTTTCAGCAAATATGCACATAACAAAAGATGTTTATTTTGTTATTTAGAGTAACTTTTGTTATAAGCACTTTTTCCGTATACGGAAGTATAAATGAGTTATACGCTAAAAACTATAGTTGGAGTCCACAATTTTATTTGGCACTAAAGACTCAACCGAATTAAACCAAACTCGGTATGTGAATTAGTACTAACGCCTTCATTATAATAAGGTATACTAACATTTCTAGGGACGGGCAGGAGTGGGGGTTATAAGGAAGGCCTGAAATTAATAATAGTGATATTTCGTTTCCTATTGCATTTTCGGCAAATATGCACATAACCAAAGTTGTTTATTTTGTTATTTAGAGAAACTTTTTTTTTATATACTCTATCATCGTATACCGAAGTATAAAGGCGTTATACGCTAAAAATTATAGCGGGAGACAACAATTTCATTTGGCACAAAAGACTCAACCGAACTAAATAAAACACTCAGTATGTGTATTAACACTAACGCCTTCCTTATAATAAGCCATACTAACATTTCTAGGGACAGGCAGGAGTGGGGGTTATAAGGGAGACCTGAAATTAAAAATATTGATATTTCGTTTCCTATTGTAGTTTTGGCAAATATGCACATAACAAAAGTTGTTTATTTTGTTATTTAGAGAAATTTGCTCAACACTTCTTTTCAATATGAACTACCAGGTACCTCACCTGAAAAAATTAATTCAAATGTATGTCAATATTTTCTCCTTAATAATTCAAATCTATGCATAATGCACAGGAGACGGGAAATATGACAATATGCAGAACAGTGAAGTCTTACATAAAAAAATAATTTTATTATTAACAAATGCCAACAACGGGTATTAACCCTAAACACTGGAACGGGTAAATGTCAAAATATTGTGCAAAGTAAAGCCTTGCCAAAAATATACCATCACCATTCAGCCTCAAATGACTTCCCGAGCAAAGCCGGGTATCTGAGCTAGTATATGTATATAAACAGGAGCACATGAATGTTTAAAATTTTGTTTTAAGTTGTGTTGACAAAAAAAAGGTAATGTTTATTGCTCTTGTGCAAAATCCATCTAGACCCTTTTGTTATCAAGGAAATCATATCTTACTTTTTTATTATCTTCTTTATTATTAACATGAGGTCTAGTTTAAATATTTTTAGTATCTACCCAACCCCTGCCTATGATGAAACCATCAAACCTATTAATACTAAATATGAAAATTTAATAAAATTGCAAAAAAACTTTGTAAATATAAATTGCTCATGAAAAAAGTATACTTACATCACATTCAGTGATTTTTTGATGCACAACTGTTTTTATGTCTGTAGACTGGATTCCTAGTAGAATATCATACATCTTCATTTTTATACTGCCACTCACATATTCAACTGATTCAACAATCCCATCATCGTTTGACTTGGAACTGTTCTTCATAAAGTTGACATTTTTGTTTTTTCTCTTCTGCCTTAAACTGTACCTTCTGTTATTTCCTACATCGCTTGTTCTTGCCTGATTCTGTAAAGCACTGTTTTCTGACCTCTTCATTTGAACATTTTCTACCTCCTCACCCTGAGTCCTATCATTAATACAAGAATTTTGTTTCTTGAGATTTTCACTTACCACTGAGTGAAACTTCATTTGACCTTCATTTGTAGTTCTCAATAACTTTTCTGAAGGAGCAGTTTTATCAAGTTGGCTTCTTTGACTCAAATGGTTTTCTGCTTCAGGTAGCTTAGAATCTTTATGAGTTTTATATTTCTTAAAATCCTTGTTTGTACCTAAATAACTCATATTGTTTAGCAAAGAAAATTTTGTAGTTTTAAAGTCATCTAATAACTGATCAATGTGTTCTGGCTTTGAATTACATTCATTATTCCTTGCGGCTGTTAGTGGGCTTTTTCTTCTTAAAGTAACATTTTGCTTTGGCTGTAACTCCTGACAAGAAAATATATTAGTGTCTTCAACCTTGTTATTTTTTTCTTGACTTTTTTTCAATTCCTTTATCAGCGTATCATAAATAAAACCAGATTCACTCGATTTTTCAAGTCTATGTGTTTCTGGTGATAAGTGTCCAGAAGGGAAGAACAAATTTACATTTCTATTTGGTCCACTGTTTATAACTTTTGTTTGCAAGGTATTTTTACTACTATTATTATTGTTGAGGCATTCATTAATTTTTACATTCTGTTTGGCAATATTATCGGTCTGTTTTGATTCCAACTGAATAAGAGCTTGACTTGTCTCATTTAGTCTAGCTGAGTAATTTTGTGAATAGTTTGTAAAAGTCTCTTTGTTTTGATTTTGAGGAGCCATACCCTGAATATAAATGATTAAACTATCCAATAAAACTTTAGATTTGGATTCCCATGCTTCAAAGCTTTCAAGTAACAAATCAAAACTAATATGCTTTGAAAACTGTTCCTGCTTAAAACATTTTGTATAGTTCAGTGAAACCCAAGAGTTACAAATATGCAGGAATGCAATTATCATCTCTTTTAATGTTGAATCGGGTGGAATCATATGTTTTGATTTGGATAGTTCAGTTTTCATTCTTACACAACATTCCTTCAAATCTACATCCGTTGGCACTTTTCTGGAATTAATTATTTGTTCTAACTGTAGACAGCCGTACAAAGCAGTATACTGAAAAGTGTCCACTTCAAGGCTGTCTTCACTTAATGAGAAAGAGTCATTTTGTGGAAACGAACATTGATCCCGGTCATTATGCAGAGAAGGTGTTTCTTCATTACTTTGGGATAAGCTGCCATCATCATTACTTGATATATTTTTGGGATTAATATTGTAGTTTATGGTTTCCTGAACCTCTTTATAACTCTTGCAATTAGTAATCCTAGATTGTGGTTCTTTTCCAGTTTTACAATTATTTTTATTAAAAGCTTTGCTAAAAGGAATTTGAAAACTCTCTTGGCTTCCATATATGTTTTCATTATTGTAATTTACATTAGAATTGAAATTTACATCTCCTTGAGAAAAATCAAATGGATACCGCCCATAAGATAATTGTTGATAGGTCTCATATCCATTAAGCTGATTAGGGTTTCTTTGACCGTTAAACATTCTGAAGTCCAAATTTGGATTAAAAGTGTACATGCAAGGAGATTGTCTCAAACTATTCCACCAAGCATATTCTAATCCTTGGTGGGCTCTAGGATGAGGTGTATTCAGAGCTCTTACATTTCTTTGATACTGATTATGGAGATCATTTATCTGAGGTCTAATATAAGTAGCTAATGGTGGAGGAGGTGGTGCTTGCATTGGTGGGGGGTACCCATACATTCCATTAAACTGATTGAAATTTGGAAGGTATCTTTCATTTGCATTGCCTGGGGGTAAAAATGCTATGAAGCAAGGTATTGTATACTGCTGTGGATTAACATTTGTACTATCGCTAGAATTCATTTCAATTTCCACACCCTTGTCACAAGGTATATCAAGTAAGCCTTTTGGTATCATACTTTCTTCATCAATGGAATAATTGTCATTGATGTATGAACTTGTAGTATTTGTGAAAATTTGCTTTTCTGAAACTAGCAAAACTGAATTAGTTTTAAAATAAATCGTTTATAATTTGCTCTGAGCTAGCACTAATGTTTGCCATTATTTCTAAAAGTCATATTTTATTTATTCCTTTACAATTTTTATGATAGGTAACACATTACAAAATTTGATGGCTAAAACACTAAGACCATTAGATATTTCTGAATACAAGTAATAGCGGGAAACCATATAATTTATTTGAAAATGAATTAAATTTGTGTGGGGTTCTATGTACTCGTTTTTGAAAAATATTTATAAGGATTTATTCAAGTGATTTTCTGTTAATTTATCATTTCACTTATTTGAGTATCTTGAAGTTCATCTTCACCACCAGAACTTGGAAATTTCAATCAAGGTAGCTGGTATTCACCAATAAAATAATTATAATAACTGAATTATGATTAGTAATGATTCTTATTTGTAAGAATATACACCTGTTTTTAGGATTAAATGCACCTTTTTCTAATGTTATTTGTCTAAACAAACTATCTATCTAAACCATTACTCTAATATAAATTTAAGTTAAACGTGTTTTTTAGTTTTAACCACACATCATATGCTCCCTTACTTCTTAGTGGCTTGTGTATCTAGCTAGTGACTAAAAATTAATATAATAAAACAATATTGTATTTTATCAGGAGGTTGAACAAAGTAAAACTCTTGGGTGAGGGGAAAAAAATATGGCTCACATAAATTTCGTAATTTTTAATTGTTGGCAAATACTAAACCTTTAAAATTTCCAAGATAGGTTTAGAGCCTGGGACATGGCATTTGGTTGGAGGTCATATGGTTACCAGACACTCCCTAGATTTTTTTATGACATTCTCTTCCTATTATCGATACTTCTTTATTCAAGTAGCTCCTGGAGTTATGAATAGAAGTCAAATCCAAAAGTCTGTTAATAATGCATTAAAGAATATTCTGGTGGTTTGGCTATACAGTTTATAAACACTACAATTCATGGAATATATATTAAAAAATAAACTCCAACAGCAAACTAATGCATAGACCTTAATTGACTTGTTTGTGGCACACTAATTGATACTGTGATAATTCCTATGTAAAAGTTTCATCAATTGCCTCATGACGGAAATGAAAACCAGGTGGTTGGGACAACAGTCCACAGGAAAGACAGTCACCTATCCAAATGTCAACGAAAGTCAATAACTATTACCAGTAAATGTATATTTAGGACCCAACATATTAGGACACACCCACTCCGTGATATTAAACAAAATTTAATAGTTAAAGAATTCAATGAACCCTGTGATTATAAACTTAGTATACTTCATTTTTTATTAAATAAGTTTTTAACAACTTCTTTAGTTTTTTTAAACATTTGTATTATTTATTTATGTTTCCATAAATCCTACAAATTTTAATGGAGAACTAAATATTTAACTCTAATTTTCACATTCTGTGGATAACAATTTTACATCAAAACTCAATTAGATGTAGGTCTAAAAACTGAGGAGATATGAGAAGTGATGCATTCTTCCCTTACAACACTGTGTTTTGAGAGACCATTAACTCTTTCTCCAATATTCTGAGCTTTAGATTGCAGTATTAAGCTATGTTTGAATTGCAGTTTATGTGTTCATTATTTTATTGTCTACATTGAGTTTCTAATTCGAAACTACTTTTTCTTTACCGAAGTATTAGGAGATATTATGTTTGGAAAGAAGCATCCCTTTTGGGAGGATCCATAGGACTCATTTTAATTGCTAAATTTGAGTACCTTTTATCATATTGAATGCTGACTTTGCATGAGTACATAAAATATCACCTCATGATATTCGCTAGTGATTAGTACATTGTCACAGCTTTTTCTGTTTATTTTACATTAATTGTGGAAGTGGAAGTAGTAGTTCTAAGCCTTTAAACTTCATAGTTTTAGCTGAAGAGCTTTTATTAAAGCACAATTTTAGATTTTTAAAAAGTATATTGTTGTTATTTCACTAAATTATAATTTAAGTTAGACATCTTGTCTTGTTGCTTTGTATTATTTTTTCATTTGTTAATTGAATTTTATTCTAATCATTCATATTGAACATAGTGAGTATATTTTTGAATATTGATTATTAATTCTGAGATAATTAAGCAGATGTCTTATATTGTAATAAACTTATAACTAAAAATTGAAAATACTTTAACTTGGTAATAATATTGCAAAATGGAAATCAAATTATTTTACTTTAAAAGATATTCTCTATAGTTTTTTTTGTATAATTTTGATTACAATTATAATTATTTATAAACATCCTCTTTTGCTACTAGGACTAATCAAGACGAGTTACCTACAGGTTACCACTCTTTTCTAGTCAGGGTGAAACTAAGGATTTTATTTAATGAGCTAGTCACTATCCACATGGGAATCTAACTCGCCACTGTAGATTTACAATTATTATTTCGAAATATATTAAATTTAATGTTATTTATTTAAATTTGGAGTTTTAATTGTGCTGAAAAAATCGGTATATAAATTGCAAGAAAGAATTGAAAAATATAATAAATACTAATGTTTTAAGATCAGAAAATACAGATAAGTGTGTCTATAGGAAGGAGGAAATATTATAAATAAGCCACTTAATTAATACCTTTATTCATAGCAATATTTTCCCTCCCAAAATGTAACTTATGAGTTTTATCCACTCCACCCTTTGTTTATTTTTTGTAAATAGTAAAATAGTTTGTGAGAGGATGGTTTGGATATTTCATAATTACTTAGCCATGAAACCATTTTTTTTATTATTTTGAATTAGAAAAAAAGAATGATTTAAATGAGCCTGGATTTGAACAAAACAACCTTCGCTATGAACCAACGAATTGTGAGTTCGACTCGAGTGTCAACTAATTCAAACATTTTTCTTTACTATAATTTAAAAAATAATATTTAATACTCATAGTTTATTCCATTTATAATGGTTTTAAAATAAAATGTTTTTTATTTCACTATTTATTTATTTTTCATTTTCTTTCTCAATGAAGCATTTTATCATTTTGATCACATGCACACAGAGTTCCTCATATCCTTAATATTACAAACCAAACCCTAATGTAATTTTATAACTAAAATGTTTGATAATTAATTAATGCTATTTATTTGCATCCACTTTATGCAACTACAGATAATCAGGGCAAGTTATATACAGGTTACCAACCTTTTCTAGCCACGGTGAGACTAAGGATTTTATTTAATGTGTTTGTCACTAATTAAATACCTACTGCCCAAACAGGAATCGAACCCAAGACTCTAGGTTTGGGAAGCTCATTAAGACCAATGTCTGAGCACCAAACATTTAACAACTATAGCATTAATTTTAACAACTGTAATTAGTTTTCTTTTTTGTATATTTAATTTCCTTGGGCATGATGCTTAATAGTAAGTATGAAGTTGATTCTTGTAGTTTTACTCACTTAAATCCCTAGAGCAAACATCAAAAAAAGATCTTTTTTCAGGGCTTGAACTATCAGGAGAGAAAATGTCAACAGCAGGAACTTGGTCAAAAAACAATAATTCTTTTTTATTACTAATATCTCCCTAAAATATATACATATTTAATATTAGATGTCATTGATTTTGTTCAAAAGAAATATTTGATTTTTTATTGTTCCAAAGAATATATCTTACTCACTGGTAACGTATCACTTTGATTCTTTTGCTGACTTTCCCCCATTTGTTTATCGCACTACTAGTACAAACATTCTAATTACAATATACTTCAAAATAAATAATAGCTACACATTATGTTTGTAGTTATATATAAATGAATCAAACATTCTGAAGAGGAAATGGATGTTGCTTTAAAGTAAATAATAATAACACAGAACTTAAAGGTTAATTAAATACAACAAATTTGTATAAAACAAAAGAATAACAGTCATATATTATTTTACATTTTATATTACAAATTAGATAATCTATGAATAAATTTACAATAAGTTAACATATTCTTAAAAAAGAATAAACAATTTTTACACTAAACCATACATCCTTCAAGAAATAAATATGATTTAATCCTTTTAAATGTAACCAGCTGGTCTTTTTAAAATATTTCTGTTTTCATTCAAGATACTCTTAAGAAAATATAAGAGCACTACTGTTTAGACTTGTGAATTCTACGCATGGCATAGGGAGGGGGATTCTTCACCCTAAGTGCATCTCTAATGAGATTCAGTCATTATAAAAACCTTAGCATCGCAGCTAGAGAGGTGACTAACAGAACTGAAATGGACGTTGAAGTGGCATCATTACAGAAATCTTCATTGTTGCAAGCACAAACTTCTTGCCGGCCACCGAACCCACTCCTCTGGTAGCATTTGTTAAGATGGCTTGATGCGTCCCAGCCACAGCTCCTAATAATACGAGTATCCGGTTTCACTGAAACAACAAACAATTTATATAATGTATATAAAATTATCCTCTGTTTATCTAAAAGAATCAGTTTCATATACGTCACCTGGTTTATTATTATCCTGACCATTAGAGATCACATTTATTTATTTTAATTTAATTTAAAAAAAAAAGTTTTTTGTCTCAAATCAATAATACAGTTTACACTTCATAGGTTGATATTATCCTGATGACCAGATAGTGCAGTAATCCTGTTTTATTAGCAGATTTCCCTTAGGGGAAATCAGCTACTGAGGTCATACTTATGATGCGACTTTTGAAATATCCTCTAATGTCCATCGATCCTACCCAGGAGATGATGAAAATGAATTACGTTCAAAATTATATATATATTTGTCTCGCAATTTTAGTTTGATCATTAACAAACTCCATATTTAATCGTTTTATATAAAAAGGATGATCAAGTTCGTTAATGGCTGATATGGAGCCAGTGGAAGGGGGGTTTAAAGGGTTTTTTTTTTCTTTTTCGAAAATTCGAAATATCTCTGTTACTATAAGTCCGATTGAAAAATTGTATAAAACCAAACTTATTGCAAATTAAATTATATCATGAATATTAACCGAGATATTTGGATTTTATAGTTTTCCGATTTCAGTAAACTCCCAATTCTACTCATGTTATATTAATTATGAGCTGTTATATCATGAACCACTTCTTTATAAGTTGAAATAAGGAATATTGTTTTCATTGAACTTATACGTTGTGAGATATATGCAATTACGGACTGTAGATCCCCCCCCCCTTCTTTTGTTCTTGGATTACTACAATTTAAGTAATTGAGATCAAAATTATTCTGATTCATTACAAATTACAGTAATCGCTATAGTAAAAGTTATCAATAAAATAAATATGTTATATTCAGATATATTTCATTAACGGTTTTTCATTCCGGTGTAGAATTCAGGTTTGCTGGCCTGTTTGTTTACAATTCAGACACTTTCCGTTGTAGAGTTATTAACTTGTAACTGAAAGATTTCTTATTACTGTTTGTATTTATTCGCTGTGGTGTTTTCAGTATGTATATTTATCTATTGTAAACCTTCGCGTGGGAAATCTGCTTGGTTTACACAGCTCCTGCGTGACTAACTTTATTATATTTTGTAACAAGAATACATTAAAATAAGCTCATAATCATGAGTCATGACTTTGAGTGCACATTGGAAACATCTTAAACTTGTTTATGTGCATAAGAGAGTCGTAACATTGTTTAAATAACACTAACCATGAATACAGTCAGACTTCTCTTAAAGATCCTTAGTTAATATTGTCTTCTTGGTTAGGGCCTCTAGAGTTCTTTTCATCTAAATAATTTTCAATAAATTTACCACTTTTTTATTGATTGAACAGTTAAAAATTATCCAAAAATGGTTCTACTTAGTTACAAAATGGAATGATTGGCCTAACTCTTTAATAAAACCGTAATTGATTGCCTTGTAATCCAAGAACAAAAGAAGTGGTGGGGGGTCAATAGAACGAATTTGCATATGACCCACAAAGTAAAAGTTCAATGAAAACAATATTTGGCAATTAGCCTAGTAATGAAGTGCTTCATGATATAATGGCTTATTATTAATATGACATGAGTAGGAATGTGAGTTTACTAAAAGTGGAAAACTATAAAATCCAAATATCTAGGTTAATATTGTTACAGAAAATAAGTATTGACCAACATTTATAGATCATTCAATTTGCAATAAGATAGATTCTATACACTTTTTCGATCCGACATATAGCGGATGTATTTCATATTTTCGGAATTTCTCCCTCTAAACTCCTCCCACTGGTCCGATTTCAGCCATTAACGAACTTGATCTTTCGTTTTGCATAAAACGATTAAATACCAAGTTTGTTAACAATTAAAAAATGCAACTGCTAGAGACCGCTGTCTGTTTACAGACAAATATGTATGTATATATATATATATATATATATATATATATATATATATATATATATATATATATATATATATGTGTGTTTGAACAAACTTCATTTTTGTCATATCCTGGGTATGATCGATGGACATTAGAAATTTTTTTTCGAAAATCGTATCATTAGTACGACTTCAATAGCTGATTTTCCTCGAGGAAAATCTATTACTGAAATTTCCCGAGCTGTTTTTAACCGACAGAAAGTTTAATTTTCATGCCGTTGTTCTGAAACGTGAAAAAATGTATACCCACCGATTTTAAGCAGAATTCCAGACCAACTTTAAAGTTTTATTTGTATTATAAAGCACATTACTTAAAGTTTAAATATCAAATACTGTTCTCATTGGTCTTTTAAGTTATGAGATAAATGAAAATACGTGACGCACGTGGGAATCTGCTTAGTTAACGCAGCCGCAGCTTGATGGAATTGATATCTTTTTCATATTTATTAAAAAAAAAAAAGTGAAAGAAACATACTATCATTTTTATTTGTATTAAGTTTCGCACTTACGTCCATTCACTTCATATTCAATAGTTTGTACTATTTTCCTGCAGAGAACGTACTTGCTTCCTTCTGCATGCTCGGAACAGTCTTTCTTCATTGAATCTGGTGGCTTTTCGTTGGCGCAAGCACTTTCATTTTTACTGTTGCACTCGTAACACTTGAGGGCATCGCCTATAACATTCAAAAATAAAACAAATTGATACTTTTAAATTCATAAGGAACAATTCATTATTAAAAAGAATTACAGCAAATCAAAGGAAAAATAAAGATTACAAAAAAGCAAAGTCATTACCCATGTATTTATTGTAAAATGGTCCTAATATGAGAACCAATTAGCTGCAGTAGCACAACGAGAAAGTTAATAAATAACATTTTAATGAGCACCTTCTACTCTAATGGAAGTTAATGCAAGTTTTTCCTTTTAAAAAATCAGAAAATAAGTTCTAAAAAAGCCGAAAAACGAATAGAAAACGAAATTGCGCTATTTTTAAATTCAGTCCTCCCTTACAACCCCCACTCCTGCCCGTCCCTAGAAATGTTGGTATGGCTTGTTATAATGAAAGCGTTAGTGCTAATACACATACCGAGTTTTATTTATTTCGGTTGGGTCTTTTGTCCCAAATAAAATTGTTCACTTCCGCTATAGGTTTTAGCGTATATCTCGTTTATAATTCGGTATACGAAAAAAGTGAATATAACAAAAGTTACTCTAAATAACAAAACAAACAACTTTTGTTATATGCACGTTTGCCGAAAAACGAATAGGTTACGAAATATCGCGATTTTATATTTCTGACCCTCCTTATAACCCCCGATCTTGTTCTTTCCTCAAAATCTTAATATAGCTTATAATCAGTGAGGTGTTAATGCCAAACCGTATATGGAGTTTCGTTTAGTTCGGTTGAGACCTTTGCGCCATATAAAATTGTTGACTCCCACTATAGGTTTTCTAACTCATTTATACTTCGATATACGACAGAAGTGTTAGAACAAAAGTTACTCTAAATAACAAAATATACAACTCTTGTTATGTGCATATTTTCCAAAAACCAATAGGAAACGAAATATCGCTATTTTTAATTTCAGGCCTCCCTTATAACCCCCACGTATAAAAGACATACAAACAAACATTCATTTGTATATATATAGAAGACTTACAAAACTAAATTTTACAAATGTACAAAATAAATACAATTAACAAAATAAATAGAATGGGCCAAATTAAATATAAATTGTTAGTATATTTACAACATGAGGGGTTAAGAGGGGGGAGGGAGAAAAAAAAACTAAAAAGAGTTTAACTGGAAGGAGGCAAAAATTATATTCCACGTGTGCATGCTATATATAATTTTCTGCTGGAATATTAAAAAAAAAATATCAATAAATAAGGTTTTCCCAATTCGGGAAGGGAACTCCGTCACGTCTCTCTACAACGTACCGAAGAAATACAGAATACGTGAACCTACTCATATTGGATAGCTGGTGCAGGCAGCGAACCTAAGATTATAGAGGATACATGTTTTTGTGTGAGGGTGTTTGTATAAACACAAATATCATAGACCCTTGCAACTTTTATGTGTTCGTTACTAAACACTATAACTGAAAGCTTGAAGTAAATGTTCATCATGCTGGTGCGGCTTAAACTAAATAACTTTTTCCCTCGTGGTAGAATGATCAGCTGATGAAAACATCACTTATATTCGTTTTATATTTTAGAAAGAAGAGTATGTAAATTGGATTAGAAAATGAATATTTGGTCATACAAGTTACATTACAAAATAAGTGGAAGTGGGGTTAAGAGAGAGAAAAAAAAAGTATACCTCAGTTATACGAGTAAGCGAAACTTGTAGAGAAAAGCAATTTTATTATGTTAAATTTCAACAAAATTGTTTATATAACATTTTTAGCAGTTACGAGGATACCAATTGAAATTTTTACTATGACACTTTTCTAACCCCCCTCCCCACTTACATATCCTAATTCAATTTTAATCATTAACTAATTTGATCTATAGTTTTATATTAAACGCTTAAATAACAAGGTTGGTAACGATCAAGCAAAAAATACTACCGGTAGACTTTAGACAGCCTCTGTATATATATTCACATATATGCGTTTGTATATATTTTAACGAACGACATTTTTAGCATATTTCCCTTAGGGGAAATCAACTATTGAGGTCGTACTCATGACGCGATTTTCAAAAAAAAATCCTCAAATCCTACTCAGGAGATGACGGTAATGAGCTCCTTTCAAAACTTTATTTTGAAATCCTACCATTGGGAGGGGCTAAGTAGAGGGGGAGATTCAAAAAATCTTAATATCTCCATTATTATGGGTCGGATCAAAATATTGTATAGAACCAATCTTATTGTAAATTTAATGTTCTATAAATGGTATTATGCATATTTTTGAATATCATGATAATTAACCGAGATATTTGCAATGTTTAGTTTTCGGCTCTCAGGAAACCCCCACTCCTTCTCATGTCAAATTAGCAATAAGCAGTTATATTATGAGTCACATTATTTTTGAAGCCTAAATAGAAAATATTGCTCTCATTGAACTTCTATGTTATGAGGTAAATGCAAATACACGACACACGTGGAAAATCTGCTTAGTTAACGCAGCCCCTGCGTGACGGGATTTTTCGTTATCTCCTCGATAAGATTGGTGAATATTTGTTGAAAATTGCGTCATGAGTATAATTTCAGGAGCTGATTTCTCTCAAGGTAAATTTACTGAGAAAATGTATTGGAAAGAAAGTATTGGTTAATTATGGAGAATTCTAGTTTTCCAGCATGACCTTCATTTTGCAGGAAACAAGAGGAATGCGCATGACTAGACATTCCAAGTCAGGCCGTCTGGAAGTGAAGTTCAATCAATAACTCACCTGTCTGTCTTCTAGCTTCAGACAAATCTACAGAACAGCTAGTAGCTCATAAGCTAGCTCTCTGTGGCATGCTAGTCCACCAAACATTGAACCTCCCTGGTGTTTCTTACCTGAGCATTTCCTCATAATAGATTCGAAGCGTATAAATTAAAATGTGTCTAGTGAATACAAATAAAACTGTTTTGCTCACCACGCCTTTGGTGGGAGAACAAGCGGCGAGCTTTTCTCATTCACTTCAATTAAAACAAGATCACTACTTTTTCTTAGTAGTAATTCTATTAGGTTAGATCTGTGCAACGGAAAAGTCCACCCTCAAAAGTCAGTGACCGATCAGCTAAATAAAAAAATTGGACTGGTTCACCTAAGGTTTGAACTCGGTACCTCTAGCATACCTACCCATGCTTTAACCATTGGACCAGTGCTACCCCAATCAGCGAATAACTAATAAAAATTAATTTCTGTTTACGATTAAAGTGGATCTAGATACTGACCTGTCAGGAAACATCTTTGCTAGAAATTTTCTTTTACCAAATTTCCTCTTAAAGGAAAACCTCTATTGATTCCCGATGATGAGATGTGATGAGAATTTCACTATATCTTCCTCAATCCTAATCACAATGTGTAAAAATATCTTTCATATAAATTCTAACATTTTACACTTTGACAAAATATTGACATGGCTTGTCAAAGAAATTTAAGAGTTCAGTGCCACAAACGAATGAATATACTTAAAATAATTTGTAATAGAGCCCGTCGACTAGCAAACTGACCGGCGGTGATGTGACTACTACCCGAACCCTGGGTATATTGAGATCCGACAGTCTAGACCACTTATTCCAAGCACTCCTTGGGGTTTCTCGACGAGTTGATCACTCACTACATAAAAACTCTTGATCGCGAATCGGAGGCGTCTTTAAAGATCTTAAAGGTCATGCTCATAAACTCGTAGTCCTAACAGAAATCGGTCTATGCATCACACTGGAGTTCCTTTATTTAGGACTAGCTCAGATACCCGGCTTCGCCCGGGAACTCATTTGAGGCTGAATGGTGACAGTATTTTTTAGCCTACTTTACATTGCACAATATTTTGACATTTACCCGTCCCAGTGTTTAGGATTGCTACCCGTCGTTGCCGTGGATTTGTTAATAATTGAATATTTGTTCGATAAGGCTTCACTGTCTTCGATATTTTTATATTTCCCGTCTCTTATACATGTAAATATGGTGAATTTTTATTTCAGGCCTCCCTTATAACCCCCCTCCCGTTCCAACCTAAAAATTTTAATATAACTTATAATCATGGAAGAATTAATGCTAATTGACATACCGAGCTTTGTTAAGTTCGGTTCAGCCGTTAGTGCCCAATAAAATTGTTGGCTCCCGCTAAAGTTTTAACGTATAACTCATTTATACATAGGTATACGACAAAAGTGTATATAACAAAAGTTACTCCAAATAACAAAATAAACAACTTTTGTTATGTTTATATTTGCGGAAAAACCAATATGAAACGAAATATCGCTATTTTTAATTTCAGGCTTCCCTTATAACCCCCACTCCTGCCCGTCCATAGAAATGTTGGTATGGCTTATTATAATGAAGGCCTCAATGCTAATACACATACCGAGTTTTATTTAGTTCGGTTGAGTCATTTCTGGCAAATAATATTGTTGACTCCCGCTATAATTTTTAGCGTATAACGCATTTAAACTTCGGTATACGACAAAAGTGTATATAACAAAAGTTACTCTAAATAACAAAATAAACAACTTTTGTTATGTGCATAATTGCAGGAAATGCAATAGGAAACGAAATATCGCTATTTTTAATTTCAGGCCTCCCCTATAACCCCCACTCCTGTTCGTCTCAGAGAATATTAATATAGCCTAAAGTCTAAGTTGGGTTAGTAGTAATATACATACCAAGTTTCATAAAATTCGGTTCAGCCGTTTATGCGTGAAAAGGTAACAAACAAACAAACAAAACATACACGAAAGAAACAAAATGCAGATATGGTGTCTATGACATGTGAAACGAAAAGTTATCGTGAAATTTCGCGAAAAAAATCAATGTACAGACAGAGGTTACAATTTTATATATATATAGATTATAGGGAATGATGGTTGTAATGAGAGGGTGTATGGTAGAAATAAGTTTGCGCTTGGAGTAATCCACATGTCTATCGATGATCCTATAACTCCCACAGAAGCAAGAAATTTTTACCTTATAATTGAACAGTTTAGAAACACCTGTTGCATCAATGAGAATATAGTTACTCGCGATTTGCACTTACTTAAACCGTCTGAAGGACATCCTCATCGTGAAACTGGCAGTTCATCTTCATTCGGCTTACACTTTAGATTATGAGTTATTCATCAACTGACCTAACTTGAATTCCTTAACAGGGGATTCAAAGGTACAAAGAGGGGGGAGGGGGTTCTATGTCTTAAATTAAATAATTCTTATCTGTGTTCTAATGGTTTTATTTAATTTCAGGTATGACAATTGTCTCTGTAACTTGTTGAGAAATAGCCTATTGAAAATGTGCAAAACCTTTATTTTTTTCTCTCAAAACGGATATAATAGGATGTACAATAGTTATTTCTTTTAATTAAATAAGCAAGTCATGCTCAAAGTCATTTTTTCACATTATCACTTTGTTTCACTAATTTAGAAACGTTAATAACTGTTAATGAGGATGGGCTATTGGCAATGATCCCAAATAGCTTCCCTATTTTGAGTAATAATTAGGAAATGACAAGCAACTCTATTTTCACCTACCATTAGAGCTTCAGTTGCAAATTATTTGATCTTTTACTATTTTTCAGTTGTCAGGAGATGACATGAAATATTTCCAGATAAATGGAGTGCTTTCTCTGTTCTAGTATTCGAAACCATTCGCTGTGTTAGAATATAAATTTATACTGGGAGATTGGGTGGATTGGACTAAATTAAAAGTACATTACATTGAACCAAGCTTAGTTTTTAACTGGGTGACAAGGCCAGTCGGTGGGCTGTCACAGAATTTATTTGTTTTCATTTTATAATCTAGAAGTTTAAAATACAAGTTCTATTTTCCTGCGCTTAAGTACGCTTATTAACAGAGAATCAAGAAATTGCCGCACATTTAGAGTTTTCTAGATGTGAATTTTCTAATTAGTTTTTACAATTAGTGATAAATGACAATTTGTGATTGACAATGAGTGATTTTCCTCCAAAGTTGGGGGTGGTAAAATAAAGATTTCGAACATTCTACAGTGGCAACCACCATTTCCGAATTGCGTGACTTTAGTTTTTATAGTTTGTTCGATTAGAAATTAGCAAGTAGAGTTCTTGAAAGGGCGTCGACGCGATAAGATGAATTGATATGGCGAACAAATCAGAGTGGATGAGAGTTAAATTGAGTTGGGATTAATAAATTCAATTTAGTCTGACCTATTCAGTTGAATAAATACTTGAGACCCCCAAAATGCTGGCTTACCTATGACTTACTGAATCTTGTTTACAACTCCACTCTGACGGAGTTTTGTGAGCCGTACTTAACGAACGGGCATATAATAGATAAGATGAAAAATGTTAGAACGTATAGAAGTTTTAATACAAAATTATTAATCGTATTGTTGCGAAAATTAAATACATGAATAATCCTTCAGAGAGAGAGTCGCGTATTTGGGAAGTGCGATATAGATCAAAGAGGCCGACAGAGGGTCTAGCCCTACTAGACCCGTTCAGACCAGACGTCGACGGCCCAGACAATTCCCCTTTGATGTATGCCGACGACCTATATAAAGAACCGGCCAGCCACGAGCGAGTTAGTTTTCTTCTGAAGTGCTTATATGTGCGTTCGGTGCTACAGTGCGACTTAGTGCAGTGCGGTAAAGTGTTTTTATAAGAAGAACAGTGTTGTGCCGTGACTGTAAGTAACAGTTTAGTGCCGCGTTTAAGACAGTGCAGTGCCGCAAAGTAAAGGACAGTGCAGTGCCGTCTTTCTGTGAATTTCAGTGACCGTGAGTGAATTATTGGACTGTGTAATCTGAAGAACAGTGACGCTATCAGTGTATACTGTGAGTAGTAATTAAGAATAATTACCAAGTGTATTGTGCATTGAGAAATAAATTGTGCAGTGATAAAAACTGTGAAACTTGCGAGTATTTAATTTTGCAATCCAAAAGAACTCTTATTAAAAACGTTTATTACTGGTTTTGGTAATAAAAACGTAACAATATTATTAAAATAAAAATAAAAATGTTATTTATTTACGTCCACGTTTTGCAGCTATAGCTATTTGGGATGGGTTATCTACTGGTTACCATCATTTCCTAGCCAGGGTGAGACTAAGGATTTTATTTAATGAGTTCGTCACTAAATAAATTCTTATTGCCCAGGTGGGAATCCAACTCGCCACTCTAGGTTTACCATATGGGATGTGGACCAACGCCTTAACTCACGGGGCTAATCTGAGCCCAATCGTATTATTCGGTGATAATTGATAGTTTTATTTTATTGGTTAACTTCCTCTTTTATGGTGCTGTGGCTCGTTGGGACGGGTTATCTACAGGTTACCAACTCTTTCTAACTATAATTGGGCTAAGGATTTTATTTAGAGAGCTAATCACTAAATAAATTCCCATTGCCCACATGGGAATCAAACCTATGTCTTTAGGATTAACAAGGGGTTCAACAATATAATACTAAAGAAAATTAATATTTTCTATGTGGGATGAAAATTTTCATATTTTTTTTTTAAATTATTGTCCTTATCATCACAACTAGTTTTAAATCACACTGAAACCAGAAGTTGAGAAGAACAATGATTATTAATTCACCATTCAACTAAACCAACACGGAACTTCGTTCTCAACACTCTATAGTAAACGTTCACCACATGTTCTCCTCAGCCCCAAGATCCACAAAGCCATTGTTGCTCTGAAGATCGTATCTCGACTCGTGGAAAAGCCGGCTCAAATCAGTGACACACTTTCTCATGAACCTCTCTTCATGTGACATTTTAAACTCTTTGTCCTCTATATTCCAATCACTCTTCCACCTCAACCTATAAGGGTCGGCCTGTAGGCCATGTTGCTGTTATGTTTAAAAATAACTTATTTTTAGTACTTGATATACTATACTTTTTTAACTACAAACACTTTTTATTAAGCTCCTTTTTCTCATACATCCTCTAACCTTTCACTAATACTTCTCTCTCAAACATATGATCTACAAAACATATGATCTACAACTGTTGAAAAGGAAGCTAGTGTAAAATACATATTTCTTGCTACA
Source organism: Riptortus pedestris (assembly GCA_019009955.1). NCBI lineage: Eukaryota > Metazoa > Arthropoda > Insecta > Hemiptera > Alydidae > Riptortus > Riptortus pedestris. The sequence goes on from CM032232.1 coordinate 110,486,081, forward strand.
AGACTGGCTATCACTAGTATTAGTATTATTATTATTTATTTGAGATACCGCTAAAATGGCAGTTCATCTTTAAATTAAATAAACATTAAAAATCTGCAGAACTAAATTTTACAAATGGACAAAATAAATACAATGCAATTATAAATTGTTATTATATGTACAAAATATGAAAAGAAAAAGGGGGGGGGGGACTATAAAAAGTTAAACTGGAAGGAGGCAAATCTTTTATTCCACGAATATGCAATGCTTGCTATGTATAATTTTCATAATGATAACTAATAGCTTTTACATTTCATAAAATAATCCATTATTTCATAAAAAATTAAAAACATCATCTATAAATTGGATACTGTCGGCTAGTAGTTCTCATACATTTCCGGACAATGGGCACGTTATTTCTTGCGTGCAGTCAGTTAGTGTGTTTTACAGTCACCGCCCTGTTGCAGTAGCGACATATAGGTTCATCTTCCCTACACATTTGTTATGAATGTGTTAGTGTTGTGTGTCCTGTATTTAGGCGTGTAAGTACAATTTATTCTAGAGTGTCTATTACTTGAAGTACAGTCAAGCGTATTTGATTTGATTTAGTGAGTCACTAGTCAATTATGCTCTGGCCTTAATTGCGAGAACACCTGGGGAATCACATTCCATGCATCACAGCAGATCTATCACGCATGCGCATTGGCTGTGATCAATTATGCAGCTCCTAGCTGGGGAGTGCTAGCGAAATAGGGTCACAAGGCTGCTCTCTTGAGGTTACAAAGGACCTTAAACTTGAGAACCACTAAGGCTTACAGAACAATCTCAAACGACGCACTTAACGTAATAGCAGGAACCCCACCAATTGATCTTCTGTTCATGGTCAATGTGGTTTTGTGGACAGCTCTAAAAGGATGGGAACTGCCGACGTTTACAACCTAGGATCTCCGAATGGTAGTTCAGGAAATTCAGAGCAGTATCATTGGTCCCCATGAGCTTAAAAAAGGTTTAAAAGAGGCCCTCCATGAACTAGTTATAAGGGAATGGGAGAAAAGATGGCAGGAAACCGAAAAAGGAGTCTACTCCAAAAAATTCTTCCCAACAATCAAGGCAAGGCTTGATAGGCATGGCTGAACCCAGGATACCACCTCACACAGTTTCTCTCTGGACACGGTGATTTCAACCACTACCTCCACAGGTTCAAGAGGGGAGAATCACCACTCTGCTCTTGCGGGCACCGAGTGAGACTGCAGAACACGTGCTGATGGAGTGCACCTTATATGATGGAGCAAGATGTAGGATGTTCAGGGACTCATATAATTACAACCCAGGCATAGAAGAGCTCGTTAAAGATGAAGCTAAGTCTCAGGGCACTCAATGACTTCATTAAAAAATGGCAGAAGGAGAAAAATAAATAAATAAGCAAATAAACAAACCTAGCACCCTATCCGATCCTATCCCAGCCCAAAAATGGCAATATTGCAGCTTGCAACAAACGCCAATAAAAAAAAATAAATAAAAAAAAAAAGTTATGACTAGTAGTGATGATCTCAAATGATCAACTTTGTTATAAGACTTGCAAGTAATGTGTATTTTTATACTTACCCATTACTATTACTTTTCCTATATTTGCTAAAGCTTGGATCATTGCGTCAAATTTTGGTAATAAATGGATTTCTGTCTTATCGGTTTGACAAATAAACCCCCTAACGACCCTTTGCTGCATTTATCTTCAACCCACTTTATTTGAACCCTCCCCTTTCTTTGGCAAGCAAATATTCCTTTCTTCCGGGCTTAATTAATAATTGTTTTTCCCGTTTTTCTAATTCCTTCATCCAGTTTTATTCTATTTACAGAACCATTTACCAGTCGACACAGCAGGGGCGTACGATGAATTTGGGCTTGGAAAGGGGCCTCAGCGTAAATACTTTATTTTTCTAGACACCGCATATCAGATTTTAGATTATTTTTTTACCTTTAGTCGGAAGTTCACCTGATTCATCTATGCCATATTTGTCGGAATAAATTCTTTTTAGAAGTTCTTCCCATCCCACCTTAGTTCAATAATACTTCTTTGACTTCCTGCATTTAGCAACAAAGAGCCTTTCAGCCAAGTATGCTTTAGGTTCTTTTTACAGTACAGTATTGGAAGATTTTGGTAAGCATTCTGTAAAATTGTCGCTTATATTATTTCTGTTTTATGTCAAGTTGAGAGTAAATTAATTATAAAATTAAGTTTCGTGTATTTGAGAAGACGAGATTACTTTCCTTATGAATTTGGGGAGGGGGGGGGATACTTGCAGCCTACGAGAGATGGTATCGTAATAGCCAGCCTCACCCGCCCAACGGTGTTTTTTTAATGTAATGTTTCTAATTTTTTTTTTTTTTTAAATTTACGTTATTAATTTTGGTAATTCAACAAATTGATGAAGGCAAGCCCATGTGGCATATATTGGATAGCACTTCTTCTTTATCTGTTCTTTTTTTTCAAATTATGTGTCTGTGAGTTACACCCATCGAGAGGACAGTTATGCGAAATGGATTAAAAAATAGGAACTTCCGGAGGACTGTATTGCAATAATGCCGACACCTCAGCCTTAGGGCTCAGGCATAGGCTACTGTACCAAACCAAAGAGGCATGAATTGTGAAATTGAACGTGTGTCCAGGGAGTCAACAAATACATAACAGAGTTCATGTTCCAAATTTGAAATGAAGTACTGCTTCAGAATATTAGAAAAGACTCTTCTTATTTCGCAAGTTCGCCAATGCATATTTATAAAGTCATTCGTTAGGATGGTATTCAGACTGACGAAAGGTCGGAGATGATCGGACTAGAATAACAATAATTAAAATAAGGAATATTATTCGAATAGAAGAGAATCAGTTGAGCTAGGTGTGAGTCTTATCTATAAATTATTCATATAGTAGTTATAAAGAAATAAACGTTAGGCGCTCGTGTGTGTTGACATTCTGCTTTCCAAACATAGATAAGCAATCAGTATTGAAGTATATGATTTCATAATTGAGATAAGGCTTAAGAAAACACTTAGCCCTTTGCAAATATTTGTCTAATTCATTTCCTACACGAATGAGCCTGTGCAGAGAACATGACCTTGGGATAATGCAGTTTTAATATCTCTTTCGAACTACTTAGCCATTTTCAAGGGTGTATACCAACTGCAATAACTGAAGGAGATTATAATGACAGTGCTCGCTAAAGAGCATCCAATTGCCAACAGATGCATTGCATAATTGCAGTTATTATACTGCTCTAATGTGCAATGCACTTTATTAAACTTGCCGCCGTATCTCAATTTCAAACTAAGGAGTAAGGCGACATAGCCGCCTCAGCACGCAGTTCTCTCTCAAGCTCTCTATGTACTTCCTTAAGGTCACTGGAATAAGCAATTCAGCGACTAGTTCTGAGTTGGCTTCGCTGACGTTGCAGTTTAACGTAGTGTGCTTATAGCAAGTGCTGGCCATATTCTGGCACTGAAAAAAAAACCCCCCACCCCAAAAGTAGAGCCATAAGGGAAGCGAAAATAGTGCACTTCGAGAACAGACAAATATTAGTCTAAAAGCTATATCCACTTATCTCTGTATTCAGCGAACATTTAAAAAGTCTGTCACGCAGGTGCTGCGATAACTGAGCAGATTTCCCTCGTGTGTCAAGTATTTCCATTTATCTCAAAACCTGAAAGTCCAATGAAAATAATATTTGGTATTTAGGTTTCAAATATAACAGATTATTGTTAATTTGGCATGAGTAGGAGTTCGGGTTTACATAAGAAGAAAACTAGAAAATGCAAATATATCTTTCATACTAAATATAGAGAATAAATGTATATAACAATATTTATAGTATATTTTATTTGCAATAAAATTGGATTTATACAAATTTTCTATATGACATATAATAACAGAGATATTTCCAATTTTCGGAATTCGCCCTCTCTGATGTCGACCTCATTAACGAAATCGACCTTTAGTTTTGTATGAATATATATATATATATATATATATATATATATATATATATATATATATATATATATATAATTTTGAAAGGACCTCATTTTCGTCATCTCGTAGGTAGGATCAATGGACATTTGAGGAACTTTTTCAAAATTCGCGTCATGAGTACGACCTCAATATCTGATTTCGGGGCTCAGGTTAGCCATGCGAGTTAAAGCGTTGACCTTTATCTCACATGGTAAACCTTGATTCGCGAGTTCGATTCTTGCCAGGGCAAAGGAAATTATTTAGTGACGAAATTCATTGAGTAACGTCCTAAAATCCCACCCTGGCTAGAAAAGGATGGTAACCTGTAGATAACCCGTACCAATTAGCCTCAGTTGCAAAAATTGGACGTTAATAAATAATAATAGCTGATTTCCCTTAAGGGAAATCTAATAAAAGAAGTACCCTACATCAAAGGGAGGATTGCACACGAAGATAAAACTGATAGAAAATCAACCCTTATTAGCTAACTACATAACAGATTTAACAAGTTAGGGAACAAACTTCTGCTGACCCTAAATCACTCTTATTCAATGCATATTGTTTCAAAATGTTTAGAAAAGGGTAGCGAACTTTAAATAAAGCCAACATAGAATAAAGTTTTAGGGAAAGAGAATGCATAGAAATGGTATACCACTTTGGCTTATATAATTGTTCCATTATCACAAAGTACTTATTCAAAATTACATGTTTCGTGGAAGTATTTGGCAGAGAGCATAAGGGAGCTACTGACCTTCATGGATCCCTCAGCCTCTCATCCTAAATACAGATTTTTACTTTAAATGCCCACCAATTCTTTATAATTACTATTTCTGAAATGGTGTGAAAATAATAATGGCTCTCTAGATATTTAATTAACCACAAAAAGGGTTTAAAAAGAAAAGGATATTGTGTTATATCACATGTGAGATTTTAATAAAATTATATCGAAAAGGGGCAGAAGTAAAAAGGGGAGGTGGCAGAATAATGTCAACACCTATTGTCTATCTGTCCGGCACTTGGGAGTTTAAAAATTCAACTGATGGCATTTTTAAAGAGTTATAAACCAGATCTTTCTAATGTTGTATAACCAGGGGAGGGAGGAGGGTGTATTCATTTGAAAAACGATTTCCCACATAAATTTAAGCCCCTCGAACAGAGAAGATGAATTTTACAGAACTGGCTAAAGGGAATGATTGTTCATATCAGGATATAACTTCAATCCAGCCTACAATACAACTAATACTGATATATATGTACAAAGCACCTTCATAACCTCTTTTTCAGCAAACCTGAACTATCTTGGGGTAATATAAAATGCAAAAGAACAAGTCCTTCAACAGTTATAATACTGCATACACAATTAAAACCCTGTAATACCTTCGAGTAGATAAATTGTGATTAGCCACATACAACAAATATTTGTATAGACAATAAAATAATTTTTTTTTTTAAAATGTCACGTAGGGGTTGTGTAAACCAAACAGATTGTTCGCCTATGCTTTATATTAGATGGCAAAGGTATTCTAAGTGGAAATAACATTAGTAGGGGCGGGTGTTGACAGAAGAGTGAAAACTAAAAATCAGATATTGATTTCCAAGATAGGTCTTTATATAGACTCTTCTGAGCATTCCCTCTCGTGCAGGCACAATTTCCTTTTCTTGTCAAAAGAAGTGTCCTTCGCGCTGACATTTTTATTCATTTTTAGCGAATTCATTTCCTTCAACATTCCCATTCTCTTGAAGTATAAGTGCCTGGCAATCTGCGCTGTAGATGGAGCTTGGGTTGTCGTTTTTTATGGGGAAAGGGGAAGGCGCTCAAAAGACTTTTTTTTTTTAAATTGTTCATGAAAAAAAATAATCATTGTTATTATCGTTGAGGAGAAGATGGGTGAATGACGACAACTCTTGAACTTGACTGCCTTGGACTAGAAGCTATTCATTCAATTGTTGGCTACGCGGCAACCTTGGCGAACTATCCTGAGGCTCTAGTCAAAACCTACGCACAGAATCTATGAATTACTAGAAAATGAATTATACGTAAGTCTGACGAACAACGCCAACTTCATTAATCTTAAGGCATAAGTTTCATCAATCAAGAATCATCTAGTGTTCTAATACAAGAAGAACCTCCATCATTTGCGCAGTTGAATCTTGCTCTTGAAATAAGAAAAATACCAACGAATCCACGTGGCATTAGTTACAAGAAAGTACATTGCTTATGCTGTCGATGTTGAAATCTTTGGAAGGACAATGCCTGCATTGCACGAATCAGTAGAAATATAAACACGTGCTGCAAAACAACAATGTGTCTATATTAATGCAAGACAACCAAATGCATGAGAAACCCCCTTGACCACGTGATGAGAAGTATTTCTGTGGTGTCAGGGTACACGTTTCAATATTCTAATGATTTCTAGTATTTACGCTGAGAAATAAAAATAAGTATAAATACCTCAATGCTATTAGGGACTTGGGTTTACATTACCTTGAATAGAGTTCTCCGTATCAAGAATTTATCAATGCATTAATTAGTTAATTTAGAATCAAATAGAAGTTCATCGTGAAATACACAGCGAAACATTGACTCTGAAGAAGTCAAAAGTCCCCTGTTTCTCTTGGAAAGAAGTATCTTTGTATAGTTAAAGAGTATGATCAAGGGCAACGCAGAACTTGTACAATAGTATAGTATTCCTGGTGATACATTTGTCAATGAGTGGACACTAAGGAATAGGTTTAGAGAACCCTTACTACTACTGTTATTATTAGGCAGATTTCTCTATTGTAAAACTTCACTTGGGAAATCTGCTTAGTTTACACAGCCCCTGCGTGACGGACTTTTTTTATTCCCCCCCCTTCCCATCCCTCGTACATTTCAGCTATTAACAAACGTGACCTCTAGTGTTGATTAAAACAATAAATAGCCGGTATTGATCAAATAAACATTTTCGAGCTAAGAATGTAAAATCTTAAATGGCGACGTCACCAGACTACGTATTTGCATGTACCTACCACAGTAAAACTTCAATGAAAACTATATTTCGTATTTAAGTTTCCAATAAAATGATTCATGATGAAATTGCTTATTGTTAATATGACATGAGCAGGAGTTACTATGGACTGAAAATTGAAATATGCAAATATCTCATAATATTTATTTTAGAAAAAAAAAATACAAATATAACAACATTTATGCGCAATTACACTTTCAATAAGATTGGTTATATACACTTTTTTGATACTAAGTAAGATAAAGGAGACATGTTGAGTTTTCGTAATCCCCCTTTAAACCTCCCTTCTCCCAGTCCAATTTCAGCCGTTACGAATTTGATCTTTATTTTTACATAAAACGCATATATATCGACTGTGGTACCGATCAAACAAAAATCGCAATCACTAGAGCGGTAACGATATATATACATATAATTTTGAACGGGCCTCATTTCCGTCCTCCTTCGGTAGGATCGTTGGACATTTGAATCAATTTTTAGAAAATTGCGGCATGAGTATAACTCGAAAAGCTGATTTCCCTTAAGGGACTAGAAGCAAGAGGATTTATTATTAATTTATGTAGAATGGTTTATTTTTCAGTAATGGAGATTTAACTGAAAGTGGTGCATAATCTTCCATTCTGACAGTTTATTTCCTCATTAACAGGTGGTGTTTAAGATAACTCTGTGATTACGGTAATAGTTTCTGAGTCATGGTCATGCATTCATTACCATAACCCGGAATTAAGGTAATCAATTTAAATTAGACTCGTAGGACCTAGCACATAAATTTATATTTTATTGTGAATTTTTAAATAGTAGCAGCCGTTAATATTGAAGGACCTACCCATAGATGGTTATCTGAAAGGAACCACTCTTTTCTTGCATTAAAGACCAAGGGTGTGCATGAATCAAAGTAAAATAACACAAAATAAATTATAAAATTAAGGCCAGTGTCTTAACATATTGTTACAAGATTGGCAATTATATTTTAATCAGAAGGGTCTAAAACTGAAGCATTGAACACTCCATTTCCCAGGAACACATAGACTTCATCGAATTAGTTTGTGAAGTTGGAAGTAGCTATTAATCAAATATTCATGAAAGGATATATTTATATATTCCAATGCTGATTTCAGTTCTAGACAAATATGGTGACTGATAGACTGTGAAATTTCCATTTAGTGTAACTAAGAGTTTACCCAGTGACTAGATTGAGACACAAACGTATTGGCCAAACAGGCGGATTTAAATACAAAGGTGAATGAACGATATATGTTAGCCATGGGTTTTAGCAGATTTCCCTTAAGTGAATGAAGGTTGCACTCATTCTCCGAAAATTTTTCTCAAATGTCCATCGATCCTCCTTAGTAGAAGACGAATATGTGGTCCATTCAAAATTGTATATATATATGCAACCATTATATTTGGAGATAGAATTATTTACTCTTTTTGAGCTTTTCAACGACAAGTGACATTGATTTTAGAGGGGAAATCATATATTGTTTTCCATAGTTATTCAGTCAAATGTGTTGGACTTTCTGTCCTGAAATTAACAGTTAGAATTAACTTAGGTATCAAAAACCTAAGTTGATTCAAACTGTACATTTTAACAGCAAACCATTTTGAATTAACCCAGTCATTGACGGATAACTAAACTCGTAATGAATGTTTATTATATCTCCTAAATGTTATTCAGTAAGAACTAAAACTGTAAATTTAGGATATTTTGTAAAAAATATGAAATCCTTTAATTTACTTCAGTAATTTTACATTATAATAAGTTAGAGTGGCTAGCTATAAATAACTCCTCCCGATTAGATGTTGTGGCATAATGTCGACACTGGTTACTCAAAATAATTTATTCCAACTGTTAAAGGTTAAATCCATCTTCCGTCTTTCTGCGCAAATCCATTTACGGAATTATACAGTACATGTCCAAAGAAACTATTAACATATTATGTTTATTAATTTCACAAGCTTTATTATAAATAAAAATGGTAGAAGATATGAAAAATTAAATCCTTAACACAAATAATATAATTCGACTAAAAATAGATACCAAGTGCACACGAACTTTATCACTGTTTAGTATTTATACACAGATACAAGATTTTATCACGTTTTTATTTTTTCAGCAGAAGGAATTTCCAATACGCTCTTAACAATCTATCTCACTTTACTTCTAATTAAAAGGCAATACATAAATACTGTGCATTTTAGAAATAATAAATGCAACGTTTCATAATTTGTTGTACATTTTTTTTTTGTTGGAATCGAAGCTAGAAAATTAAAGATATATGAAAATGGATAATATTTAAATCAATAATAATAATATCAACGTTTCATTTATGTGGTCTCAAAAATGACTAGAAAATTTAAGGTCAAGAGGTCGAATTGTAGTTTATATTAATTACATTAGTTTATATTGTATATTTTTTGTATAAATAAAGAGGAGAATCCTGGTGACAATTTGGTACCAATAATGAAATAAGTTGTACCACTTGTTCTATTATCATAAAGAGATAATATTTGTTTAAAGAAAAATTATAACTTGTCTTTTTATCCAACTAGGACAGCTGAAACCCTGTCTGTATTATTGTTCCCTAAATCACTGGTTACTCGGTATCTTTGTTCACCTTTTTTATTGCACGTTTTACTTCCTAATTTTAGACAAAGCTTATTATGCTTTAAGTAGATGTAAATTAAGATGAGGTTTATTAGGAATTAGTTGAAAATTACTTCGTATTTTGTAAACTATGTGCTGTTCAATTATGCTAATAACTAGCCTGTGCTTTGAGTAAAAATGATTACAAGGTCTCTTAATAATAAAAAAAGGCCTTGTAAATGAAGTATTATCATTTTTCCTGCTTAAAAAAATAAATAAAATTTACGGTAAAATAATATAATAAATTGACGCATAATCCTTCCGACCCTCCAGTAATGACACTACCTTTTCCTTCTGTAGATTCCAGATCTGGAAGGCCCATGCATATTCGCCTATATTATTTGCCAGAAGAAAATGAAGTTTCTGATATTTTGGACGGTAAGCAACTGCTTTAAAATGGGAGGCAGAACATGACAAATTGCTTAAAAAATGTCTATGTTTAACAAAAAGAGTTGAGGAATGGTCCACGGAAGTGGGTGGTGGCTAGCATAGTTCGCCAACTAGATTTCTCGACTTATATATCTAACAATTAAAGACAAGGAATGAGCCCATACAGAAATTTTATCAAACATAATATCAAATTAGAAATAATTAATATTTTGGGAGAGACAAATTGAAAATTTGCAAAAAGTATTGGAAACTGCTATTTTTACTTCCTTGTACTAAACAAGGAAAGTATTATAATCCCAAAAAGTTTTTATTTTCAGATTTTAACGGGGTGATCCATTTTGACCTTCCCTGAATCTATTTTGACTAGTATCGATGTAACCTATGATCTTATTTTTCTAGCATATCTCAAAAGCGACTTGCCTTAGTATGCTGAATTTCATATTTGGGATTATTGTACCGGCTAGCTAAGCTTATCCTTTTTTGATGGGTGGGGGGTGAAAATAAAAAATAGCAAATTTCTTCCAAGCTAATAAACATATAAACAATTGATAACATTTTTTTTTACTATAAAAAGATCTATAAATTATGTTCTAGGATTTTTTTCGATCCAATGTATTGTCAAGATATCCTATATAACTTTTAAATGAAGTGCATCAAAACATTTTCATCATTCAATTTAATAGGTTTACAAGGAAGTTATGAGTTGCCCTCTCCAGAGTTTTTATCTTTCCATTGGATAAACGTTTATTCATAGTGTTATTTTAAATTGCTTTATTGTCCGACTTTTCAAAGCTTATTTTCGTTTAAATTTGATAATTATAGCATCTCTTCTATTATAATACATACTTCATGTCATAATAATGTATTGTCATAACTGGTGCTCTAAGGATAATAGGTATTAGAAATTATAGAATTTTGTACACACTTTAGACAAAAAAGAAAACGTTTCAGGCTAAATTGTTATACAACTTAGCTTACGTTTACTTAAAATTTATTAATTTTAGATGTAGATCTAAGGACACCGTGATTCAATAAAGGACCAGAAAAAGCCAAAGGAATGACCATTGAGTATAAAATACTCATTTAAATTTATAAAAAAATTAAATTTATTTACATAAATAAAAAATGCTCACTTAAATTTATTTATGTTTGAAACTGGGCCATAGGCAAAAACATGGTTCATGATCTCGTTAAATTAAGTACATCATTTAGGGGGCACACAATATGTTTGTGGTATATATCTATATATATATAAAATTGTAACCTCTGTCTGTACATTTATTTTTTTCGCGAAATTTCACATGTCATAGACACCAAAACTGCATTTTGTTTCTTTCGTGTATGTTTGTTTGTTTGTTTGTTACCTTTTCACGCATAAACGGCTGAACCGAATTTTATGAAACTTGGTATGTATATTACTACTAGCCCAACTTAGACTTTAGGCTATATTAATATTCTCTAAGACGAACAGGAGTGGGGGTTATAAGGGAGGCCTGAAATTAAAAATAGCGATATTTAGTTTCCTATTGCTTTTTCAGCAAATATGCACATAACAAAAGTAGTTTATTTTGTTATTTAGAGTAACTTTTGTTATATGCACTTTTGCCGTATACGGAAGCATAAATGAGTTATACGCTATAAGCTATAGCGGGAGTCCACAATTTTATTTGGCACTAAAGACTCAACCGAATTAAACCAAACTCGGTATGTGAATTAGTACTAACGCCTTCATTATAATAAGCTATACTAACATTTCTAGGGACGGGCAGGAGTGGGGGTTATAAGAGATGCCTGAAATTAATAATAATGATTTCCTATTGGGATTTCGGCAAATATGCACATAACAAAAGTTGTTTATTTTGTTATTTAGAGAAATTTGCTCAACACTTCTTTTCAATATGAACTACCAGGTACCTAACCTGAAAAAATTAATTCAAATGTATGTCAATATTTTCTCCTTAATAATTCAAATCTATGCATAATGCACAGGAGACGGGAAATATGACAATATGGAGGACAGTGAAGTCTTACATGAAATATTAATTTTATTATTAACAAATCCATAGCAACGACAGGTATAATAAACTCTAAACACTGGGAAGGGGGAATGTCAAAATATTGTGCAAAGTAAAGCCTTGCCAAAAAAAAAAAAAAATACCATCACCATTCAACCTCAAATGAATTCCCGGGCGAAGCCGGGTATCTGAGCTAGTATATATATATATATATATTGAAAGTAGTCTTGGTACTACATTTGTAAATTTTTAATTAAATTTGGCAAAAGTAGATTAAAAAATCAATAGTATATCAATTATATTACTCTTCAAGTTGATATACAACATTATTTATCATCTATTAATGAAATAATTTTTTTTTTCAAAACCTGTTTTTTTTTAATTTTAAATTGGTTCCCAAAGTTCTACTATCCCAACAAAAAATATATATTTTATCATTATATATTTCAAAGTCAGTGAACGTAGTGTTAATTCAATTATCCACGTACTAAAAAAATAGAATATTTTTACATACATCTGATGGTAACGAATTCAACTGAGAAGAAAAGTCTTATTTCTACGAAACTCCTGAAACTTGAAGATAAATAAGTAGTGAAACTTAAATTGAAATATTAACTTTGGAGATGATAGTAGCATAGCATAGGTATTGTAAATCTGTATAAAATATAGTAAGTTTAATTTCCGAATATTTATATTTTCTGTAAAATTATTAACACAAATAATTTAAAAAGAAAAAAAAAAACAATTTTCGGTGGTATTTAAATAAAGAAAACGTTCTGTTCAGCACTCAAAAACATTGAAACCTGCTGTATGTGCTACGGAAAACGCTAATAAATACAACAAGGGAAAAAAATGTAAATATTGATAATGTATCATGAAAATGACCTAAAGACATCCGGATATATATTAATAGCTTTGTGTTTCCATTTAGAAGGCAATAAAACAAATTTGGGAGGCAATATCTAATTAAAATACAAATAACAAACAGATAACGGTTAATCCTGATAAGAGAGCTAAGGGCAGCTCTATGATTGTATGAAAATCCGGTTTCGAACCGAATATTAGTGGACCTTTGATCTGAAAGCATTCAAGAGTACATTGGGATTGATCGGTAACAAATATTTAGCATAAATAGGACTAAATGTATCACCTGAGTGTAAGACAACCAGGAGAGCGAGTGCAATGTAAGGTGAGACCATCTTTGATGAGAATCCGGATAAAACTAGATCAACAAGAGGCTGAGCAGGACCAACTGGGGTTCGGGGCAGCGGGGCGAGGGAGTGTGGTGGGGCGCGACCGGCACAATCCGAAGCTCGCCGAACCCCTTCGAGCACCTCGTGGCGAATCGTTACTCTGCCCATATAGTTCTTTCATTATTCAATCTGTTCTAGAGGCGACTCCATACGTGACTCTATTCCTCGGGTGTTCTGATTGATAAATTGCTGGCTCAATAGCCGATGGGTCAACAAATGGATAAATGTTGACTCCTCAATGATGCACGGAAAGGAATGCTGCTCTAAGCATTCTACAGGGTTGCTAAGCATTCGGAACACTTTCCCCAAGTATTATTGGACGCTAGTTGTCCTTCGAATTGGGTTGACTCTTTCAGAGTCTCCCATGCTTATTGGATTTGCCCTTCCTCCATCATCGTAGACAGTTCATAGTAGCCTCTAGCTAGTTCATCATCATAATACAGGATACAACAGCCTATGTGCCTCGGACAGCTGCACTTGGTGGGAGGACTTGAGGAATGTCATCCCACTCAACAGCTAATGTCCATCATTAGCCAGTAAATGCAGGAGTGGATTTGTTGATCCATAAAGTTTCTTCTTGCCCCGCGCCCTATCTTAAAGAAAATAGTGTCAACTACCTAATTAGAAATATCATTTACTTCCCGAAGTAAATGTGCACGAATGGAAAACCTCATTTTCTCATTTCTTTTCTCTTGTTTAATCACTTTTTGTCTATTCCATTTGTCAAGTTGTCGAAGACGGCGTTTACTTCAGCGGGATCGTGTACATGTGCAGTCAATTTCTCCGTTTTCACAATCGGTTTCTTCAGGTAGCAGTGCTATTTTTTGAAGTACATTGTAGCTAGGAGGCACGATATAAGTCCACATAAAAAACCCGAATAGGATTAGGGTTGACGGGGAAGATGGACGCTTCACGTAGTTTCACGTAGGAAACTGGGATTTCCAAAAAGCGTAAAAGGCTGGCAGTGATCACTAAAGATCTACAAATCCCGTAAAGACAACGGAAATAAAATGTTATTGCTATAAATGACCATTCCTTCTAGAAACATAGATGACGCAGTATTGGATTGGAAAATAAAAAAATATTTTTATTTTAAGCCTCAAAAGGGTTCTATTCATAACCTACTGAGATATTTAACCACAGTTAAGTCGTTTTTATTCCTTTTCATTACATATTTTAAAAAACTATTATTAATATGATGAAATAAAAAGGAATTTTTCAGAAGATCCAAACAGTCTGAAAAAGTGTATTTATCACTAGAACAAGATTCCTTAGTTGTGTTTGTTATTTGCTTTTTGTTGAATCTTCGTAATGAATAATTAATCAAATATCTTGTATATACTTAAAACCAGTGATTCCACCTCTATATTATTAAAACTGTATGGAAAAAAATGATTGATTCTAATACTCGAATCATTGATTCGATTATTACCACAGCTCAAACACCGAAAATCTGCCAAAATGTTTTATGATAACTACGATCTTTGAACTGATACAAACTGATGGTTTGTGTGAGTCCGTGTACTTTTGTATATTTTTTTAGAGAGATCTTTTCTTAATCTCTTAGATAGGATCGAAGTATATTTGAAGAGACTTTTCAAAATTTCCGTGGTTTCCCTTAAGGGAAATCTGCTGAAACGCGTGCTGTCCCAAATGAGAGAATCTTCTATGACGTGTTCAGAGATCTATAATTGGTAATGTTTATAACGAACCCTAACTCCGAACACCTTAATCTGACTTTTCTACAAGAGGGCGCATAGCTGCAAGGATTCTACCATTTGTTCCATATATAGTATATATATATATATATATATATATATATATATATATATATGCTGTTTGTTGTGGGTTGTTGATGTTATCGTATATTCTATATTGATTTTTGCAGATTTCCCTTTAGCTCTCTTTCTTACAATTATTATTTGTTCTTTTACCAAAATCGATATTTAAGCATTTCATGTAGAGATCAACTTCGTTAATTGGTGAAATCAGACAAAGAGATGGAAGGCATTATCGAAAACTAATGCCTTGAACTCTAAAACATCACAAGTACATAAATTAGTAGTTTTCCCTAAAGAGAAACCAGCTATAGAGGTTATACTCATTATCCAAGTTCCGAACAATGTCTTCAAAATGAGGTTCCATGAAAATCGTAATTGATATTTAAACTAGGAATAAGAATTTTCATGGTATATCAGCTTAGATTAGTAACGGAGATATTTCAAATCCTCGGCCTCTCCCTCCCTCTATACCCCTTTTCTCCTGGCCCGATTAAAGTGGGTAAAAATAGCAAAATTGCTACTGCTAGAACGGCAACAGATAATTATGAGTATTTGTGTGTGTGTGTGTGTGTGTGTGTGTATACACACTCAAATTGTAAAACATGTTTTGAAAACTTGGTTCAGAACCATAGAAGTACTCAACTAGTTGCTGCAAATTTAGAATCACATTATAAATTTGGGGATAGTGAATAAAAATATATATACTTTAATAGAGTTGTAAAATATTATTTTCTTAATAATAAAACTGATTTTGGTATGATTTAAATGCTAATTTCTGTATATTAAAATATACCAGCATAATACAGATGATTTTCAGTATTTCAACAGTCATTCAATTTTATGATTTATTTTTTTTTTTTTACAAGCTGATCATCTTGATCATCTGACAGTGATAACAATTTTAAATTAGAAATCAATATCAATTCCAGAACATTGTGAATACAAATTAAGAAATTTAATGAAGTAATAAAAATCCTTTTTCTCAAAACGTCCAACTCTGGGACTTCTACTCTTTTGGAGTGCGAATACTGCATTGTTCCTCAAGGATTTTTCGTTAACTCGTGTATTAATATTATAGTTTATTTGTATTATTTATATTTTCAGACTTCGCTTAAACCCACTCCTACTCAAGGGATTTTCACTTAAAGTAAGTGTACCACTAAGCATCCCATGTCCAACTTAAATTTCAAAATCAAAATCGAATTTTTAATTAAATCAACGAGTCATCCCAGCATTTGGGGAATCTGCTTGTTTTTCGCAGCATTTATTTATTCTATTGATTGCCATATAGTTTCATTAATTCAGTGATACCTGAATCGCTATCTTCAGGGCTTCTATATGGTTCCATAATGACTTCCTAGAGCATTCCCTCTAGGAATTGCAGAACTTTTGTATTTATTTTTTTTTGTTGTGCTCCACATATTTCCATACTTAGTCAGTAAACAACAAAATGTAAATATTAATAAATTAGCATACGTAATAATACTTCTGAAATGAGAGGATATAAATACATTTAAAAAAAACACAGCTTGTCAATCATGTCTCCAAAAAAAAATGCTGGTAGGGACAAAATCACGGGTTCGTTCAATTAGAGTAAAAAAGTCCGTCGCGCAGGGGCTGCGTAAACTAAGCAGATTTCCCACGTGGTTTTGCAATAGAGAAATCTGCCTAATAACAACTGCAGTAGTAAGAAAGCTCTAAACCTAAAACACTATTTAGGGCGTAATAACCCAGTAGTTTCTAGCCCCAAAAAACAGTTAACCTAACCTCTAAACCTATTCACGAGGGACGAATAGTTATGGAAATGGCCACCAGAGCTCTCGGTGGAAAGTCCGAACATAGCCTACTGGCGACCACACGCAGAATACAAATGCAAATATCTCGGTTAATATTCAAGATACAGAAAAAATGTATAGGACAATATTTATAGTAAATTGAATTTGCAATAAGATTTATTTTATACAATTTTTCGATCCGACGCATAATAACGGAGATCCCACTGGTCCGATTTCAGCCATTAACGAACTTGATCTTCCTTTTTACATAAAACGACTAAATTTCGAGTTTCGTAACGATCAAACAACCGCTAGAGCGGTAACAGACAAATATATATATATATATATATATATATATATATATATATATATATATATATATATATACAGTTTTGAACGGACTTTCATTTTCGTCATCTACTAGGTAGGATCGATGGACATTTGAAGAAAAATGTCGAAAATTCCGTCATGATTACAACCTCAATAGCTGATTTCCCTTAAGGGAAATCTGCTAAAAGGGACATAATATAAAATTAACTCTCAACTATTCTCACCTACCATTTTAATTACGATTCTACTTAATTTTTAAATGCTGAAAAATACCATTACATTTTATAAATAGTTCTTTCTAGTATTTCATTTAATCAATATCGTCAATTCTGTGTTTAATTAAAGTAAAGAATGATGACAGTACGTATAATATATCTTACTCAATATTTGTGATTTCTGTTATTCGTATAGGAATTAATTAATGACTTGTTAATGGCTAATTAAGATAAATTGATAAATAGAAATTATCTTGGATAACATAAATCTTGCCAATTAGTAAATATTTAGTATATTTTATCTATAAATAGGTAGAGTGACGTGAAATAAAGAAACCGCGTGTGAACACATATCTCAAACGTATTGTGTACGCCTAACAATTAAATGTGCGACAAGATTACGTTTTTATCATTCTGACCCTTAGCAGAGTGATAAATATTATTTTGTAAGAAAAATACGAAATTTTCCATTCATTAATTCAGTTTGTTTTCTTCTGTATCTAAAAAAAATCCAATTCAAAGTCCATCTTCAAAATGGAATATATATTATTTTCCACGTTACTATTCAAACCTTGTAGGTTTATTGAAAGAGGAATGCTGACGTAAATACACCGATACCACATTGTGATCATAAAACTTGAAAAATACACTCATATTTTACGTCTATTTTAATAATGGAATGCTACAACAAAACCACAAACACATTTATTAAACTTAACATTCGTCAAGATTTTAAATACAACTTTAATACTAAAATAACGACTTAATATTATTAACTAAGTCATTATTTAATTTGTAAAGTTTTATTTAAGCCTTTGGTTGCGTATTCTTCCCAAAGATCGTTGACGTCTTGGGCAGCTCACAAGGCAGTCTTGGTCATTGTTGAATTCAGCTTATTTTTCTTTTTTTTTCTAACAGCTCCGAATTTATAATGTATTTTGTGATGCAACAATGTAAGTGTGTGGGCTTAGATAAAAGGATTTTTAAAATAATATTAAGTTCTAAAGTCTTTATATAATCCGTGTTATTGAATCGTTCTTAATTTTTGTACCATTATTTTTATCTCTATATTATTAAAGTAGTCCAAAAGCTCAATAAGAATGTTGAACAAAGTTGTATAAGTGCAAAACGTTTTAATTTACAGGAAACGTAGGCTTTCGAATACGAGGTAAGCAAGAGTTTATTATTTTTCTTTTTAAATCTTTGGCACAACCTTACACGAATAGCCCAAGCCTGCAAAACGGATTTGGTGGGAAGCCAGTAGGTCAGCTTCACACATTTTGGTGTCATTCTTTGTTCAATTACCAACTTAACTGCTTTACGAACCTGTGAAGGCGCCGATGGAACGGTTAGAAGTCCCAACTTCAAACCAGGGTGACCGAACTGCTAAATAAG
The DNA here is from genome assembly GCA_019009955.1 of Riptortus pedestris. Classification (NCBI taxonomy): domain Eukaryota; kingdom Metazoa; phylum Arthropoda; class Insecta; order Hemiptera; family Alydidae; genus Riptortus; species Riptortus pedestris. Next base: position 110,504,872 of record CM032232.1, read on the forward strand.
ATTTTGTCAGGCAGATATAATCGCCATTAGACGACGAAACAAAATACTGGACTAATACCAGAATCTTCAGTAAGGTCCGTTCAGGGGTTCGCATGGTTGGAAGAAGGCAATGAAAAGAAACAAGATATATACAAACCTGGAAGTGGACATCGGTAGGAACCAATGCTCAATGGCTACTTGTTAAGGACTTACTGAATGAAGCTAGAGAGGAGTTATTTCTAAGAGTCCCGCAAGAATATTGAAAGACATTCTATTAATAGCAGAAGTGCTCTGAAAGGTGCTAGATATAGTATGAATCTTTAATGTACGGGTTTTTATAACGTACAATAACAAAACTTGAAAGTAATAAGGCACTATAATTTATAAAAAACAAACAACTGGTCGAAAAATAAAAAATTGAAGAACACAAAATGCAATAAATAATAACAATCGGTCATTGAATAGATAAAAACAAAATGGTTCGGAGCAGAGTTTACAAAAACACAACAAACACAACTGCCAGAGTAAGCGGTCAATTTTACACACTAACTGAAAGGATATTATGAGGTTGCTCGCAGTGTAGCCACCTTAAAATTAGATTAATTGTTTTAGGTTAAATAGTTCCTGGCAACACTGTCACGGAGACCACGTGGTAGCTAGTAGGGATTAGGTTAAGGGTTGTTATAGAGCAGGCCAAGCTGCTACATCACCTCCCCCCAATGACAGTCATGGAAGCGGGCAGGAAGTTTAATGGGTCTTCCTCGACGAGTCCGGTGAGGTTGTTCCGCTTGTGTGGCTATGTCTTGGGCTGAAGACTGGTGGGTGCAGTGTTGTCTGGGGATTTGCAGAGGTCTGCTATGCTGAGGGATTGGATGAGGTTTGTTGCGATGAGTCCTGGATGATGTAGGCTGGCTTCAGACGGTCGAGTGAGACGGTTCTTGGCCCGTAGGAAGTTGGATCTTGAATGTCTTCGGCTGTCGGTCCAGTACCAGATGAGGTCCTGAGTATGGTGGTGTTAAGGGTTGGCGAACTGCATCATCTCGTAGGAACACATGAGTGCAGTTCCTGAGGTCCTTAGGAACAAAGGTTTGACTGCTGCTGGGACGGTGAGGTGCTGGTCGAAGGTCCTTCATGTGGTCCCTCAACCTCCGCAGGAACGCCTCGGGGTCCTCAGGTCGTTGGTGGCTTGCGAACAACTCACCAGGCAACCGTAGGGGCTGCCCGAATACCAGTTCTGCTGCACTACTGGTGTTATCATCGCGCACTGCTGCTTTTAGACCAAGAAGTACTGTGGGCAGCAGGTCAGTCCATCTCGATGAGCCGTTGAGGTGAGCTGTGAGAACTGCTTTGAGTGTTCTGTGCCACCCTTCAATACAGCCGTTGCTTTCTGGATGGTAAGGAGTTGTCCTAGTACGTTTGATCCCGGGAATGTGTGTGAGCTTGCAGAATTATTATTATTATTCTTGTTGGGACGCTATAGCAACAGATCCAAGTCCTGTCTAGGGCTCTGGATATCGTGTCTGCACTGATATCTTCAATTGGCTCCGCTTCGGGCCACCGGGTAAACCTATCTGCCATAGTAAGGCAATAACGTTTCCGTCCGATGTTGGGAGTGGTCCAATGATGTCTATGTGAACGTGCTCGAAGCGAGCACTTGTGGCAAAGGTTCCCGGGGGCGTGACAGTGTGGCGATGTACCTTACTCCGCTGACAAGCGACACAAGCACGTGCCCAGGTGGCAATGTCTACATTCATGTTTGGCCAGAAGAATCGTTGGGCAATGAGTCTCCTTGACCCGCGTATACCCGGGTGGCTGAGGTTGTGGATATGAGTAAAAATCGATTCTCTCAATGATGCAGGCAGGTACGGACGCATTCGTGAAGTGCTTGTTTCGCAGAGCAGGGGCCTCGTAGCATGTGGAACTTAAGCCATCCACTTAAGCGAGAGGGCAGGGTTCTTAAGGAGCTCGTTTATGTCAGAGTCCGTCTCTTGTAGCTCTGCAATTTTTTCATTGTCATCGGGAAGCGTAATCTCCTCCAGCCTCGAGAGTGTGTCTGCGACCACATTGTCATTTCCTGCTACATGTCGGATATCGGTTGTAAACTGACTGATGAAGTTCACCAATCGGATCCTCATAGGCGTGGCTGTGTCAGCGCGTTGTCGGAACATGTGGATCAGCGGCTTGTGGTCGGTGAGTATGGTGAAGTTACGTCCTTCGATCGAGGGCCTGAAGTGACGTATTGCTCGGTGTACGGCAACCAGCTCCCTGTCGTAAGTGGAGTAACCTTGTTCTGCTTTCGTCAGAGTCTTGGAGAAAAATCCAAGAGGTTTCCAACCTGATCCTTCACGTTGCTGAAGAACCGCCCCGATGACTGTGTTTGACGCGTCACATGCCAATGAGAGTTCGGCATCGTCGGATGGATGTGACAAAGTGAGGGCCGACTTGATGTCTTGCTGACATAGGCGAAATGCAGCGTCTGCTTCCTTGGACCATTCCAGAGCTGTTGCATCGCTCTTCTTGCAGTTGCCTACTAACGAGTGCAGGGTATGCTCATGTTCGGCTGCGTTTGGTATGAATCGCCTATAAAAATTCAGCATTCCCAAGAAACGCCGAAGTTGTCCCTTATTGCTGGGTCGAGGAAACTCCATGATCTGGTTAACCTTTGCTGGCAGTGGCTTGATACCTTGGGCATTCACAAGGAAGCCTAAGAATTCGATCTCGGTCTTGCCAAACTCGCACTTGGTGGGGTTTATTGTTAGACCATGCTCGCTCAGTATTCGGAAGACGTTGGCTAAGTGTGTATGATGTTCGACCTTGGTACTGGATACTACGAGTATGTCGTTTAGGTACACGAAGACATAGGATAGTGCCAAAATACTATCCATGAGGCGCTGGAACGTGTGGGCCCTATTACAAAGGCCGAAGCACATTCAGGTCAGTCTTACTGAAGTAGGTCTTTCCGCTAAGATTGGTGTTGAAAGTCAGTATGTTTGGAGCACCGTATCTGTCGGGAACAGTCTGTTCGTTTAGTCGGCGGTAGTCCCCACAAAATCGCATTTTGCCATCTTTCTTTACCACTATATGTAACGGACTTGAGTAGGGGATGTTAGACGGCCTGCAGATGCCTTCGTCCACCATTTTGAAGAATTCCTCCCTTGCAGCCCTGTAACGCTCAGATGGGAGGCGTCGAGCTTTTGCTGTGACGGTTGGTCCCTTCGTCTCGATGAAGTGCTGGATGTTATGCTTTGGTTTCTGCAGGACGGTTGACGGGCGTTTGATGGATGGGTATTTGCGTAGTAGGTCGTAATACCACTCACCAGCGGGAACTGAATATACCGTGGGTATTTTGGAGTGTGCAATCGTCCGCTTTGCTGTGATCCCCGTTTTTGCGTCTAGGAGCTGAAGACCTCCGAGATCGACGATTATGTGGTGGTGGAAGAGAAGGTTGGCGTCGATGGTGGGGCTACTGATGTCTGCCAAGAAGAAGGTTCAGGGGAGTGGTCGTTGGAGTCCGATATTAAGTGTCTTCCTGACTTCCCTATACGTCTTGATCGTTGTACCATTGGCAGCGTACAAAGGGAAGTTGGTTGGATGTCTCCGATCCCGCGACCTGGCTGGAAACACAGATATACATGCGTCTGTGTCCACTAAATATCTCTCTCCCGATTCTTTCTCCTTCACAAATAATCGGCGTTGGTGAGTATCAGCGACGGAGTCCTCCATCTCGGCCGCTGCTAACAGTTTTCCTGAGCCGGAACGTTGTTCTTCCATTCACAGGGCTGTCTGCATTTCTGTGTTTTTTTCCGGAAGGTCTCGTGGTAATAACAAAATTTTCCACTCCTGCTGCTTGAACGGCTACGTCGACGTGAGTGTGAATGTGAACAGTCCTTTCGCCCTATGCGTGCTATCTCGCTTTTCAGATCTGTGACTTCCAGGGTGAGCTTCCTGACCATCTCTTCCAGCTGTGATAGCTGGGTAGGTTGTGTCTGTGAGGGTTGTGTGTTCTGTGCGCGTACTTCGAGGATGCTGGGCTCATATACTTCAGCGATACGATCTGCAATCTCAGCCAGTTTATCGACTGAGGCCTCGTTGGTAACGGCTAGCATGGCCTGTATACGGTCGGGAAGTGCCCTCAACCATACATGACGTAAGAGGTTTGGGGGTATAGCGGCGCCAGCTAGTCGTTTCAATTCGTTGAGGAGTTGGGAAGGCCGTTCTCCTTCAGATAGACGTTTCTCTTCGAGAAGTCGCCGGATCCGTAAGTTTTCGGATTCCGTGAATGTGTGGAGAAGCCGGGTTTTAAGGGCTTCATATGGGTCAGCCGAGGGATTTTTAACTATAGCCGCCACCTCTTTTAGAATTTCGAAGTCTAGGTTGGCAGTAACTAACTGGAATTTAATCCTAGAGCTAGTTACCTTGGAGGTTGCGAAGACTGCTTCAGCCTGGCAAAACCAAAGCTCTGGATCTGCCTTCCAAAAGCTTGGGATCCGGAAGTTAGGTCCAAATCCGCAAGCGCCGACTTCCTCCAGTTCCGTAGGATTTACGTCTTTGCTGATGTTTTCCATCTTTAATGTCCGGCGTCGGGGTCACCACTTTAATGTACGGGTTTTTATAACGTACAATAACAAAACTTGAAAGTAATAAGGCACTATAATTTATAAAAAAACAAACAACTGGTCGAAAAATAAAAGATTGAAGAACACAAAATGCAATAAATAATAACAATCGGTCATTGAATAGATAACAACAAAATGGTTCGAAGCAGAGTTCACAAAAACACAACAAACACAACTGCGAGAGTAAGCGGTCAATTTTACACACTAACTGACAGGATATTATGAGATTGCTCGCAGTGTAGCCACCTTAAAATTAGATTAATTGTTTTAGGTTAAATAGTTCCTGGCAACACTGTCACTGAGACCACGTGGCAGCTAGTAGGGGTTAGGTTAAGGGTTGTTATAGAGCAGGCCTAGCTGCTACAAATCCAATTTCAATGCATTATACTCAAAATCTGACTAAAATTAAGTGTTATTGTGAAAATCACTATTAGTATTAGTGAGGTTCCATTTAGTACTGAAAGCTATAACTGATTAATAACATAGTAATTCAAATAAACCTCACCGCTGGAAAAGGGTTAATTATATCTTGCGCCAGCAGATCCGGCTAATTATCGATTAGTCTTGTTCCTAGCTTAAACACCATCCACACATTTAAAGGAAACAGCTTTATTAACAAGTGTAAATATGTAGAATTTTTGGCACAACTTAAAATAATGAAAATATTCATGTTTTCCTCTAAAACGTTCATTCAGAGATATTTCGTATATTAACGAACTTATCAATTATTGTAATATAAATCGCTTAAATACTGGATATTTAAGTATATGTATAGTACATGAATGGAAAACTTCATTTGCTCATTCTTTTTTTTCTGGTTTAATCATTTTTTGTCTATTGCATTTTATAAATTAAAATTTATCACCTTGCTTGGCGATGTCGATGGAAATATTGTTGTTAGGGAGTGGATATTATAATGAAGGTTCCTTATATTTATATCTCTTTGGCTAAGAAGATTAGGTGTAAACAGATGTTTTGTAAATTCATAGGATATAGGCTTTTGTTTTACATTATATTATTATTATTTATTAACGCCCACTTATGCAACTCAGGTAATTTGGATGGGTTATCTACAGGTTACCGCCCTTTTCTAGCCAGGATGGGACTTAGGATGTTATTTAATGAATTCCGCCACTAAATAATTTCCTTTGCCCAGGAGAGAATGATACTCGTCATTCTAGGTTTACCATGTGACATTAAGGTCAACGCTTTAACTCACATTGCTAACCTGAGCCCCATTTTTACATTTAACTTTTTCTCTAAAACATTCATTCAGAGGTATTCCTCTATTAAGGAACTTATCCATTATTTTAATATAAATACCTTAAATATTGAGTTTGGTGACCGTCTAATAAAAATGCTGGCCGCTATAGTTTTATCAGATTGCCAGAAAAGAACACATTTATTTGTCAGTCTCATACTTGTTGAAGTCGATAGAAACTTTATAAATAGTTTTACGAAGCGCAGGGGAAGTCGACCTACATACAACAGTTGATTTCCATTGAAGAAATCTGCTAACAGCCAAATGACCCTATCCCCTATGTAATGGGTATAATGATCCTTTGAAGAGCCAATGACACCCAATAAAGGGCAGGATATAGTTTGCCAGTGGCCGAGGGATTGTGTTTGAGAGTGCCCTCGCTGGTCTTCCCCGAGCGGCAGAGTAGCGACCAAACTGCCAATCCCCATGGTACCCACTACAAGGACGGGAGTCGCTCGTCTAGGCGATTAGGTCAAATGGATAATCCGCTGTATCCTGCTCAAAGAATTATACACTCATCCGCCCGCCCACCTTGCAGCTGACACGCATCACGTCTAGATCCACCTCATAATTCGCGACATTAACCACCTCCAGGGGGCGCCGTCGTCCGATTCTGCAAATAAACCTCTATCTCCGCTCGGATGTTGAGAACCTCAAGGCACGGAAGGCTGCGACTGTCCTTGAAAAGTCATGAAACCAGTAGATATAACCAGATTTCCCGTGGGAAATTTAGCAATTATGATGCGATTTTCATATATCCCTCGACAGTACCTAGAAGATGACGAAATACTTCTAGAAGTCGATTCAAAATACCTCTTTTATTAGAAAAATTTCCTTAGGGGAAATCAGGTATTGAAGTCGTACTCATGATGCAATTTTCGAAATATTTCCACAAATATCCATCTATCCTACCTAGGAGATGACGAAGATAAAGTTATTTCAAAATTATATATATATCCTAGCTAAGGCTCTTATCCGGAAATCATAAGAGGCAGAATAATGACGCTATTTTTTTTTTGCAAGGCTTTTATGTGCAAAATATTTTTACATTTTCGCTTCTCCATGTTTATCTCATATACCTAAATATTTGGCAACTAAAGCGAACTTATAGAATTTTTTAAGATTTAAAAGGAAAGAAATATCAAGCTTCATATAATTCGGTTCGGCATTTAAACAAAAATTATAAAGTCACACTAAAGCTACAATTTGCAGATATCGTGTCTATGGCATGTATATATATATATATATATATATATATATATATATATATATATATATAAACTCTATATTCAAACGTGTTATGTAAAACTAAAGATCAAGTTCGTTAACGGCTGGAATCGGACTAGTGGGTGGGTGGGTTTAGATGGGGGAATTTAAAAAATTCAAAATATCTCCGTTATTATGAGTATCAAAAAATTGTATAGAACCAAAATTATAGCAAATGTGATATTCTATAAATATTGTTATCTAAATGTTTTTGTTTTAGCAGATTTCAAAAACATCAATTCAGCTATTGAGGTTGTACTCATGACGGAATTCTCGAAATTTTTCTTCAAATGTCCATCGATCCTACCAAGTAGATGACGAAAAAAGTCCGTCACGCAGGGGCTGCGTAAACTAAGCAGATTTCCCAAGTGAAGTTATACAATAGAGAAATCTCCATATGAGAGCCGAACAGTTACGGCAAAGGGCCGAACTAGCTTTTGGCGGGAAATTCAAAAATCCGTTATCGGCCCAAATTTAATAAAAATGCCAATATCTCGGTTAATATTC